>PVHX01001389.1:0-211237 GCA_004024805.1 Geosciurus inauris | reverse complement strand
TCAACTCTATTCTCCAGGTTAAATATTTTGTCTTCAGTATCTGCGGTTCTGTCTTCCAAGTGGTCTAATCTGCTGGTGATGCTTTCTATTGAGTTTTTGATTTGTTTTATTGTTTCTTTCATTTCAAGGATTTCTGTTTGGTTCCTTTTCAGAATCTCTATCTCCTTATTGAAGTGATTTTTTACTTCCAGTATTTGCCTGTGTATCTCTTTATCGAAGTGATCTTTTACTTCCTGTATTTGCCTATGAATCTCTTCATCAAAGTGATCTATTGCTGACTGGATTTGCTCTCTTATATGATTCTTTAAGTCACCGACCATTTTGATTATGTACATCCTGAATTCCTGTACTGTCATTCCTCCTGCTGTACAGCCCATGGATTCTGGGAGTGTAGTATCTTGGTTTGTTTGAGTCACTTTCTTCCCTTGTTTTCTCATGATGTTTGTGTGTCTTTCCTTCGAGCTCTGCTGATCCAATGTGTTACAGTTTTGACTCCTATATGGTCATAGTTTCCCTGCAGGGTTTCGTTACCTCTCCTCCAGTAGGTGACATTATCCATTGTTTGCTAGACTTTCCCAGCTGGTATCCTTGGTGCTGGTCCCAGGCTTAGGTGAAACTCTGGACCGCTGGTGGAGTCGCTGTTCCACCTTGGCCAAGGTTTGCTCCCAGATATTCACCTGCACCCCCTGGTGTGTAGGAAGTTCCGCCGTGTTAGAAGGTGGTCCACGAAGAACAATAGCTGGGGTTCCGCTCAGGAGACGGTCGGTCTACAGTAGCAACTTCTAGCAGTCTCTCGCGGTTGGGTGGGCGCTGGGCCCAGGCACCCTGTGCGGAAGCAGGCCCGGCATGTCTGGGGTAAACTCCAGGCTGGAGCCCTGGGCCAGATCCCCCACCACAACTGCACTTCACTGGTTGGCGCCAAAGTCACGCCTCCCAGCTACCACTGTCTCCCTGTGGCCCTGCACTCACACACATGTGAGCGAGAATCTTGCGTGGGCGGTGAGCCGCAGAGTGCTGCCAAGAAACTGGTTGGAAAATGGCACCCCGCTACTTCCAGTCTCGGTTTTGGAGAGCCTGAGCCCTGGGCCGAGTCCCCCGGCTGCAACTGCATTCCACTGGCCGGTGCCGAACTCATGCCTTGGCAGCTCCTGCTGCCTCCCGGTGGCCCTGGGCTTACACTCGTGAGCGAGACTCTTGCGTGGGGCAGTGAGCTGCAGAGAGCTGCCAAGAAACTGGTTGGAAAATGACACCCCACTACTTCCATTCTTGTTCTTGGAGAGCCTGAGCCCTGTGCCGAGGCCCCCGGCTGCAACTGCTTTCTGCTGGCCCGTGCCGAAGTCACGCCTCCCAGCTACCGCTGTCTCCCGGTGGCCCTGCGCTCACACATGGGAGCGAGACTCTTGGGGCGGTGAGCCGCAGAGAGCTGCCAAGAAACTGGTTGGAAAATGGCACCCCGCTACTTCCAGTCTCAGGCTCGGAGCGCCTGAGCCCTGGGCAGAGGCCCGGGCTGCAACTGCGTTTCTCCAGCCAGCACCGAAGTCATGCCTCCCGGCTCCCGCTTCCCCCGGTGGACCTGCGCTCACACACACAAGCAAGACTGTTGCATGGGGCGGTAAGCCGCAGAGAGCTGCCAAGAAACTGGATGGAAAATGGCACCCTGCTACTTCCAGTCTCGGTCTCGGAGAGCCTGATCCCTGGGCCGAGGCCAGCGCCGAAGTCATGTCTCCCTGCTACCGCTGCCTCCCGGTGATCCTGTGCTCACACACACATATGAGCGAAATTCCTGCATGGGATGGTGAGCTGCAGAATGATGCCAGGAAGCTGGCTGGAAAACGGTGCCTCCACCACTTCCAGCCTTAGTCCTTGAGAGCCTAGCACAGAGTGGACTGTCTAGGCCGCCATCTTGGAACTGCCCTCCACTATTAATGTTAATATCCAAAAACATGGGAAGAAAATCTTCTAAGCGTTTTTTAAAATTTCTTTAATATTCCGTAGTTTTCATTGTAGAGTTGCTTTACATTTTTTGTTATATTGATTCCTAAGTATTTTGTTTTGTTTTGTTTTGT
This sequence comes from Geosciurus inauris, assembly GCA_004024805.1. Taxonomy (NCBI): domain Eukaryota; kingdom Metazoa; phylum Chordata; class Mammalia; order Rodentia; family Sciuridae; genus Geosciurus; species Geosciurus inauris. The sequence continues at coordinate 209,171 of PVHX01001389.1, read as the reverse complement.
GAGGCTATTGTGAATGGGATAGTTCTCCTGATTTTCTCTTTAAGATAATTCATCCTTGCAATATAGGAATGCAATTGATTCATGGATGTTACTTTTGTATCCTACCACTTTGCTGAAATTCACACATGAGGTATTACTAACAGAATTGAGATGGATGTCTGTAGACAGATTTCTGAAACTGTAAGCCCCAAAATAAACTTTTTCTCATTAAAATTGTTCTTTTATTTTCATGCATTTTTAGAGCTCAAACATTTATTTATTTACTTTTGTTCTAATTACTTATACATGAGAGTAGAATGCACTTTGATACATCATACATAGTTAGAGTATAATTTCTTACTCTTCTGGTTATTTATGATGTAGAATTTCACTTTTCATATACTTATATATGTACACAGGGTAATAATATCTGATTCATTGTATTATCTTTTCTATCTTCATACCCCTGTCTATCCCTTCACTGTCCTCTACCTAAAGTAACTCTATTATTTTTTATCCTCTCATTAGTGTGAATTAGCATCTGCATATCAGAGAAAACATTCAGCATTTGGTGTATTGGAATTGGCTTATTTTGCTTAGCATGATATACTTCAGCTCCATCCATTTACTGGTAAATGCTATAAATTTATTCTTCTCTAAGGCTGAGTAATATTTTATTATATATATATAATAAAATACATAATATATATAAATACATATAATAAAATATATAATAAATATATGTTACATTTTATTTATCCATTCATCTGTTGAAGGGCACCTAGGTTGGTTTCATAGTTTAGCTATTGTGAGCTGAGATGCTGTAAACATTGATGTGACTCCACCACTGTAATATGCTGATTTTAAGTCCTTTGAGTATAAACTGAAGAGAGGGATAGCTGTGTCAAATGGTGGTTTTATTCCAAGTTTTCTGAGGTATCTCCATAGTGCTTTCCATAATAGTTGCACCAATTTGCAGTTCCACCAGCAATTTATGAGTGTACCTTTCTCCCCACATCCTCACAAACATTTATTGTTGTTTGCATTTTTTATAACAACCATTTTGACTGGAGTGAGAACAAATCTTAGAGTATTTTTGATTTGCATTTCTCTAATTACTAAAGATGTTGAACTTTTATGTATATATTTTTTGCTGAATTATATTTCTCCTTCTGTGAAGTGTCTTTTCAGTTTCTTAGTCCATTTTTTGATTATGTTTTTGTTTTGTTTTGTTTTGTTTTTGGTGTTAAGATTTTTTGAGTACTTTATTTATCCTGGAAAGTAATGATTTATCTGAGATGCATGTGGTAAAGATTTCATCCCATTCTGTAGGTTCTTTCTTCATTGTGGAGAACTAACTTCAAACTACACCTTTAAGATGGTGATTGATCAGCCGTGGCGAGTGTATGTGGGCATGGAGGGCACAGAGGAAGGAAGGATAATATGATTGGTTTGCCATTGGATATGCGAGCATGATCAGATCATGGACAATATTCAAGGGGTTTGTATGCTTTGCCACATGGGCAACTGTTGGCTACGTGTATTGTTTCTGATTGGCTAAATGGCCCTATAAGTAGAGTGCTTGTTTCCACAATAAACGAGTTCCTGCTCTGACTGGTCACTCTGGCATGTTTGATTGTCCTGCGGTGGAGGGCTGGGAACAGGCAGCCAGTCAGCTCCTACTCTTTCTGACTCCAACTACCAGGTAAGGGTGCCTCCTCAACCCACTGTCTCGGGACGAGTTGAGATCCCTGCATTCATGTTATTGATGGTTTCTTTTGCTGAGAAAAAGCTTTTTAGTTTAAATTGATCCCACTAATTGATTCTTGATTTTACTTCTTGTGTTTTTAGTGTCTTGGCAAGGAAGTCAGATTCTAAGCCAATGTGGTGAAGATTTGGCCTACTTTTTCTTCTATTAGGCACAGGGTGTCTGGTCTAGTGTCTAAGTATTCTGAGTTTTGTGCATGGTGAGAGATAGGGGTTTAATTTTATTTTTCTGCATACAGATTTTCAATTTCCCCAGCATCACTTGTTGAATAGGCTATGTTTTCTCCAATAAATGATATTGGAATCTTTGTCTAGTAAGAGATAACTGTATTTATTTAAGTCTGTCTCTGTGTCTTTTATTCAGTACCATTGATCTGTGTTTTGGTGTCAATACCATCCAATTTTTGTTACTATGATTCTGTAGTATAGTTTCAGTTCTAGTTTTGTGATGCCTCCTGCTTCACTCTTGTGAAGAATTGCTTTAGCTATTCTGGTTCTCATGTTTTCTCAAATGAATTTTATGATTGCTTTTTCTGGTTCTATGAAGAATGTCATTGGGATTTTAATGGAAATTTCGTTAAATCTGTATAACACTTTCGGTAGTATAGCCATCTTGACAGTATTAATTCTGCCTGTCCAGGAGTATGAGAGGTATTTCCATCTTCTAAGATCTTTAAATTTTTTCCTGTGGTTTTCTGTAGTTTTCAATGTAGAGGTCTTTCACATATTTTGTCAGGTTGATTCCCAAGTATTTTATTTTTTAAGGCTATAGTGAATAGGGTAGTTTTTTCTAATTTCTCTTTCAGTAGATTCATCACTGATATATAGAAATATGTTTGATTTAAGGTGTTGATTTTATATCCTGGATTTTATTAGTTCTAGGATGTTTCTTTTGGGGAAGCAATCTTCAAAAACATAGAATCATGTCATCAGCAAATAGTGATAGTTTTAATTATTTTCTTATTTGTACTTCTTGAAGTTCTTTTTTCTAATTGCTCTGGCAAGAGTTTTAAGGATGATATTGAATAGAAGTGGTGAAAGAGGCCATTCTTGTCTTGTCCCAGTTTTTAGAGGAAATGCTTTCAATTTTTCTACATTTAGAATTATGTTGGCCTTCAGTTTAGCATATATAGTTCAGCATATATAGCTTTTATGATGTTGAAGAATGTTCCTCCTTTCCCTAGTTTTTCTATTGATTTGAACATGAAGAAGTGCTCTATTTTGTCAAGCACTTTCTCTGCATCTATTGAGATAATCATATCATTCTTGTCTTTAAGTCTATCGATGTGATAAATGACATGTATTTATTTCTGTATGTTGAACCAAACTTTCATTCCTGGAATGAATTTTATACATATAAAATGATAATTTTTTGCTTCTGGCTTATTTTAATTTAAATTTTAATACAAATCCATTTTTTTTTTATCAATCATGGCTCAAATATAATAATACTATGCTGATCCACATGCCCAATAACTAGATTCAAACATGGTAACTAATTTAACAGATTTCTGCCTTTGAATAAAATAAAAGTAATTCTGAAGGTTTACTTGGGGAAAAGATGTTTTTAGTAACAGAAATGTTCAAAAATTATTATAGAAGAAAAACAGATAATAAACTAGGGGTAGTTAATTGATTTATTTCTTCAATATTTCCACCTTTGTTCCTGATACGGTCTTTTTTCATGTTACCTCTGCCAGAGGTAACATGATTAGTTGTGTGAACTTTAGATCAAGGAGAACATCTAGTTTCTGGTTGGCTGGTGAGACTGTTTTTTGCAATAATAAAATTAAGAATAACAGATTTATATTTGAATAATATATATTATGACATAAAATTCTATAACATATAGTCTCTTTATAATATACTATATTAATTAAAAATAATAAAATAATCATAATAAATAAGAATATGCAGTCAAGAGACACAAGTTTTAAGGCTCAGATGTGTTAGAGGGCTCTCAAACCAAAGTAAGGTCCTCAATAAATCCTCAGTTAGAATTCCTCTCATAGTACTCAATCAATCTGATGAACAGAGAAAAATAAAGCTCCTGAGAGTTTCATTCTTTTGTATTTCTTGGCAGCTTGCTGTGAATTTGGAGATGTTAGTAGAAATAGTTCCTCTTTGAATCTTCTCCATACTTGGAAAATTATATAAGAGTGGTTAGAGCTACCTCTTATTTGTGGGGATGATAAAACTAGCATATCATCAAAATATATGCAACATTTAACCTTTGTCTATGGTTCTCTGTTTAAACAGGGAAAAGTAAATTGCATGCATTGGAGCAGAGCTTCTGTTATTCATGAGTATACAGGAAGAATATAATTTATTCTTGATTAAATTTACTTTTAAATCAATACATTAAAATTTTTATAAAAATTTAGAGTACTATAAGATGTTTTAAGATATATATGTTAAAATTAGTTTAAATATATATATCTTTTCAAACATCTATAAATTATTTGTGGTAAATATATTCAATTTTTTAAAGATATTTTTGGATTAACAGTACACTATCATTCTACATAGTCACTCTGGTATGAAATATAAAATAGTACAATAAAACTTTTTATTTCCATCTGATTGTAACTTATTACCCATTTATCAACCTCCCATTTCTTCTTCCCCTATACTTTCCTCAGCCTCCAGTAACCACCATTTTACATTACTCTCTTTATCTTGGACGTTCACCATTTTGATGGTAATATATCTTGTGGGAAATAATTTTTAGTTCAATATAATTGGTTTGTTTGCTTAAGCTTTCTGTAACTGCATGTTTGTATTTTTCTCAAGATTTGGAAAGTTTGAAAAGTGTCTCTCTTGATAAGAATGTGGCAAGTACTACCTACCTTTTTTTATTTGTAGAGTGTGACTTCAGTATAAAATTCTGTGTTTAGCAATTTGAGTTTGTGTGAAGACGGAAAGTACTGCCTTAATTTAGATAACACAAGCAAAGGTTTCTGGAAACTGCCTAATAAATCATTAATTTAACTTTAAAACTAAACTCAATATCTTTGAGGTATTGAAAAGAGTTGAAGTTACCATAAAGGAGCACAAGTTGCCTTGTGGGTATATATGAAGGTGCAATTCACTATGATATATTTATATATGTACACTGAAATGTTAAGTGACATTTATTATATCAAAAGATGAATCAATTGAAAGAAAAATTAGGAAAACTATCCCATTCACAATAATCTTAACAAATTTGGGGGTTAATCTATCAAAAGGGGAGAAATACCTCTATAATGAAAACTACAGAACTCTAATAAAAGAAATTGAAGAAAACCTTAGAAGATGGAGAAACCTCCCATTTCCTTGGATAGGCATAATTAATATTGGCAAAATGGTCATACTACAAAAATTGCTATACAGTTTTAATGCAATTACTATTAAAACCCCAATGATATTCCTCATAGAAGTAGAAAAATGTCATGAAGTCCATTTGGAAAAATAAGTGATCCAGAATAGCCACAACAAACCTTAGTGAGAAAAGTGAAGCAGAAGGCATTAAATTACACTACAGAATATAGTAACAAGATCAGAAGAAGCACCAGAACAGACATGAAGACCAATGGTAAAGAATAGAAGACACAGAGACAAACCCATATAAAGGCAGTTATCTCATACTAGACAATGGTGCCACAAACATACATTGGAAAAATCATAGCTTCTTTTCATAAATGGTGCTAGGAAAACTGGAAATCCATATGTAGCAAAACAAAATTAAACTCCTTTATTTTATTCTTCACAAAAGTCAAAGTGGATCAAAGATCCAAGTATTAGATCAAAGACCCTGGGTCTACTAAAAAAATGTAGGTACAAATCTCCATCATGTCACCTTGGTAACCAAATTTCTCACAAGAAATAAAGCAAAAGAAGTAAAATCAAGAATCAATAAATGGGATGGCATCAAACTAAGAAGCTTTCTCACATCAAAGAAAACAATCAAGAATGTGAAAAGAGGGCCTGCAGAATTGTAGAAAGATTTTTCCACATGCACCTCAGAGCATTAATCTCCAGGATATATAAAGAACTCAAAAAGCAAAGAAACTTAATAATAGCAAACAAACCCCAAATTACTCAATAAATAAATGGGCAAACAAGACTGAACAGACACTTCACGGAAGAAGAGACACATATGGTCAACAAATACATTAAAAACTGTTCCACATCTATAGCAATTAGAGAATGGCAAATTAAAACTACACTAAGATTCCATCTCACTCCAATCAGAACAGCAATTACCAAGAATACAAGTAACAATAAATGTTGGCAGGATGTGGGGGGAAATGTACACTCATACATTGCTGGTGGGATTGCAAATTGGTGCAACTACTCTGGACAGAAGTATGGAGCTTCCTCAGAAAACTTGGAACAGAGCCTTCATTTACTCAATTATCCCACTCCTTTGTCTATATCCAGAGGACTTAAAATCAGCATACTATAATGATGCAGACACAGCTATATTTATAACAGCTCAATTTCCAATAGCTAAGCTATGGAACCAAACTATATGACCTTTAACAGATGAATGGATAAAGAAAATGTCATATGTATATACACAATGGAATATTACTCAGCAAAAATTAAGGATCAAATTATGGCATTTGCTGGTGAATAAATAGAACTGGAAACTCTCATGCTATGTGAAATAAACTCATTCCCAAAAAACAAAGGCCAAATATTCTCTGATATATGGAAACTAACAAAAATAATTGGTGGAAGGGAATAAAAGTATATTAGATTAGACAAGTGAGAATGAAGGAAAGGGAGGGGAGATGGGAACAAGAAAAACAGTAGAATTAATTGGACAAAACTGCCCTATATTTTGTGAAACTCCTGTGAAACTCCACATAATGTTTAATCACAAGTGTGGGATACTATTTATTTGTTATACTCCATGTATATATAATATGTTAAAATACACAATAGTGTCACATATAACTAAAAAGCACAAATAAAAAACGGTTAAAAATCCATCACAGGAACCACAGAAATATCAGTAGAGGAAAGAAAACAATGGAGAAAGGAAGAGAGATGTTGAAGAGCAATTTGTAGTTCATGTTTTATAATTATGTCAAAATGAATCCTAATGTTATGTGTAACTAAAAAGAACTAATACAAATTAATTACAAAAAATTTTAAAATTTATATAAATATTAGTACTATAGTACAATGACCCAAAATCTAAAATATTATTTTAATTAAAAAAATATTTGAATTTAAAAGCACTAACCTGTATAAGTAAACTGTGGGCTTGGCCTGAAACTATTTTGGCTAGGCACAAGTTTAAAAATTTTAAATATCTACTTTTTCAACAAAACATACACATTATAAATATATCAGATATTGAATTAGTCATATTTAATTAATGTTGAGAGAACTGAAAAATATATAGAGAAAAATGGTATATTTTCAGATGAACTCATAGAGATCTGAAAAATATGTGCTTGGGTAGGACTGGCAATATATCTGAATTTTACAACACAAGTACCTTATTTTAATTTTTAAAATATTAATTTAACACTAAAATGTTAATTCTTTCCCCATAGCAATTACATAAATTTGGCAACTACTCAATTTACTTTCTAAACAGCAGTTTTAAAGGTAAAATTTCTTCACAATAAAATAGTGTCCTTATTATATACAGTACATTACACAAACCAATATGAGACTATATTCTGGAAATGTTTTTCACATACTTTTTATTTTGTGATTACAAGGGGAAAATGTTATAGCTATCACTATAAAATGGCAAGAGAAACAAAAAATAAAAGTTTATGTTTCAAGGAATACTATAAATTACTTGTTAAAGTAATGCTATTGGTAACTTCAAGTAAATCAATATGGAACTAAATGGAATGTTTTCCTTGGGAAGGCAATATATCATATTTCTGTCAATATTGAACATACCAAACGAAAATCAAATACCATACTAAAGATGACACTCTTACAAATAGACCAGCAATAATATAGAAAAATTAAAAATAGATTTATAATTAGTCATTATATATTTTTATTAATTTTGTTTTTTTACACAAATGGAGCACAAATTTTCATTTCTCTACTTTTACATGATGTAGAATCACACCATTTGTACAGTCATATCCATACATAGGGGTAATAATGTCCATCACATTCCACCCTCTTCCCCCTAACACACAACCTCTCGTCCCCTCTCTCCCTTCTGCTCAATCAAAAGTTTCTCCATTCTTTCTTTGTCCCCTCTCATTATGGATAAGCATCCATTTATCAGAAAAAACATTTGGCCTTTAGTTTTTGGAGATTGGCTTAATTCATTTAGCATGATATTCTCCAACTCTGTCCATTTATGCATTAATGCTATGATCTGATTTTTCTTTAAGGATGAGTAATATTCCATTGTGTATATATTACACAACCACTTGATTATGGTGCACTATTTTTTTCATATATTTTTGTATGCAATTTGCCACAGTTTCTTCATTAATTCATCTATTGAAGGGCATCTAAGCTCTTTCCACAGTTTAGCTATTGTGAATAGAGCTAATATAAACACTGAGGTAACTACATCACTGTGGCATCCTAATTTTAAGTCCTTTGGGTATAGAACAAAAAGTAGGATAACTGGGTGAAATGGTGATTCCATTCCAAGTTTTCTAAGAAATCTACATACTGCTTTCCAAAGTGGTTGCACCATTTTGCAGTCCTGTTAGCAATTAACCAGTGTATATTTTCCCCACATTTTCATCAGCACTCATTGTTGCTTGAATTCTTGATAATTGCCTTTCTGATTGGAGTTAGATGAAATCTTAGAGTAGTTTTGATTTGTATTTCTCTGACTGCAAGAGGTATTGAACATTTTTCTCATACATTTGTTCATCAGTTATATATCGTCTTCTGTGAAGTGTCTGTTCATTTTCTTAGCCCATTTATTGATTATGGGGGTTTTTTTTGGTGTTTTTTGAGCTCTTTGTATATATCCTGGAGATTAGTGCTTTATCTGATGTGCATGTTATAACAATTTGCTCCAATTCTATAGGCTCCCTCTTTACTTCATTAATTGTTTCTTTTTATGAGAAGCAGCTTTCTAATTTGAATTTATCCCACTTATTGATTCTTGATTTTATTTCTTGTGCTTTAGGAGTCTTTTTAAGGAAATCAGGTTATAAGCCAACATGATAAATATTTGGAACTGCTTTTATTCTATCAGGTGCAGGATATCAGGCCTTATTCCTATGTCTTTGATCCACTTTGAGTTGAGCTTTGTGCAGGGTGAGAAATAGGAGTTTAATTTCATTTGCTACATATGGATTTCCAGTTTTCCCAGCACCATTTGTTGAAGAGTATATCTTTACTCCAATGATCTGTGTAATGGCTGTGAACTTTTGCATGATCCCGAAAAGGAGCCCATCTTCATATCCATTCTGGTAAAGTTGTAGCCCCCAAGAGATGTCTCCTCTGTCCCAAGTGGATGTAGCCTGACCTTGGGCTGTAAAGTTAATAAGAATTGGGTTGCAATAGGTCCCGGGAGCCCAATCATTCTGGGCATTTTTAGGAAATTGACATTTGGGGGTCCCCTTCCTGGAGACTTGGATAAAATCATTAGGTGTCCCCCTTTTCCAGGGTATTGTACCTGTGGTCTCACAGCCCCAGACTGCACAATAGAAGGATTCAGGGCCTCCACACTTTTGCTATTTATTGTGCCCAGGGCATACATAGAATTGTTTTTGTTGAAGATTTAGTATATCATCTTTATGATCATATTTGAGCTGGGGATATGGGCACCAGTGGTCGATTTTTTCCCCAAGTCCCATTGTCTAACTGGCACAGATCAACAGTCAGGGAAGGGAACCAGGTCCTTGGATGAAGCCCTGTAACCTTGGTTATAACTCTTCCTGAATTTGGGTCAAATATTTCCCAGGTGATGTTATTGGCCTGATGGGGATTAGGATTACTTTCCAGGGAAGGTGACCCAGGGTCTAGCATCAGGAGAAGATATATGCTCATGGTCAGTCAAGTAATGAGGGATTACAGTGTGGTTAAAGATACTTAGCCCTATTAGGATGCAGGTCACTGCTATGAAGGTGAGCAGGGAGATGATAAGCAGTCCCACGCAGATCAGACAGAGGGTCTAGAACAATTTAGGCATTCCTGTAAGACATAAATATTAATTCCTCAAGAGAGGGATTTTCAGCCGGGTGTGGTGGCACAAGCCTGTAATCCCAGCACTTAGGGAGGCTGAGAAAGGAGAATTACGAGTTCAAAGCCAGCCTCAGCAATGGCAAGGTGCTAAGCAACTCAGTGAGACCCTGTCTCTACTTAAAACACAAAATAGTGCTGGGGATGTGGCTCAGTGGTCAAGTGTCCCTGAGTTCAATCTCCAGTACCAAAAAGAAAAAAAAAAGAGAGAGACTTTCCCTTGGACAGGGGTTATTAGATGGAGAGTATTTAAGATTTCTTGCTGGGACCCATATAGGTTGTTTTTCTCCATGAGGGAATATACATCCAAATCCTCGCCCAGATCTTATGAGCAGGTCTGGGCCTCTCCAGTCGCCTGTCAGGGGATCTTTCCACTGAACTTCAACAGTGATGTATGGTGCTTGTTGTGACCAATGTCTCTGAAACACTGTCAGAGGGCGGTCCTTAGAAAAATTTAAAATACTTAGTGTAATGCCAGCCTTAGTTGGGTATGGGGGTCTGTTCCTCCTTTTTGTTTTTGTAATTGATCCTTTAAGGTTTTGTTATGTCTCTCAATTATTGCTTGTCTTTGAGGGTTATAGGGTGAGCCTGTGATGTGTTTAATGTTCCAAGATTGGCAGAAGGTTTGTAATGGTTTACTAATAAAGCATGGGCCATTGTCTGTTTTGATTTGGAGAGGTATTCCTAAAATAGCAAAGCATTGTAAAAAATGGCTCTCAGCATGTTTAGCCTTTTCTCCAGCATGAACAGTGGCCCAGCAGGCATGATAATAAGTATCTATAAACATGAATATATATTTTAGTTTTCCAAAAGAGGCATAATGTGTAACATCGGTTTGCCAAATTTGATTGGGCTGGAGACCTTGGGGATTGACCCCAGGGGACTGGAGAGGAGGCACCTGTAGAAATGATATACAAGATTTACAGGTGCATACAAATTTTTTAAATTCTTAGTAGGGACAAAGGGAAATTTATGATGTAATCCTCTCCAGTTAAGGTGGGTGAGATCATGAAGATTTTGGGCCAATTGTGTATCTGGTAAAGTTTGAGTATTTAAAACTTGTGGACCCATTGTGGCCAATTGATTGGCTTCTTTATTACCTGAGGCCAAAAACCCTGGCAGGTTCTGATGTCCACTTAGATTCTGTAAGTAAATGGGGTTAGAACGTTCAGTCAGGAGTGTCCTCACTTGGATCATTAAAGGGGTTATGGGGTTTGAATCCAAGTGTACATAAGACAGGCTTAAGGCAGGGAGCAGGTTAACAACATACAAGCTGTCTGAAAAAAGATTTATGGGGTCATGAACATGGGTCAGGGCCATAGCAACAGCAAGTAGTTCTTTATATTGAGCTGAGCCATCAGCCAGGAGAAAGTGATGGGTTTTAGTTGGCAGGATGGACTCAGTAAGTCTGGAGGAGTAAATTATGACAGCAGCCTGCTGTTTGCCTCCATCAGTGAACACATTAGTAGCATCTGGTAGAGGTCGGGTAGAAAATAAAGTGGGTGGTGTCCATTGTAATTGAGAGTAAGATGTGACCCACTTAGAGGACCAGTAATGACAGTCAATTTTTCCTAGAAATCCCTCCAGGGCACATGACACCCGAGAATGGTTTCTTTGCATCCATTCAAAATCTGAAAGTTGGTGGGGGACTACAAGATGTCAGGATCTGTCCCAAAATGGCAGATAGCAAGATCCCTCCCCTTTATTATTAAGTCTTCCATTTGATCCATTTGGGAATAGACCCTTGGGGATCCCCCCACGGAGGTATGTACCCATTGTAGGGGGTGACCCTCTTGCGTTAAGGCTGCTGTGAAGAGCTTCTCTCCAGGGAGGATCCATAAGGAGAGTGGGCAGTCAGTTGAGTAGCAGGCTAATTGAGCAGAATCAATGGCCTGTTGTTTGTATTTTAAGAGTTTTAAATGGGCTAGAGAGAGCTCTATAACATCTGTGGGTTATTTGTCTTGTAACAGATTAAAGAGAGGAAGCAGGTCCTCAGTAGATGTCCCTATCAAGGATCGGAGCCAATTGATTTCCCCCAATAACTTCTGTAGCTCTGTCAGGGAATAAGAGGGCAGGACATCCAATTGAGGTTTGAGAGGGGAGATAGCATCTAGCTCTAATTTTGTCCCCAAGATTTTTAAAGGAGGCATATTTTGGACTTTATCTGGGGAAATCTTAAAGACTGCCCCCTCTAAGAGGCTCCTTATTTTTGTATAAGCCTCATAATTGATAATCTGTCAAGGACCCTAATATTATATCATCCATATACACATATAATGTCAGTCCAGGTTGAGACTTGAGGGGCAACAAGACCTGTGACATATAGTGTTGGCAGAAGGCTGGACTAATTGCCATGCCCTGAGGTAGGACAGTCCACTCATATCTATAATCAGGTCCCATAAAATTAGTAGCAGGAATAGAAAAGGCAAATTTCTTGCAGTCCTGGCAGTGCAGGGGAATAGAGAAAAAGCAATCTTTGATATCAATTACAATGAGCTTGAGTTCCCTAGAAATGGAAGGAATTCAGGGGAGTCCCCTTAAGGGGATACCCACTAGGTGCATCTTCTCATTGATCTTTCTGAGGTTTTGTAACATCCTCCATTTTCCTGAGGATTTTTTCATTACAAAAATAGGACTATTCCATGGGCTTAAAGATGCTCTAATGTGGCCCTGGGATAGTTGTTCCTTGATAATGTCCCTCAGTGGGGCCAGTTTAGATTGAGGAAGTGGACACTGCTCCACCCATATGGTTGCCACAGGCTTCCATTGAATGGGGGGCACCATGGGTGTCACTGGAGCAGTGACCTTTAGGATTGAGGGTGAGGCTGTATTTTGGGTGCAGGAATTCTCCTATGAGAGAACTCAAAGAGAGGGTCTCTCCTTTAGTTTGAGTAGATTAAACTGTTGTTGATATTCTTCTTCCTCAATAATATCCTTATAAAGAGCCCTGTGATCTGTGGTAATGAATGCCTCAGCTTCTCCTAATATGTCTTCTCCTAGTAAGTTGGCTGTGAGCCCAGTGGCCACCAGGGGGCATACCTCTCCCTCATTTTGGTCTGCATCAACCCATTTAAGATATTTTTTTGTTTCCTCAAATCTGGTGTTACCTCCCACCCCCAACAATTGAGGCCCTGGCATGAGTTCCCAATAAGGGGAAACTTCTTCTTTCCTAAGTATGGTGCAGTCTGCACCAGTATCAATCAGGCAGTAAAAATTTTTCCCACCAATATGTATATCCATCTTGGGTTTGACCCCAGCTACTATAGGGACAGTCCAGTGTGCCTGAATGGGTCTTTTATGTTGTTTTCCTCCTTTGGGTAACGGTGCTGGAGGTTGCCCTTCCTCTAGTTTAAAGGCTTCCCATCAATATCAAATTTGGATTTACAGTCTTTTTTCCAATGGAGTCCCTTCTGGCATCTGGGGCAGCCAGTTCTGGGCGCAGGGTAACCCTGGGTTCGAATGGCAGATCGCCCTTGATTTGGCCCTTTAGGTTTGTCCCGGTTGGGACATTCCTTTTTAAAATGCCCTGATTGGCCACACCCATAACAGGTTTTTCCTCCCTTATTTTGTGAAAATGCCAGGACATTAGTGAGGACTTCTGTAATAGAGTTCGTTAGGAATTTGCCTGGGCTTGTAAAGCCATGGTGAACATTTCAGATTAGTGGGCACGGGTTCCTATGTCCTTGCGGGCTATGAACCAGTGCCCCAGTAACTGTTCTTTTAACCCTGTGCATGCCAGCTTGTGATCAGCGGCCATTCCTTCCCAAACCATCATTTTAAAAATTTGTTCCCCCAAGGGCTCAACTGGGACTTTTCTTTTGATACTCCGATTTACCCTTTCTATGAAGGAAGCAAGCTCCTCATCTGGTTTCTGAGTAATGCCAGAGATTGAAGGCTCTGTAGGCCCTTCTTCTAGCCTTCTCCAAGCTGCCAGCCCTAATGCTCTCACTTGTTCTCTATATGGGGCCAGGATAGCAGCCTGCTGGAGGCCAGTATGATATTGATCACTAGTTCCCAATAGCATTCCGTAAGTGATAGGAACCATGGGATCAGCGTTATGATTCCTGTCTTCCTGTAGGTGCACTCATCAGTAAAAAATGCAAACCATTTCACAAACAGGGCCCCAGGAAGTACAACTCTTGCTAGGTTTATCCAATCTTGCGCAGTGCATTGCTGGTATGCCAGGCCTTGTAAAATAGATTCCACCCAAGGGGAGTTAGGCCCATCCTCTGCTATAGCCTTCCTAAGCTCCTTTAAATCATGGGGCTCCCAGGGATACCATGTGGCTGGCCTATTACCTCCTGCATTAACATTAACAAAGAAAGCCCGAATAGGCACGGGTGGGGCCTCAGAAAATTACTAAATGGCAGGCTAGTGTTCTCACTGGAAATACAAGAAGGCGGCTAGCTCTGAACCAGCGGCAGAGACCCACCCTAAAAACAAGAAGGCAGTGGCTTCTCCCCGCCAGAACAAAGGCAAGATGGCATTGGCTCCTCCCTATTAGAACAAGGGGGAAATGGTTTCCCACCATTTGAACTAAGTGGCGGGAAACTTTGGGTTGGAGGAAGACAGTATGGCGGAGGGCCGGGAGGAGATTCCCCTGGAGGAGCTGAGGCAGAGGGGCCCTGTGGGCTTTGGGCATCTGAAGGGCGCCCAGGGGATGTGGTAAGGTTGCCTTTTTCCCCCTGAGCTTGAGAATTAGAGGTTTGTTCTCTGATAGGAGCTCCCTTTTCAGAGTGCATCTTGGAGGGGGGAGGGGCTGAGTTCCCCTTCTCTGTTCTAGGAGGTAGATTGCGCGCAAAGCAACCCTTTAAAGCCATAAGCATGGGATAGACCCCTACAGGAGGATTTTCCCCTAAATTGGTTTCTCGTTTGTGCACTAATTGCTCTATTTTGTTCCAGGTATCTACATTAAATAAATTAGCTGCCGGAAGCCAGGGGGTGGTGTGTATGAGCTCCTCCCAGAATTTCTTGGCTTGAGTATCTGAAATCTCTCAGCCTCTACTTTTAAGCATGTATTTCAGTGCTTTAAGTGCAGAGTCATCTACCCTCAAAGAAGAAATTTGCTCCATCTTTCCAGGGATGCTTTACCTCGATTGCCTTCAATTAGCTCAGCCCGCCGATTATGTACAAGTTAGGTCCCCACAACGTTCCAGGGTGCCTCCGATCCCTTCGTGTTCCTGTTCTGGGCACAAGATATTGGGGTTCCCCCAGCCAGGTAGTAATCTTCCCCTTGACCTGTGGGTGGGAGGAGCTCCCCAGGAGCCCCCAACAAACACGAACTGAGAACAGGTAAAGCCACCCGGCACGTAATCACCACGCATGAGCCAGGGAGTCTTGTCTCAAGCAAGAACTGCTTTATTGAGGGGAGGTTACAGGTTTATATAGGGGAGGGGGTTCCAGTGGTGTCCTGTTTCTAAGCTAAGAATGCGGAAGTGGGCTGTTCAAGTGAAACAGCATAGGGTCATTTAGCTAGGGTAACATGGAAGCAGAAGTCAGCCAGTAAAGTGATGTGGCTCTCTTGAGGCAGCCTGGTCAGCCTTGAGCTGGCTGCTTGGTGCCATCTTGTGGCATGACCCCACATTTGCCCCCACAGCTTTGAGATATAATGTTAGGGCATTAATTTGTTGACTACTTATTCTGTTAAGGAATGAACTCAATGAAAAGAACTTTCCTCTTAGCACTGCCTTCATAGTGTCCCAGAGATTTTGATATGTTGTATCAGTGTTTTCATTTACTTCTAGGAATTTTTTAATCTCCACTCTGATCTCTTCTGCTATCCATTGTTCATTTAATAGCATGTTATTTAGTCTCCAGGTGTTGGAGTAACTTATATTTTATAAGTTTTCTTCAGGTGTTGAAGTAACTTTATTTTATTCTTGATTTCTAATTTTATTTTATTATGATCTGATAGAATGAAGTGTAGTATCTATTTTATTTTTGTTTTTGTTTGCTAAGAGTTTCTTTGTGACATTAAATATGGTCTATTTTAGAGAAGGATCCATGTGCTGATGAGAAGAAATTGTACTCACTCTTTGATGGATGAAATATTCTTTATATGTCTGTTAAGTCTAAATTATTGATTGTATTATTGAGTTCTAGAGTTTCTTTACTTTTTCTTTGGAAGATCTATCCAGTGGTTAAAAAAAAAGGTGTGTTAAGGTCACCCAGAATTATTGTGTTGTGGTCTATTTGATTCTTGAAATTGAGAACAGTTTGTTTGATGTACATAAATGCTCCATTGTTTGGGGCATATATATTTACAATTGTTATATCTTGCTAATGTATGGTTCCCTTATGCAATATTAAATGTTCTTCTTTATTTCTTCTAACTTTGGCTTGAAGTCTACTTTATCTGATATGAGAATAGAAACCCCTTCTTTTTTATGCAGTCCATGTGAGTAGTATTTTTTTTCCAAACCTTTCACCTTCAATCTGTGGATGTCTTTTCCTATGAGATGAGTCTTTTGTAAGCAGCATATTATTAGGTCTTTTTTTTAATCCATTCTGCTAATCTATATCTTTTGATTGATGAGTTTAAGCCATTAACATTTAGAGTTATTATTGAGACATGGTTTGTATTCCTGGTAATTTTGGTTTATTCTTTCTTTTTTTTTTTTTGGTACTGGAGATTGAACTGAGGGGCACTCGACCACTGAGCCACATCTGCAGCCCTATTTTGTGTTTTATGTAGAGACAGGGTCTCACTGACTTGCTTAGCACCTCGCCATTGCTGAGGCTGGGTTTGAACTCACAATTCTCCTCTCAGCCTCCATAAGTGCTGGGATTACAGGCTTGTCCCACCGCACCCAGCTTGGTTTATTCTTGGTTTTATCTTAACTTAGTTTTTCCTTTGATTGGCTTTTCCTTCAGTGTAGTTTCTCCTTTTGCTGATTTTCATTGCTATTTTTTATTTTCTCCTCATGGAATATTTGTCTTAGGATATTCTGTAGTGCAGGCTTTCTAGTTGTAAATTATTTTAAATTGTGTGTATCATGGAAGCTTTTTATTTCATCATAAAATCCAAAGCGTATTTTTGCTGTATATGAGATTCTTAGTTGATATCCATTTTCTTTCAGAGGTTGGTATGTTATTCCTGGACCTCATAGCTTTAAGGGTCTGTGTTGATATTCTAATTGGTCTCCCCCTAAATGTAGTCTAATTTTTTTCTCTTGTAGTCTTTACAATTCTCTCCATATTCTGTATGCTAGGCATTTTCATTATGATGTGCCTTGGTGTAGATCTGTTGTGGTTTTGTACATTTGATGTCCTATAAGCCTCTTGTATTTTATTTTTCAATTTATTCTTTATGTCTGGAAAATTTTCTGATATTATTTTATTGAATAGATTCTTCATTACTTTGGTTTACATTTCTATGTCTTTCTCTATCTCAATAATTTTTAATTTTTTTAAATATTATCCCATAATTCTTGGTTGTTCTGTTCATGGTTTTTTACCATCTTCACTGTTTGGTGGTGAACTTTATTTTCAAGATTATATATTTTATCTTCCTTGTCTGAGGTTTGGTCTTCCAAGTGATCTAGTCTGTTGGTGATGCTTTCTATTGGTTCATTGTTCCCTTCATTTGAAAGATTTCTGTTTGTTGTTTTCTTTTTTTTAGAATCTATTTTTATTGAAGTAATATTTTGCTTCCTGTATTTAGTAATGTAACTCTTTATCAAAGTGAAATTTTGTTTCCTGTGTTTGCTTTCTTATATTATCCTTTAGTTTGCAAATCATTTTAATCACATACATTCTGAACTCTTTCTCTGACCTTTCTTCTGTTGTGCTGACCATAGATTCTAATAATTCTATCTTGTTTGTTTCCTTATTTTTTCAAGTTGTTTGTGTCTTTTCTTTTAGCAGGTTGGATGCAAGGTATTTCAGTTTCTACCCTATAGATTTTGTAGTGTCCCTGAAGGTTTCCAGTACCTCTTTTTTTAAGGGGGAAGTCAATATTAACCACTACCAATGCAAAGAGTATGCACCCTTAAACAAAATAGCTTCTATTGAGACATTTACAGTTTTGTCACAATAGACAGAAGTGATGTGTTCAATTATTGTCTGCAATATGAACAGTAGGTTTATGAAAGGGTCTACAGTTTCTAATAGTGGACAAAGAGAAAAAAAGGGGGTGTAGGATGAAATGTTAAGGAGGTAGCAGGCAAAGATATAGAGGTATTAGATCTTAGAAAGTGTATATGAGGAGTCAAATGAAAATGGCTCCTAGCAGGGGAAAAGAGAAAGAGATTGTGGGGAGACAGAAAAGTGAGAATAAAACAGGGAGAAAGAGGAAAAAACACATACAAACCAAAAAATTAATAAGAAAAAGAAAAAATGTAACAATAAAAGATAAAATAAATATACAACAAAACTATAATATATCATTTAGACATCTCAGTCTTCAGTAGCCTAATGCATGGAAAATACTTGGCTTCACAACTGTTGGGGATACGAGGGCAGGAAAAAAGAGAGGAAAAAAATTTAAAGAAAAAAATCTCAAAGAAAAATTGCATGATTTGTTTCTGTTGGAGTTCAATGTCTTCTCTGCTTCTCTTCTTATCCCATAGACAAGGTTATCAGGTGTTTGTTGGTATCCCCACCCATGGGATGGTGAGAGTTATTAGTGTGGGAAGATTTGTCCTGCATTCAGAACTCCTTCAAGTAGGGTATAGCACTCCTGGCCTCCATTGAAAGACTGCACTCCAAGAATCTTTGGGGTCCACTTGTGTGATGTAGGAACCTGATCATAGTTCCTTAGATTCCCTAAAGACTCCACAATTTCTAGTCTCTAATTTAGTCTCTAAACTATATCTCTCATGCCCTCCCTCTCTCTTTCTACTTCCCAATCTCTCTAGAGGTCCTGTGGGCTGAGCTCTGGGCCCTATGAACCTGTTGCAGAGAGATTTCTGTGTTGAGAAAATCAAAACCAGGCTGTGAGAGCTATGGGCCAGCCACATAGCTGCAAGTGGTGTTCTGGATGCATAGAGAGGGAAGTTATGGGAATATAGATACCTTGATATTGCTTCTAGGCCATAGTCAGTGTTCCAAGATGGTAGTTGCCCCAACTAAAGATGGCAATGGTGACAGCAGAAGTAATCCAAGATGGTGATGAAGGTGCCCCAAGATGGAGGCAACCATTTTCAGAGATAGGGTTGTAAGAGCGTATAGGAGCTCTCTCAATGCCTTCATACTTCTCCTCCCCTTTGCCCTATGCTGATTGGATACTTTGAATGTTTTCCCTCCTCTTTACCCCATGCTGATTGGCTGCCTTCAGTGCCTCTCCTTTTCTCATCCCATGCTGATTGGCTGCGTGCCTGACATGGATCAATACCCTATTGGCTTTAACCTAACCTCAGGACCATGATTGGTCCGAGGACCCTATATAAACTGTTGCACTACTGAAATAAATGGGTCTGCTTCTCACTCTGGCAGAGCAGTTTTACCTACCCCTGGTGTCTGGGTGAGTGACTCCACGACCGTCCACCCCATAAATCCTCATCCTCTGGGACACCTGACCTTGTCCCATGGGACTCCATTGTCCCTTGTCCTCCAGGACCCCAGACCTCATCCTGTGGGACTCCATTGTCCCTCGTCCTCCCTGACCCCAGACCTTGTCCCATGGGACCCTATTCCTTGGTCCCCTCATCCTGCAGGACCCCAACTCGTCGAGCAAACCCACACCAGGCACGACATAAATGACAAGAGTGGGCCATGTGGCTGTATAGTGTGGAATGTTTGGAGATGCAGCTCCGTGGAATGAAATTATGTGGTGTGTGCTGACTCCAGACCCTGTCTGGGTGCAAGTTACCATGCAGAGGGGACTATTGTAATAGTAGCAGTATCTTCTAGCCATTATATTAATATATAAATACACTAATTATTGTACAGGGACATACAGATATGATAAAAACTTCATAATTATATTTTATATCTTCTATAAATTATTCAATCATAAATTAACTAGAAATGATTTATTAAAAAATATATTATTTAAACACATACACATATATCCACAATTATAGGATAGTAATTTATATATTTATAAGTAGATCTTTTTTATAATATGTAACTCTTGAGAGAACAATTAGGATTGTATTATATTGTCCAATCATGATGGTATGTGCCTATAATTCCAGCACCAAGAATGCTGAAGCAGGAGAATTGCTTGAGACCTGGAGTTTGAGATCAGACTGGGGTCAAGACCTCATCTTAAAGAGAAAGAAAAGAATTGTGTTATATCTATATTTTGATTTTTTGTATCTAGCCCTGTGTCTAAACCCAAGGAAAGCATCCAATAATATTTATCTAATTAGTTTACTCTAAATGAAAATTAGTTGGGTGAATTTTTTATAGTGATAAATCACATAAGATCTAGATTCCCCAAAATGTTTAATTGTATAGTACAATATTGCTAACTATAAGCAAAATGTTGTAGAACAGATCTCTATAAGTTTGTGATATAAGATTTGATTATTATTTGTATTTTATTATCCAAATTGCTGACCATTAAACTATCATTAACCAGGAGTAGTATAGATGAGATTATTTCCTCCTACATTGCTTGTTCTTAATGCACTTTTGGTTTAAAATTTGCTGTAGAGATCTAGTAAATATAAAGTGCATTTTATTACAAATAAATTTATATGTACATATATATACACACTTATGCATGATATATACAAATGTGTATATGTATACATATATGCATATATAAATCTTGCATTTTATTTAATATAACTCTTGATTTCTATCCATTCCTGATGTGTGTACAGCCTCTGTGTTTTGACTTATTCACTCTGACTACAACAGTGTTCAGATGTAGCAAGGAGGAATGGAAGACAGGGTACATAGTGTCAGTATACACAATTGATGGACCAGTAAGAATAAAGCCTTGACTAAAGCTAGGGAGGTTTTTTTTTTTGTCTTTGGTGGGAATAGTTAATTAAAGTAAGGGAGGGGAAAAAGAGTGGCAATGGTGCTTCAGAAATTATAAATTTATATACCCTCACTTATTGAAAAGTCAGTGTTATTGATTAGGGCTGACAATTAGTAGTGATAAAAACCCTAATTCTTTTGAGGACAAAAAGTGTTCTGATGAGGAGTATATAAGAGTTGTTATATGGTAACTTGATAGTGAAAAGAAAATAATGCAAATGAATATTTTTATAAGGAAAGAGAGCAGTCATTTTATTTTCCCTTCAGATTATTTCATTCTTGCTTCTATAATCCATTAAGAATAACACCACCTTTTCCACATGGTATTCTCTTTCTAGTAAACTTTCCCATCCCTTTAAAAGCATGCTTAGGTGTTCCATTAACAAATATGCAACTAAACAAAAGAGAAAAAAATAATAACAAATATCTAAACCTTAAAACAACCACAAAACTCTTGACTATAAACTTCATCCAGGTTCTTTGCTTCATGTCATTAACAAACAAAATTATTAAATAATAGCATAACATCTAATCTTCCAAATCTCACTTTTATTTATACTAAATCTGCAATTTATATCATATTGATATAAATTTAAACTTGGTATAAAAGTCATGAATAAACTTTCATTTAACTAACTCTGTTTAAGAAATTCTTCAGAAGATTGTGTAATATTACTGTACATAATGTTGAATAGAACATTATAAATTTACTCTGTAAAAGTAGAGGTATTCTTGCATTGAGTTTCAGAAAATTCAAGTAAAAGTTAGATAATTTGTAAGAACATTTTATTATCTTATGTAACTTAGATACAACCTTTAACAGCAAGTCCCAATATAGTATGTTTCCATACCTCACCAATCATTAATGCGTACATCATCAAAAATGCTACTGCTTTTTCATTTTCAATTTTTCCATGTTCATATTTTAGTGCTTATTTGGGGGATTATTCTATTCAACATTATGTACGGAAAGAGTAAAATCAGATACAATAATATGAGTCAGAAGTAGAGAGACTTTTGCTTCTTGTGCAGCCTTCTTTAAGAGCCTAAAAACTTATTTTGAGTATATATTTAGCAGCTCCCTCCTTGCACATGTCACATGATCACACAAAAATTATTCAATAGCATAAAGAAAAAGACTCCCTTTTTTACTATGAATAATGCAATCTCATAGGAAAAACAAAGAAATACCACGATGGATTTAGAGCTATCTGAATTTGCCTGAAACGGAGTACAATCCAGACAGAGCACTTCCAGTAGACATAGATGGGATGATATTTGTTAAAAGAGCCATAAAAAATGCCACTTTATGCTTTTTACTATATTTTACTTATTTTAGTACAACTGTCCAAGTTCTCATCTTCTTCTTATATAAGGAGTTTAGTTACTGTTTCTAGTTTTCTCCCAAATTTTCACTCACAACTTTATATATGTAAACCTCACATACACTTTGAAAATTTACTTTTCAAAGACTTTGAAATCTACTTTTCTGGGAGTTTTATTTTCAAATGTGTTCAAAGTAAAATTCTCTAAAATAGGAAGGTTAAAATAATTAACCCTTTGCAATTACTCGTGTTCAGACATTCCCACACATGCAAAAGGAGAAAGAGTACATCACTTTTTTTGTCAGTATTTTGGTTTGTTGCTGACAAGGGGTAACTTGTCCTGTTAATTGCCAATAATATCTGTGTATTTTATAGGAAAGGAAAAGTAATGTTTCAGTTCAGTATTTTTGCAGAAAACTGCAAATGATTTTGGGCAATGTGATTCAATTTGTCCCAAAAGTTATCTTACATTGTGGTGGGTATGTGAAATCAGGAGGGTCAAAGCTTGGATGGATATACCTGAGATCCAATCTTTTGTGTGTGTTGGGGGGTGGATACCAGGAATCAAACTCAGGGGTACTCAACCACTAAACCACATCTCCAGCTCTATTTTGTGTTTTATTTAGAAACAAGGTCTCATTGAGTTGCTTAGTACCTCACCATTGCTGAGGCTGGTATTAAACTCACAATTCTCTTGTTTCAGCCTCCCAAAGTGCTGCAATTACAGGTGTGCACCACCATGCCTGGGTCTGAGATCCAATCTTACTTTTGCCTGCCAACTGCATTTTGAGTGTTGAATGTATTTCTTGACAGTTTATTGTCAAATAATCTATTTAGCATGAGATTCTCAATATCTCTCTCTCTCTCTCTTTCTCTCTCTCTCTCTCTTACTTAAACATTGCATGGTTTCAAAAGTAGATTCACAAGTGAACTCACCTCATAGAATTTAATGAGCTCTGGAACAAATGTGGGTGGTGCCCATGCCTGAACTCCTTGAGTCTCCTTTTGTTTCTTTAATTTTTTATTCTCTATTGCAGTCTTTACTGACTTAAATTTTCTTTACAGTTTAAAATAGTCATATCGCTTCTCAAGATGAACTTTTCCTCTTAAAGTTTTACAGATTTATATTTTAAGTTCGAGTTTTTTACTATATCTCACTACATGTGATTTACAGGCCATGAATCATCACCTTCTTCTTTCTTTCTTTGACAAAGTGCCACCTTTTTGCTTATCTGTCATAATTCTTTCCCTTGATTTTGTAGTCACCTCTTACTACATTTTTCTTCTGACTTTGCCATTATAGCCTGACACTAAAACCATTTTTCCTGAAGGCTTACAAGAGCAATTTCTTCTAGTATGACTTGATTCTGTTTCCTTGTATTTTAATTGAATTTTTCATGGGTATTCTTACATTTGAATTGTTCCAGATAACCAGACAATTTTATACACTTTTTCTAATAACCTTGCATTCCCCTGATCAAGATACTGTTTTTCTTCATTTTTATATTCTTTAACAATATAGTGTCCACAGATAAGTATGAGCACACATTCTTCAAGTGTTAAAATATTTAGCTTTGGGAGGAAAAACTTTGTGCTTTATCAAGATAATTTCCTGTGTTTCATGTTGTTTTATAATTTTTAAAATTTCTTAGAAAAACTAAGCCTTAAAAGAGTTAAGGGCTTATTATGATATATTCTGCCTAAGCATAACATAATTTTATCCAACTCCTGTAAAGAAATCAAAAAGAGACACAGAGACAAGGTGCAGTGGCAAAGAAGAAAGACTACTCATTTGAACTGCTAGCTTTATTTATATCAATAGTTACCTTAGGTTACTGGCTTCATTAGTACATTATTGTTCATTGTATCACTAGGCAGGTTAATGAATCAGCAACATCATGCAGCTTATTTCTCAGTTACATTGTAGCATTACAATATGCAATGTTAAGAGCTTTGTGTACCACTAAAGAAGTTCAGGGGCTGGTATTATAGCTCAGTGGTGGAGCATTGCCTCGCATGCATGAGGCACAGGGTTCAGTCCTCAGCACCACATAAAAATAAATAAATAAAATAAAGATATTGTGTCCATCTACAACTAAAAAAATTTTTAAAAAGAGAAGTTCAATTGTTTGATGTTATTGTTAGGTAAGCAGGTCCAGGAGCAGTAGAGCTTGATGAAACAATGTAGTTATCTATTGAGCATGTTCCTTTAGTCCCAGGAGCTATGTGTCTGAGATCAAGGTCAAGGCTGATAAAAGTCTAGCACAGAGCCTTCTCATAAATTGCATGACCATAGAAACTAGGCATCTTGCACCTTTGCATGTTTTAATTGTCTTATTAGTTCCTGGAAGAAGCTGCAGAATTTTCCAATTATGCAAAACAAATTGCCTGTTATTCCCAGGGAGTTTGCTCACCAGAGGAAATTCACTGTCTTGAACATATCCATAGCCAGAATGTTTACAGATTCCCAGTACTACCCCATCCTCCCTCCCACTATTTACCTTCATATGCTTTTCTGAGTTGCCAATTTATTTGCATATATATTTTTCCCATTGGTGCATAATAATCATATGCAAAAATGAAATTTATTATGCTATATTTATTCATAAATATGGCATAATTGGGACAATTTTATTCTTTTTCTTCCCCTTGCCCTTACTTTTTCACTTCCCCTTGGTCCCATATTGCTACTTTGTAGCTCACTCTTATTTTTCTGTGATATCACCTTTTAAATTTATTTTTTTCTCTTTAGAAACCATGTATGAGAAAATATTTGATAAGTATGATTTATTCACTCATCACGATGTTCTCCAGTTCTATTTATTTACCAGAAAAAAAGCCATAATTTCAACCTCCCTTACGGCTGAGCAGAATGCCATTTTTTACTGCATAACACATTTTTCTCCATTCATTTTTTAAGCATCTAAGATTATTCCATATCTTGACTTGCATGAATTGCACTTCTGTGAATATTAAAATGTATGTATTGTCATAGATACCAATTTTAGTTCTTTTGGATACATATTGAAAAGCTGAATAGCTGGGCTATAATGGTTACATTTCTAATCTTTCAAGGAATCTCCATATCGCTTTGCAGTGGTTTTACTAACTTGCAGTCCCATTGACAATGTATAAGTATTCTTTTCCCCAAAAACCCTTACCAGTGTTTATTTTTATTTATATTCTGATGGTTGCCACTCTGAACAGGGTAAGATAAAATTTTAGTGCAGTTTTGATTTGTATTTTCCAGATACTAATGATGTTGAAGAAAAATCAACTGCCTTTTTATACACCAATAATAAACCTAACGAAAAAGAAGTCAGGAAAAGTTTCCATTCAAAATTGTATCAAAAGAAAAAGACAAAGACAAGAAGAAAATACCTGGAAATTAAACTAACCAAGGAAGTAAAATATCTCCACAATGAAAATTATACACTACTGGAGAAAGAAATTGGAGACTTTAAGAGAAAACAACTTCCTATATTCTTGGATAAGTACAATTAATTTTATTAAAATGGTCATATTACAAAATAAATCAACAGATTGAATGTGATCCCCATCAAAACACCAATAAATTTCTTCATAGAACTAGAAAAAAAATAGTCCTGAAACTCAAATGGAAGAATAAAAGACCCAGAATAGTGAAAGGAATCCTGAGCAATGAAAATAAAGCTGGATATATTAAAATACCCAATCTCAAATTATACTACAGAGGTGAGAGTTGTCACAACAAGAACAGTGGGGTACTGGCATAAAAACAGACATGAAGACCAACAGAATAGAATAGAATACATAGAGACAAATCCACACAGATTTACACATTTTACACATAAAATGGTTATTACATTTTTTTGGCAAACATGCCAAAATCATAAGGTAAAACTGATAGTCTTTTTAAAAAATGGTGTTGGAATCCCTAAATGGCTGTTTGTGAAAGAATGAAACTAGACCTTTATCTATCACTTAACAAAAAACTCAACTAAGAGTCAACCTAATCCTAGGAACTGGACCTGAGTCTCTGAAACTGGTATAAGAAACCATAGGATTAACAAACCAACATAAAATCACAGGAATTGACTTCCTTGATAATAACACTCAAACTTAAGAAATAAAACCAAGAATGAATAAGTGAGACAGTGTGAATTTAAAACATTTCTCCACAGCAAAGGAAACAATTGCATAAAAAGAAAACCTACAGAATGGGAGAAAATCTTTGCCAGTTTTTCTTCTCACAGATGACTAATATCTAGAATATATAAAAAACTCAAAAACTTAATATCCCCCCCAAAAAAATGAAAACCCAGTCAATAAATGAACAAAACATTTCTCAAAAGAAATGTATGGCCAACATATATGTGAAAACATGTTCAACATTATCAGCAATTAAGGAAATGCAAATAAAAACTATCATATATTTAGTTAAATATCTCAATTATCACTTTGGATAAAGTAATATTATTACTCAATGACATCTAATTCTATTTTGATTAAGTATTTAAACCTTTTATTCTAAGCTATATCAGTATCAAAATTCTAAATTAAGTCTTTTGACCGCAAATCAACCTTGGAAATTTGCGGCTGGAGCCCTATCCTTCTCCTGATGAAAGAGTGATATAAAACTAATTATAATTACTTAATATTTTTAAATTTTATATGTAAAAAACTGTCACCATTTTAAAATGATGTTTTTCTGTTATAAAGTTATGTTTATAATATGCTTCAAAATTATATAAAAATCTTCCAAATGATTAGACTGAGATATCTAATATAAAATTATCATGCACAATCCTAGTTATAATGTTAAAATATTGCATGTTATAAAACAACCACATTTCTCTGTAATTTATTAATTGTAATAATTCTTATAGTAATTCTAAGGTTTAAAATTTAGAACAATTATTCAAAACAAATGTATTATATTGTGACTTATTTTTTCTTATGTTTTGGTATTTAAGCTTTGCTCTTTTGGCCTATCTAATCTTTATAAAAGTTACCTTTACAAATAGGATAATGTTGGCAAAATCTTCAAGATTATTACTTATGATTGTGGGATTAATAAAGGAAATTCAATGCTATACTCCTTATGACCCTGTTTGGTAGAAATTTGTTTCATCTGTCCTCTTTGATGCTCAAATGATGTTGTTATGTTGTGCCTTGCGTGGGTCGACCGACAAGCTGGGGTCCTGGGGCATGAAGGTATGGGGTCCTCAGGAAGGATTAAATGGGGTCCTGTGGGACAAGGTATAGGGTCGACAGTCACAGAGTCACTTCACCCAAACTGTGGGGGTTGGTAAGACTGCTCTGCTGTAGCGAGATGCAGAACCTGTTTATTCCAGGAAGTGTAACAGCTTATGAATGGTCCTTGGCCCAATCATGGCACTGAGGTTACAGCCAATGGGGTACTGCTCTGTGTCAGGGACGCAGTTCATCAGCATAGGGTGGAGAAATGGGGGGGTGCTAAAGATATGGAGAGTGCTCCTACATTTCCTTCTTTTTATTTTTATTTGAAAAGTCAGCAGGGCCTGTGTGGCCCACAAGCAAGAATGTTGGAGGGATCTGTGATAATCTCCTCATAGGAGAGAATCATTCCTCTATATATCCAGACTCCTATATGTTGCATATGGGGGGGTGCAGATGAGACTGTACCTGTCTTAGGTTGTGCCCCTGTTTTAGAGCATCTTACCCGTCATTGACTAACCAGCATGTGTGAATATGCCCCGAGATGAGTTCTTGCCTAAGAGCAGGGGTAATGTGGTTGGGTGAGGTTGGAAGGGAAGGGAGTTTGGCATTAGTGTCAGCCGAAGCTGTGAAGGCTTGCCTTTCAAGTGAAGATGGGGTGGGCAAGCTTCATTCATGTTCTTGAGGGTTGTAATCCATATGGCGGGAATTTTCTTGTTTTCATGTGATTTTTTAGTGATATGAACTAAGAGAGCTTGTTTAGTTTCTAGTTTGGTTAATTGTCTTTTTATACATTTGACAAAGAAAAGGACCAGAAAAAGGCTTATAACACCGAGCCCTATGATATTCCAATTGGATGGATCTAAAAGAACTGATAATTTATTCCACAGCTTTTGAATAATAGAAGGGTCAAAGACAACATTAGCTTTGGCTTAGGTACTCACAGGGCTTCTCTCTTCAGGTGGGGAATTATGTTGTCTTCTCGAGAGAGGCTTGGATGAATATTCCTGGCTGGAATCCAAAGGGGCTTAGACTATGTTGGTGGGGGAGACATAAGCATAGCCTTGCCCTTGTGTGAGCAGAGGGTCTGTGCCCTTCCACTGAGGGTCAAGGGGTTCTTCCATCATACCAAGCGAAGCATTATTGAAGTTAAATGGACCCCAGTGTCAGATTGCTGCATTGAGGCCTGTTTGTCAAAAGTGAGATAGTTAAGGATAAATAATGCATCCAACAATCTCAAAGAAGGGTCTTTTTGGTAGAATCAAATTTCTGAAGTTATCTCCTTTAGAGTGTGATTGGTTCTTTCAATGACTGCTTGACCCTGAGGGTTATAGGGAATCCTTTTAGTATCCGAAATTCCCCCAGAATATAAAAATGCCTTCAATCTGAGGGACCCAAAGGCCAGGCCATTGTCTGTTTTGATTGACCATGGGACACCCATGAATAGCATTGCGTGCTTCAGAGCCTTAATCACATGGGCTGCTTTTTCCCCTGCAAGGGAAGTAGCATACACAAGGGAGGAATAGGTGTCAATAATCACATGTACAAATTTAAGTTTACCAAAGATAAGGATATGAGTGACATCCATCTGCCAGACAGAGTTGGGTGTCAGCTCATGGGCATTAATTCCCTGTGGTTGGAGTGGGCTCAATTGTAACAATGGGCCACAAGAGGAACATGCATGAATCAGATGTTTGCATTGTTGGATTGGAATTTCAGGCAATAGGTGATAAAGACTAGCTGCTGTGAGGTAAAACCTCTGATGTAAGGCTTTAGCTTGTTCTAGAGTGGACATCATGGCTTTAGGCTGACTTAAAAGTTTTTTAATAGAGGTGTTTCTCTCTGATAAGAAGCCAAGCAACCCAGAATGGTAGCAAATGTTTATAATATACCATGGTTGTCTTATTTCCAGCATAGCCTTCAGGGTAGCCATAGGCTGATTGACAGGACAGTCTCTGGGCCTAAATATGGAATAAGCAATGGAAGAGCAAACCTTGATGGTGTATATGCTATCAGAGATTATGTTGAGAGGAATGGCCTGATATCTTTTCAGCACCAGGATAAGTGCAATCAATTCAGCTACTTGGACAAAATCAGAATCCCTTTGGACAAATTGACCATTTTTTATATTAGATCCCATTAAAAAGTAGCCAGGATGATGAGTGTTGGCATCTGAGAACACACAAGGGGCCATAGGAATGGGTTTTCCCAAGGGAAAGGCATGAGTGGTCACCATCAATAGAAGATCTTGTAGGGTCTGTTGTAGTTTAGAAGGAGGGAAATGGGAAGACAATGGCCCAGGAAATCCCTCCATCATTATCTGAAAGTCTAAAGAAGTTTGTAGGAGGAAGGTGATTTGTTCCTGATGAAAGAGTAGAACTATGGTGTTAAGTTCCTTATTAAAGATGGATCTAGCTTGTTCTCTGAGCCTCACCACTAAAGCTATAATTTGTGAGGTGAGACTGGTGATTTTATGGCAGGAGCTCCAGGGAAGGTACAATAATAAAGGTCCACCACATTGCAAAAGGACACCTAAGGGTAACTTCAAGGTGGAATGTACTATGGCTGACAGAGGAATGGCAGGGTCAAATCTTTGAAGCTGGGCAGATGTGAACAATTGATTAATTTCTGTCAGGATGCCTCTGGCTTATGGAGTAATCTTAAGCTTTCTAGAAGGATCTTTGCTGCCTTTGAGCAGATTGTAGAGGGGCTCAAGTACTTTTGGAGGTAAAGCCAAGAATAGCCTAATCCAGTTAATAATACCACATAATGTTTGTACTTCTGTCAAGGAGATGTCATAAGGGACGTTAATAGAGGGTTTAACAGGTTGTATCACCCGAGAAAAATGAAACCCTAAGAAAGAGAAGGGAGGGTGAGTTTGAATTTTCTCCTTGGCCACATGAAGATTAAGATCCTCTAAATTTTTTAGGAGTGAAGAGATGCTTGGTCTTTTCAAGCCACTAAGATATCATCCATGTAATAAGTAATGTAGCCATTGCTCCTTAAAGGGGTGATGGCTTTAGCCACAAACATTTGGCAAATGGTAGAGTTGTTTATCATTCCTTGTGGCAAGAATTTCCATTGATATTACTCGCAAGGTTTGGCATGATTAGGTTCCCAGTCTGAAAAGGCAAAGTAAGGCCTGTCTGCCTCATGAAGAGGGATGGAAGAAAACAATCCCTGATGTCTATGATAGCTATATAGTGATCTATTGGGATGGCTGAGGGGAAAGAAAGATCACCTTGGCATGTGCCCATTGTTTCCATTTTCTTGTTGATATGTAATAATCTATATTTGCCTGATTGTTTTTTGAATGAGGGCTGGTTGAAGGCTCAATATGATCTAAAATGAGTTGCTCATGGACAAGGTTCTTTAATGCTGAAAACTTAGGCTCAAGAATAGGCCACTGCTCCACCAAGCAGGGTGAGGTGTCCACCCAACTAAGGCGGTGCAGATCTGACAGTGGGGCAGTGGCCATTGGAATCAGGGGTTCCTCCTAGAGAGGCCTATCTTGTCATGGACTATCAACTCATCATGAGGAGCCTTGTCATCTGTGGTAAGGACTTCATCCATTTTTTGAAAGTAAATCTTGTCCCCAAAGTGTGTTGGGAACCTCAGTTATGAGAGGGTGTATATACACCCAGAGTTGCCATTGGGATCCTTCCATATCACCTGTGAGGTTACTTTACAAGAGGTTGTGGAGCCACCAACACCAAGGATATTAGGTCTGTTGGTGGATTTCCAGGAGGGGAACAAGGAGGCAGTCTCAGTGTCAATAATAATAATATCAGCCCCGTTGTCAGTGAGACCTTTAATGGGTTTCCCATTGAGATAAATGGTCGTGCTAGGTTTTGTGGAGAGCAAAGGTACTGTCCAATTGGCCCAAGGGGTAGGGTCCCTCTTATTTAATGGGACTGAGGGTTGCCCCTGTTGGAATTTAAAGAATTGGAGCGACAGTCTCAGGCCCAATGATACCCCTTTTTGCAATGAAGGCAAGGGGTGCAGTAAATCAGATGACACATTAGAGGGACAGTTGTGGGCCATATGCCCAGGTTTATTGCATTTACAACAGATAGGGGCTTGAGAGTGGCCAATAAAAACCAAAGGAATGTTGGGAGTGAATCAGGACTTGAGAGCCACCATTAGGGCCAAAATTGAGTCGTTAGGGGTGGAAACTTCCTTAGTGGCAGAAACCCATTTATTAAGGTCCTCATGTCTAAAGCAGCAATTGCTGCTTTAGAAGTGGAATTGGTGCCCTCCCAGGGGAATTGCCAAATAAAAATGTCTTGGCCTGGGCCAAAATATACTTTCTTTTCAACAGCCTGGATGACATGAGCCAAGAAATCAGGAAACCATTCATCAGGACATTGAATAAGATTTTTGAAAAGTTCCTGAGGAGTGAAAGGGCTCAAATTATGTAAGGCTCTGAGGGCACTGTCCTTGACTTGCTCAAAGTAAATAAGATTGCTGACTGTAAAGACTAGATGACCAGAAGAACATGAATTAAAGTCGCTCGGCAATGCTTTATTGAAAATAAATGCTCTCAGGCCAAATTCTCCCATCCATCAGAGTATGTCTGGGAGAAATGGCACTGGGGCTCTGGTGTAGAGAGAATTTCAAAAAAGCCCAGTCAGGAAGGGGAGGGATTGGGGGCTGGAAGAGAAGGGCAGAGTCCTTCCTGGATAGGTCAGGAAAAACCCGCTGATTGACAAGAGGCATGTCTACTGGTGACGTCAGCATCGGGCTGGCAGCTCCGTTCCACAGCTGCTGACCAGTCCCCCTAATTGGACATCTTGGACCCTGACCCAACCTAACATCCTAGTCTTTTGGATAATAAAAAAGAAAAGCAGATTCGGTCTGGCTACTTCATGTGGGATTGGGGGTGCCGAATGGGGGAGATGGCTCGGGTGTTGGTCAGGCAGGTAGGCAGATGCAGGGGTGTGGGATCCTTTGGTTGTCTGTTGAATGTAGAAGCATCACCTGTGAGTAGGAACAGAGGCTTGGGAGATATTACTGATTAGCAGAAAAAGAAGGGGGCTGCTGAGAAATTTTGAGTTTGGTGGGAATCCAGTGTGATGGGAGTCCAAGGCTGATCTCTTCTGTAATAAAATTTGTTTAAGTTTCTGAGTAGCGGTTACTGCATAATCGAGTCCTCTTGCCCTAGCCCAGAGGCAGTGGATGGGGGCCAAGGAGAGCCCAACTATTATCAGTAGAAAGATGGCCCTTTTTTTCCCTAGAGAGGGAGGTGGTAACAAGTCATGGTAATTCAGCCTTACTGTACAGTTAATTGAGGAACATCAATGATAATTACATTTATGATTCAAATCTACATAGAGGAACAGTCTGAAATGTAGGAAGTATAAGGATTGAGAATTTGTCCCCATAACAAGGCTGGAGAGGACAAGGCCTGTAAACATAGTATTTAGTTTTTAATGTCACAGATGTCTGTCTTTAAACTAATTTAAATGCCCAGGAATGGCTGTTTTCTTGGTTTTGCTAGGTGTTTAAGGTGAAGCAAGTCAAATTGACTTTTGTTCTTACCTATTGTTAAGAGTCAGCTTTTGTTCTCCTGGGAGGCATCCTTGAGGAACTTGAGGGCAGCTTGTTTGCTCTGTTAGTGCCGTCTGCATTAGGATAGGTCGAGGTCTGGTGCTGACCATGTGGCTTCCCCAGGAAGCATGAGAGATGGTTCCCTCTCTCTTCAACCTTCCTGTCCATTGTATGGCATTTGATTGGCTCTTTAATTCTCCAGTGGTCTCAGAAATCTCCCTGATCAGGAGGTCCTGAGGCCCAGAGGTGTAGAGTGCTCATTCCTTGGATTCAGGCTGACTCAAAGGGCAAGAGCCAAATACTGGTTTTCTTGGCCCTTTAATTTAATTTTAGTTTTTAAGTCTTGATCTTAAACACTCAGCAAGCCAATCTCACCAGTCTTAAAGTAAGGGTACTGGGCTTTAACTTTAAGGTTTATCCTATAGGTGGTGGCTGATTTATCTTAAAATAATCTGAGTTGGTTGTTCTTGAAGTAGTACCCCTGTAAAACATTAACAGGCAATAGAGTTTCAGGAAAATACAAAATAAAATCAATAACAGTAAAAAGATATTTAGTTTGTGTAATAGCTTTCTCAAATTTCAGGGGAGTTACATATTATATCCCTGTTTGAGATCCTAATGATCTTTATAACAAAATTAATCCTTTGAACATATCTTTAAATGAACTGGAGTCTGGACTACATTGAAGCCATTGTAGTAAGCTGGGAGACAGAACTATCTCAGGTAAGAAAGGGCTCCTTGCAAAATCTTAGCAGAATATTAAATAGATTAGGTCCTCATT
The DNA here is from genome assembly GCA_004024805.1 of Geosciurus inauris. NCBI lineage: Eukaryota > Metazoa > Chordata > Mammalia > Rodentia > Sciuridae > Geosciurus > Geosciurus inauris. The sequence goes on along the minus strand of PVHX01001389.1, from coordinate 175,469 downwards.
TGTTTAAAAGATCATTCTGATGTAAAAAATAACTTAAAGCCTTATTGATGATAGGTTCAGTTATAAAACATTAAATGATATAAATTGATACCATACAAGCTCAGTTTGGAGAACTTCAGCTTGATATAATGCTCTTTTAAAACTTTCTATTTTAAAGCTTGTATATCTGAAAGAATTGAACACATTTAATATAAAAATAGAACTAGTAGAACCATAATTACATTGATGTTATTACATTAAGCTTAGTTGTCAAAGAAAAATTTAGATTTTAACTTTTTGTTTAATCATAGTTGTAAACCTTTTGATTAGAAATATTCTCTTTCCTTCCAATAAATATTATTTTTAGAATCTTTAATTCCTTCTGTTCATATCTGAAAGCAATCCTTGTAATTTTTGAACTTAGGCAACCATAAAAATCTTTACAACTTCATATAAGAATCTATAAACCTTTGTGTTGAAAGAAAGGACAATTGACTTTAACCTTTAAATTTAAATTAAGTAAGCTTATATTAGTCACATGGTGGCTGTCCTCTGAGGGCAGCAGCTCCAATCCAGGAGCAGGGAAGTTTCTGTAACAGAGAATTTTGAAGGTAATTATCTTAGGAATTTACAACCAACAGGGTAATACAGAGGCAGATGGCAAACCAATGATTTAAATATTTTATCATCCTAGATAAGGGGCAAACTTAGATTTTAGCATTGAGAGCATGGCTTAGATTTCAAGAAAGTCAAACATAGTCCAAGTAAATAAAACAAAAATAAACCTTTATGACCTCTTGTCCAATTGGCTTTCAATCTTAAGATAAAATTAGGCTGGGTTAGAGAACTATATTCATTTACCATTTATGAAAACATAATGTTTAAGTATATAGAATTATACCTGTTGGGCTTTAAATTAAGGAATTTTGTTTCTAATGATGACAAAGCAATTTTATATCCCCTTGTTAAAATTTAACATTTATGAAAACATCAAAAGTGTTACCCTATGGAATTTAAAGGAATTAAAAGTATTTGGTATCAGATTTAACAGTTAACATTTTATCTAATAGACACATTTGAGTACTCAATATCAGATCTTATTTGCTTATTTTCATTATAAAAACCAGGACATCAGACAAGCATACTTAATAGCAACATTTTTCCCTTGAAGAAATTTTTGATAATGAGATATATTAGACATTTTATAGACATTAACATTTATTAGTCCTTTGACCACCTAGAAAGACTTGTGAGTTGAGTAATTTTAAAGATGTTTTTATGTTTATCTGTTTACCCAATTTAAATTGAACCTTTTAAATCATATGAATTAAAGTTATTTGGTTCCATTTTTAATTTTAGTTTATGAGTGCTCAGTTTACATAAACACAAAAGTAGAGCATGCAGAAGGCCTTTTGAATTAAAGGTAGGTATACCATGTCTCAGTAGAGTGCAAAAAAAACTTTTATAGTTTGATAAAATACATCTGATCAGAAGTTTTAACTTTAGTGCACAGAATGAAAGTTATGAATTCAAAAATGTAAGAGTGAAGAGTCCTAGAAAGAAAAGCATAATAGCCGTGAACTATTTCAGTAAAGCAACATGAGAAAACAGAGGAAGAAATGGGCGGGGGAACTTAGGCAAATGTAAAGTAACCTCCTTTAACTTTTTTTTTCCTTGAGCTAAGGTAAAGCGGTAAGCCTGGGGGGAGGGGCTGCCACAAGGCAGATAGCTCACAAAAACAGAGCTGCCCGTCTGAGTGGCGCGGAGGCAGCGAGAAATGCAGGGAGGCAAGGCAGGCGGGCTTCGTTCAATGCTTTGTTTCTGCCCTCCGGTGCTAGGAGTGAGGCCAGCGCCACTTCCCAGGAAGATGGCTGCATTGGTGGCCACACGAGGAAGGAGATAGAGGAGCAAATGATAAAGGGGGCTTTTAGTGAGAAGAACTTGAGAGGACAGAACAGAAGGGAAAGAAGGGAGGGGCGAGAGCGCATTTTCCAACAAAGCCTTGATGAAAGGAATTTCTGTCCATTTTCCCATCTGGTGACAAAAATTAGCCAAATCAGTGAGGATTTGAAAATCAAAAGTTCTCCCTGGAGGCCATTTTGATCCATTATCTAAGCCATACTATAGTGGAGTTTTGAGGTCTAGAGAAGAGTTGGGGTTCCCTATGACTTCTCAGCGGTCCCAGGGAGTGGGTGGGGACATAAAAAGGCATCCCTTAAAATGTTCACATCCACGGGAGAATAGGGGGGCCAGATGGAAAATTGAGGCATCCCTGCAAACTTTCTGGGGCCCCAGATGGTGGTGAATGGCTAACACAAGGGTTGGGAACGTCTTCCCAATCCACGTGGCCTCAGGCAGACAGAGACCTATGTGCACGTGCAACTTACGAGTAGGCCTCTGGAGCGAGCAGTGGGGGGGCAAGCTGAGAAGTCAGAGGAGACAAGGTGGGGGGGTGGCCTACCTCACTTTGTCGGTCTGGGTGAGGGGAGACAGAGAGCAGCTCAGGAGTTCTCCCAGTCCAGAGGGCTTGCCTCGACTCTGGTACAGGGGATGTTCAATACCCTCCCGGGTTTCGCGCATCATTCTGTAAAGACTAGATGACCAGAAGAACGTGAATTAAAGCCGCTCGGCAAGGCTTTATTGAAATATATACTCTTGGGCTGAATTCTCCCGTCCATCAGAGTGTGTCTGGGAGAAATGGTGCTAGGGCTCTGGTGTAGAGAGAATTTCATAAAAGCCTGGTCAGGAAGGGGAGGGATTGGGGGCAGGAAGAGAAGGCCAGAGTCCTTCCTGGATAGGTTAGGAAAAACCCGCTGATTGACAGGAGGCATGTCTACTGGTGATGTCAGCATGTGGCTGGCAGCTCTGTTCTGCAGCTGCTGTCCAGTCCCCCTAATTGGACATCTTGGACCCTGACCTGACCTAACACTGACAAGGGCCTGAGACTTGGGGGACAAAGTCATCCCTGCCTGATAACATATCCATAGAAAAATTAAGACCTTGTGTTATATTGTGACAAGCCCATTCTTCTACAAATTGTAGGTAAGAAGCATTCTATTGAAGGTATTGGGAAGTGGAGAGGACTGCCTTGAGAAAGAAAAACCAATCGAAGGGAGTTTGGAGAGAGAAGGACCAGGACTCCAGAAGTTGAAGAAAAAAGGGAGAGCAGGGGCCAGCATCTTGACAGGCCTTGCATATCTGAGTAAGCTCAGAGACTGGAGTGGAGATCCAGGGGTGGACATTACTCTCAGCCTGGAGATTAACCATATAAACATGGGCGGTGGGTGGAGTTGGGCAAAAAGGGTTGGAAGGAGAGAGACAAATGGGTGGGTCACAGGCAGAGGAACAGAGTAGGGAGGAGGAGGGGTGACTGCAGATGGTGCTGATGGCAGGGTGGGGCAAATAGGAGGGGGGTCAGAGGGAGGGGAATTTCCAGGAAGAGAGTGTTCAGGGCTATATTATTAGTTTTGGGGGTTTCTGTGTGAACCACCTCATTGAGGTCATCTTCATCCTCCATGAAGGAGGAGAGGACCAAAGAGAGTAGATTTCCTATGTTGAAGAAGTGGGAACGGGCGACGTTAAAGTGAAAGTAAATAGTAATGTTAGAATCAGCAACCCTGACGCAGATCAGCATATGTGCTCTTTGAGAAAGACAGACCATTTGCACTCTTCATGTCTGCGTACTGACCACCACGGACAGGTGGGCAGCAACAACCCCAGGCCGCCTGCCGCATGAGGCAGCTCACCAAAGGCGGGGGTGTGTGGCCATGGACAGAGGAGGTGCAGGTGCTGTGCACCTGGCACCCTCCTCTCTCCCCCCCAGGCACACACACCAATGGGTGCGGCCATGACAGCACCTTCTCCCACAGGCGGGCTTGGGCTCTACCAGGTAGCACTAATCCGAAAGGCACTGGGCCCACATAGGCAGCCTGGTGGCCTCTTGGGAGAAGGGGAGGAGTGGGGAGAAGCAGAATCAGCCCGCGTGGACGGGCTGCCAGAGCGGGAAGTTTCCCGAAGGTAGGAGGAAACGCTAGCAAAAAGTAACTGAAAGCAAAGAGGACAGATAAAAACTATGACAATTGTGAGAAGAGGAAGGAGAATGCGGGTTTTGGTCTCAGGAGACATTAAAAAGTACAGAAATGTTTAGGATCAGGGTATGTCTCGGAGGAACATATGCCACGGGATGACGATTCCAGTCACCGGGTTGATCAGACCCTCAGGCGCGACTGCCAGATGAACCAGGAAGTGGAAGTATGTCCCGTGACCTAACTTTATTGCACAAAGACAAACAGACACAGGGGACAATCACAAAAAGGCTGGTGTTATCTTCATCAGCAAGACAAGAAAGATGGAGGACCACCATGAATTCACTTACTGAGGGGTTGAGTAAGCCCTGGAACATGTGGGCACCAGATGTTGTTTTATGTCGTGCCTTCCATGGGTCTGCCAATGAGCTGGGGTCCTAGAGGATAAAGGTATGGGGTCCTCAGGAAGGATGAAATGGGGTCCTGTGGGATGAGGTATGTGGTAGACATTCGCAGAGTCACTTCACCCAGACTTCGGGTGTTGGTAAGAATGCTGTGGTAGAGCAAGACACAGAACTTGTTTATTCCAGGAAGTATAACAGCTTATGAATGGTCCTCAGCCCAATCATGGCCATGAGGTTACAGCCAATGGGGTACTGCTCTGTTTCAGGGGTGCAGTACATTAGCATAGGGTGGGGAAAGGGGAAGGGGAGGCACTGAAGGTATGGAGAGTGCTCCTACAAAATGAGTACTGTAATTTCCTTTCAACATGGAACCAGAGAAAAGAAGAATGTCATTTCTCATAAAAACATTTCTGTGTTTTTATGCCTCCTGAGACCCAACCTAACTGTAAAGATGATTCTTCAGTGTTGCTTTCAGAAAAGGATCTTTATTAAAAGAGGTAAATGCGAGAAATGATTATATAACTTGGTCATTCCTGTCACACTCAACTAAATAGAGTCAAGAGGCCATGAGACAACACTAAGGTTACAGACACCTGTTCCAGAAACCACCTTACAAACGTAATTCAGCAGGATGACTTGCTATGATTTTAAGAGTAGTTTTTCCTAATAGGAAAAATTTTAGCCAATTGCCTTTCAGATTTTTCCAACCCTCACATAGTGCCGCAAGTGTCAATGAGGTTTCTTTAAAGATGTGCTATGTAATTTTTCTCTTTCTCAATAAAATTCCAATTTTAGGCACCAGACATCCTACTGACCTATGGGAGCACAAGCCAAGGCACACAACCATCTTCAGGGACCACCATGGAAGCACAGCCAAAGTGGACCCAAGAATGCTAACTGCCAGTCACAAAGGAACACAGACCAAGGGGACAGCCTCTGGAGACCCCTGCAGGAGACCTGGTCTAAGTGAGGACAAGGAGCACCCCAGTTCTATGCCAGAGTTCCTGCTGACCAGTGGGAGCACAGGCCAAGGCCCAAGACTACCTTCAGGGAAGACCACGGGAGCCAAGCCAAGGGCAGACCTAAGACTGCTAGCCACCAGTCATAGGGGAACACAGACCCAGGGGAAGAAATGCCTCCAGGGACCCCTGCAGGAGACCTGGCCTAAGTGATGCCTGGGACCACCCCCAGTTCCAGGCCAGAGTTCCTGCTGACTGGTGGAAGCACAGACCAAGGCCCAGGACCACCTTCAGTGACAACCATGGGAGCCCAGCCAAGGCCACTCCTACTGCCACCTTGAGTTACTTCCACTACCTCTGCCACCATATTTAGTGGCAATAGTGTCCTTCTGGGGACACCTGATGGGGAGTGAAAGTGAACTTGAAGGTAAGATACAGGTAATCTGTAGGGTCACTACAAGATTATAGGATAGAAACCACAATATCTCAGATTGGCATTGGAAGAAAAGAAGATACATAATCAACATGAAAAAAGAAGGGAAGACAGTGTCCCAAACAAACCAAGATACTACAATAATAGAATCCATTGACAGCACAGTTGAAGAAATGTCATAGAAAGAATTCAGAACATATGTAATTAAAATGTTTTATGAATAAAAGAATGACTTAAGTGAGCAAATACAGGCAAAAATTGATCACTCCAACAAAGATATAAGAGAGCAAATAAAGGCAACCATCAATCACATCAAAAAAGAGATAAGGGAGCAAATATGTGTAGCAAAAGATTACTTTAAGAAAGAGCTCAAGACTGTGAAAAAAATCAGAAATTCTTGAAATGAAGGAAATAATAAAGCAAATAAAATATTTGATAGAAAGCACAACCAGCAGAATGGATCACTTGGATAATGAAGACAAAATATACAATACTGAAAATGAAGTTAACCATACAGTGAAGATGTTAAAAAGTCATGAACATACAAGAATTATGAGATAGCATCAAAATACCAAAACTAAGATTTATCAGAATAGAAGAAGGCACAGAATTTCAAACCAAAAGAACACACAATCTCTTCAATGAAATAATATCAGAAAAGTTCCCAAAAATGAAAAATGATTTGGAAACTCAAGTACAAGAGGCTTACAGGATACCCAATGTACAAAATTACAACAGATCTACACCAAGTCACATTATAATAAAAATTCCTGGCATACAAAATAAAGATGGAATTTTAAAGGCCACAAGAGAGAGGAATCAGATTATATATAGGGTGAGACCAAATCAGATCTCAGCAGATTTTTTAACACGGACCCTAAAACATGGAACAACATATACCAAGCTCTCAAAGAAAATGGATGCCAATCAAGAATCCTATATCCAGCAAAACTGAGCTTCAGATTTGATAATGAAATAAAAACTTTCATGATAAACTAAAGTTAAAAGAATTTACAGTAAGAAAGCCTGCACTACACAATATTCTCAGCAAAATATTCCAGGAGGAGGAAATGACAAGCAACAATGAAAATCTAGTTTCTAATTATCCTCTGTATTTCAGTAGTGTCTGTCATGATATTTCCTTTTTAATCATGAATTTTAGTAATTTGGGTTTTCTTTCTCCTTCTTTTCTTTAGGTGGCTAAGGGTTAGTCAATTTTGTTTATTTTTTCAAAGAACCAGCTTTTTGTTTTGTTAATTTTTTGAACTGTTTCTTTTGTTTCAATTTCATTGATTTTAGCCCTGATTTTAATTATTTCCTGTCTTCTACTTCTTTTGGTGTTGGTTTGTTCTTTTTCTAGGGCTTTGAGATGTAGAGTCAAATTTTCTTTGTTGAATTGTTCTTCCTTGAGTGAATGAGCTAAATGCAATGAACTTTCCTCTTGGCACTGCCAAGAGGGATGCCCTCTTTCATCACTGCTATTCAACATAAACCTGGAAACATTAGCCAGAGCAATTAGACAGATAGAAGAAATTAAAGGGATATGAATAGGAAATAAAGAACTTAAACTATGATTATTTGCCAATGACATGTTTCTATACTTAGAAGATCCAAGAATTTCCACCAGAAAACTTCTAGAATTAATAAACTAATTCAGAAAAGTAGCAGGATATAAAATCAACACCCATAAATCGGTTGCATTTCTATACATCAGTGATGAATCCTATGAAGGAGAAATTAGAAAAACTACCCCATTCACAATAGCCTCAAAAAAAAAAAAAAAACCCTTGGGAATCAATTTAACAAGAGAGGTGAAAAACCTCTACAATGAAAACTACAGGACACTAAAGAAAGAAATTTAAAAAGACCTTAGAAGATGGAAAAATCTCTGATGCTCTTGGATAAGCAGAATCAATATTGTCAAAATTACCATACTATCCAAATCACTATATAGATTCAATGTGATTCCAATTAAAATCTCGCCATCATTTTTTATAGAAAAGGAAGGCGGGCTGGGATTGTAGCTCAGCGGTAGAGTGCTTTCCTCACATGCATGAGGCCCTGGGTTCGATCCTCAGCACCACATACAAAGCAATAAAATAAAGACATTGTGTCCATCTACAACTAAAAAAAATAGAAAAGGAAGGCAATCATGAAATTTATTTGGAAGAATAAGAGACTCAGAATAGCTAAAACAATCCTTAGCAAGAAGAGTGAAGCAGGAGGCATCACAATACCAGACCTTAAACTATACTACAAAGTTATAGTAACAAAAATGGCATGGTACTGGCACCAAAATAGACATGTAAACCAATGGTACAGAACAGAAGACACAGAGACAAACCCAGTTAAATACAGTTATCTTATACCAAAGATGCCAAACACATTCATTGGAGAAAAGATAGCCTCTTCAACAAATGATGCTGGGAAAACTGGAAATCAATATGCAGCAAAATGATACTAAAGCCCTATGTCTCACTATACACAAAATTCAACTCAAACTGGATCAAGGACCTGGGAATTACACCAAGATGCTATACCTAATGAAAGAAAAAGTAGATCCAAATCTTCATCGTGTTGGCTTAGGACCTTACTTCCTTAAGAAGACTCCTATAACACAAGAAGTAAAATCAAGAATCAATACATGGGATGGATTCAAAACTAAAAATCTTCTTCTCAGCAAAAGAAATAATCAATGAGGTGAACAGAGAGCTCACATTCTGGGAACAAATTTTTTGCCACACACATGTCAAATAGAGCACTAATCTCCAAGGCACATGATGAACTCAAAAAACTTAACACCAAAAAAACAAACAACCCAATCAATAAATGGGCTAAGGAGCTGAACAGACACTTCTCAGAAGAAGATATACAATTGATCAATAGACACATGAAACAGTGTTCAACATCTCTAGTAATTAGAGAACTGCAAATCAAAACTACTCAAATATTTCATCTCATGCCAGTCAGAATGGTAATTATCAAGAATACAAAAAACAATAAATGTTGATGAGGATGTGAGAAAAAAGCTCACTCATACATTGCTGTTGGGACTGCAAATTGGTACAACTAATCTAGAAAGCAGTATGGAGATTCCTTAAAAAACTTGGAATGGAACCACCATTTGACCCAGCTATCCCAGTGTTCAGTCTATACCCAAAGGACTTAAAAACAGCATACTACAGTGACATGGCCACTTCAATATTTATAGTAGCTCAATTCATAATAGCTATACTGTGGAACCAACCAAGATGTCCTTCAATCGAATGGATAAAGAAACTGTGGTATATATATACAATGGAATATAACTCAGCAATAAAAAAGAATAAGATTATGGCATTTGCAGGTAAATGGATGGAGTTGTAGAATATCATGCTGAGAAAAAAGCCAATCCCAAAAAACCAAACGTGGAATGTTATCTGATGAGTGAATGCTGATCCATAATGGGGGAGCAAACATGGGAAAAATGGGGAAAGTTTGTTCAAAGGGGAAAGAGTGGGAGGCATCATTGGGGCAGGATATATGGTGAAATGAGATGGACATCATTGCCTTAGATTCATGTATGACTGCATAAATGGTGTGATTCTGTTGCATCCAACCTACACCTCTTCCCAAGAAGTGCAGCCCAGACAGCTGCAGAAGCAGCAAAGTTTATTGAGGAAATAGGCACACACAGGGCAATCAATTGTGGTCAGCTCTCCTTTCCTTCAGAGAGTGACCCTGAAATGAAGGTTTCAGAGGTTATTATAGGGTGGGCTATCTACATGACTCAGGAAAACAATATTTGGTAGATATTCAATCTATAGTTGTTTACAGTTCAACTGTGAGGGTGCCCCTTATGTTTCCCTCCTATGTTCCTGGAACTTTAGATAACTGGCCAGGGTTATCTAAAGTTATCTTTAGATAACTGGCAGCCTGTGGTTTGGCCCCCATCCATGAGAAGCAAGCATAGCAAAGTATTAATCACAGAAGCACAAAAAGCAGGTTAGCAGATACATGCAGGCCTGCACCAAAGTAGACTCTATTTTGAGTTCGGATTTTACAATTCTATATCATGTACAGAGAAATGAAAAGTTGTGCTCTATATGTGTATAATAAATCAAAATGCATTCTGCTATTATGTATACTTAAGTAAAATAAATAAATTTAAAAAACTAAAAAATAATAACCAATAACTGATGATACAGAAAGTATCAAGCACACAAAATACTACTAGTGAATTCTACTGAACATTAAAGAAAAAAATATACCAAACTCCACAATTACTTTCATATCATAGCAGTGGAAATTCTTCCTGTTTCACTCTGTGTTGCCTAATATCAACTGCCAGAGGGGATGTAGAGCAACATGGCTCATTTTGTTCATAGTATTTATAATTCATAAAACTTGGAAGCAACCAAAGTGTTCTTATTATATAAATGAATAAGTAAACTATGGTACACCCAAACAACAGAATATCATTATTCAGCACCATGAAAATAAATTGCCAGCTATGAAAAGACATACATGCATATTATTAAATAAAAGAAGTTGGAAAAGTCTACATACTATGTGTTTACTATTTATCTGTGATTGAATTATGACCTTCAAATAAAATAAAAAAATAAAATCTAGGAAAAAGTAAAAAGATTAGTTTTTGCCAAGGACTAGAGGAGGTGCTGAGATGATTGATTTTGCATGAGAGATTTTGGGGGGATTAAAATTTTTCTTTATGATGCTACAGTGGATACATATATATTTGTCCAATCCACAGTATATAAAAAACCAATAGTTTACTATAATGTAAACCATAGGCTTCAGGTGATCATGATGTGTCCATATATGACCATCAGTAGTAACAAATGTACTACTCGGGGAGTGGATATGATAATGGAATATGCTATATGTGTATAAGAGCAATGTGGTTGTAAAATCCAAACTTAAAATGGAGTCACTCTGGCTCAGGCCTGCACGTATCTGCTAATCTTCTTTTTGTGCTTCTGTGATTAATGCTTTGCTATGATTGCTTCTCATAGATGGGGGACAAAACCATAGGCTGCCAGACCCCCTGGACAGTTATCTAAAGTTCCAAGAATTGAAAGGGGACATAGGAGGCACCATCATGGTTAAACTGTAAATAACTATAGATTGAATATCTGCCAAATCCTGTTTTTTTGAGTCATGTAGCTGGCCCACCCTATAGTAACCTCTAAAATCCCCAATTTGGAGTCACTCTCTGAAGTAAAGGAGCTGACATCAATAGATTGGTCTGTGTGCCTATTTTCTCAATAAACTTTGCTGCTTCTGCAGAGTTGTCTGGGCTGCACTTTTTGGGGAGAGGTGCGGGTTAGGTGCAAGGTGGTATATGTGGAATATCTATACATTTTTCTTAATTTTGTTATATGTATAAGACCACTATAAAATAGATTATTTAAAATAAAAGTAGCATTGGTAAATATAACTCAAATTTATTGGAACTTACAAAGGAAGAAATTATATCACAATGTGTGAAGATAGTTGATAGTTAACTCCCTTCAAGATAGGTAGAACTAAGGGAAGTAAATAGAAAGAAATCATTATCACACAGTGAACAGTTGTATTTAAATATTCTCAAAATAACACATTTTCAAGGGTGAAAGAGTAAGAGGGCAAAAATTGTATTTTTCTTGGTACTGGGTATTGAGCCCAGGGATGCTTAATCACTGAGCCATATCCCCAGCCCTTTTACATATTTTATTTATTTATTTATTTATTTATTTATTTATTTATTTATTTATTTTATTAATTTATTTATTTGTTATGATTGGTTATATGTGATAGCAGAAGCTTTTTTATTCATTTTACATACATAGAGCAGAAATTTTCACTTCTCTTGTTGTACATGAAATAGAGTAACACTATTTGTGCAATCATACATGTAACTAGGATAATGATGTCCACCTTATTCCACCATTTTTCCTACTCACATGCTCCCCTCCCCTTGCCTTATCCAAAGTTTCTCAATTAATTTTATGCACCCCCCCCCCACCATTAGGGATTAGCATTCACTTAGAGAATACATTCAGCCCCTGGTTTGGGAGGATTGGCTTATTTCATTTAGTATGATATTCTAAAACACCATAGATTTACATGCAAATGCCATAGTTTTATTCTTTTGTGTATACTTTATCCATTTATCTATTGAAGATCATCTAGGTTGGTTCCACAGTTTAATTATTTTGAATTGTGAAGCTATAAACATTGATGTGGTTGTATCACTGTAGTATGTTGTTTTTAAGTCTTTGGGTATACACCAAGGAGTGGGATAGCTGGGTCAAACAGTGCTTTCATTCCAAGTTTTCTAAAGAATCTCCACACTACTTTCCAGATTGGTTTCATCAATTTGCAGTTCCACTAGCAAAATGTTAGTGTTCCTTTTCCCCTTGATAACTGCCATTTTGACTGGTGTGAGATGAAATCTTAAAGTAGTTTTGATTTGGATTTTTCTCGTTGCTAGAAATGTTGAACATTTTTTCATATATATGCATATTTTCTGAGAAGTGTCTGTTCAGCTCCTTAGCCTATTTATTGATTGGCTTGTTTGTTTTCTGTTTGTTTGGAATTTTGTTTTGTTTTGTTTTGGTTTGGTTTGGTATTAAATTTTTTGAGATCTTTATATATCTTGGAGATCAATGCTCTATTTGATGGATGTGTGGCAAAAATTTTCTCCTAAAATGTAGGTTCCCTCTTCACCTCATTAATCTTTTGCTGAGAAGAAGCTTTATAGTTTGAATACATTCCATTTATTGATTCTTGATTTTATTTCTTGCACTTTAGGAGTCTTGCTAAGGAAGTCAGGGCCTAATCCAATATGATGAAGATTTGGGCCTACCTTTTTCTCTCTTAGGTGCAGGGCCTCTGATCTAATTCCTAAGTCTTTGATCCACTTTGAGTTGAATTTTCTGCATGGTGAGAGGTAGGGATTTATTTTCAGTTTGCTGCATATGAATTTCTAGTTTTCCCAGCACCATTTGTTAAAGAGGTTATCTTTTCTGCAATTTATGTTTTTGGTGCCTTTGTCTAGTATGAGATAACTATTTATGTGGGTTTGTCTCTGTGTCTTCTATTCTGTACCATTAGTCTACATGTCTGTTTTGGTGCCAATACCATGCTGTTTCTGCTACTATAGCTTTGTAGTATATTTTAAGGTCTGTTATTGTGATGCCTCCTGCTTCACTCTTATTGCTAAGGATTGCTTTGGCTATTCTGAGACTCTTATTTTCCAAATGAATTTTATGATTGTTTTTTCTATTTCTACAAGGAATAACACTGGGAATTTAATTGGAATCACATTGAATCTGTATAGCATTTTTGGTAGTATGACAATTTAGGCAATATTAATTCTTCCTATTCAAGAGTATGTGAGATCTTTCCAACTAGTGGAAGAAATTGAAGTCTTCTTCAATTTCTTTGTTATCCTGTAGTTTTCATTTAGAGACATTTCACCTCTTTTGTTAAATTGATTCCCAAGTATTTTGTTTTATTTTATTTTATTTTTTGAGGCTATCATGAATGGGATAGGTTTTTTTTTTTTAATTTTTCTTTTAGAGGATTCATCACTGATGTATAGAAATGCATTTGATTCACAGGTATTGACTTTCTATCTTTCTACTTTGCTAAATTTATTTATTAATTCTAGAATTTTGTTGGTGGAGTTTTTGGGCCCACTAAGTATAGAATCATGTCGTCAGCAAATAGTGATAGTTTGAGTTTACCCCCTATTTTTATCCTTTAATGTCTTTCATCTTATTGCTCTGTCCAAAACTTCATGGACTGTGTTGAATAGAAGCAGTGAAAGAAGGTATCCCTGTCTTGTTCCAGTTTTTAGAGGGAATGCTTCCAATTTCCTTCATTTAGAATAATGTTGGCCTTGGGCTTAGCATAGTTAGCTTTTGTAATGTTGAGAGGTATGTTTATACTGCCCCTAGTTTTTCTAGTGTTTTGAACCTGAAGGGGTGCTGTATTTTGTCAAATGCTTTCCCTGCCTCAATTGATATAATCTTATGATTTTTATCTCTAAGTCTATTGATGTGATAAATTGTTTATTGATTTCCATATATTGAACCAACCTTGCATTCCTGGAATAAACCCAACTTGATCAAGGTGCACTATTTTTTAAACATGTTTTTGTATGCAATTTGCCAGAATATTATTAAGAATTTTTGTGTCACTGTTCATCAGGATATTGGTCTGAAATTTTCTTTCTTTAATGTGTCTCTGCCTGGGTATCAGGATGATATCAGCCTCACAGAATGAGTTTGGAAGGGTTCCCTCCTTTTCTATTTTATTAAATAGTTTGAGGAGTATTGGTATTAATTCTTGTAAGTTGTGTAGAACTCAGCTGTGAATTTGTCTGGTCCTTAGCTTTCCTTGGTTGTTAGATTTTTGATAGTGCCCACTATTTTCCTCCTTGAAATTGATTCATTTAAATTGTGCATGTCCTCTTGACTCCTTTTGGGTTGATCATATGCCTCTAGAAATTTATTGGTGTCTTTGAGGTTTTTTTTCTTTTACTATAGTACAAATTTTCCAAATTTTTTCTAATTTATTCTTGTATTTCAATAGTTTCTCTCATGATATTTCTTTTTTCATCAGGAATTTTTGTAATTTGAGTTTTCTCTCTCTTTTTATTAGGGTGGCTAAGGGTCTGTCAATTTTATTTATTTTTCCAAAGAACCAGCTTTTTGTTTTGTCAATTTTTTGAACTGTTTCTTTTGTTTCAATTTTATTGATTTCAGTCTCAATTTTAATCATTTCCTGTCTTCTACTACTTTTGGTGTTGGTTTGTTCTTCTTTTTCAGAGCTTTGAGATATAATGTCATGTCGTTTATTTGTTGACTTTTTCTTTGAATAAATGAGCTTGATGCTATGAACTTTCCTCTTAGCACTGCCTTCCTAGTGTCCCAGACATTTTGATATGTGGTATCAGAGTTCTCACTTACCTTTAAGACTTTTTCATCTCCTCTCTGCTGTCTTCTGTTATACATGTGTCATTTAATAGTTTATTATTTAGTGTTCAAGTGTTGGGGAACTTCTATTTTTTATTTTATCATTGATTTCTTATTTTATCCAATTATAGTCAGATAAAATGCAGGGTAGTATCTCCATTTTTTTGTACTTGCTAAGACTCGCTTTGTCACATAACATATGGTCTATTTTGGAGAATGATGTATGTACTGCTGAGAAAAAAGTGTATTCACATGTTGATGGATGGAACCTTCTATATATGTCTGTTAATTCAAAATTATTACTTGCATTACTGAGTCCTATGGTTTCTTCGTTTAGTTTTTGTTTAGAAAACCTATCCATTGGTGAGAGAAGGGTGTTAAAGTCACCCAGTATAATTATTTTATGGTCTATTTCGTTCTTGTAGTTGAGAAGGGTTTGTTTTACATACATAGATGCCCCATTGATTGGGGCATAGATATTTATGATTGTTATGTCTTGTTGATATATGATTCCTTTAAGCAGTATAAAATGTCCTTCATTATCCCTTTTATTAGAAATAAAATTTTAAGTAGGAAACATTGATTATAATTTTTAAAAACACAAATTGTTCTTTTGCTTTCTTCTTTTTAAAAATTTATTTATTCTAATTAGTCATACATGACAGCAGAATGCATTTTGATTGTTGTGCACAAATGGAACACAACTTTTCACTTCTCTGGTTGTACACAATATAGATTTACACCATATGTGCACTCATACATGAACATAGGGCATTTTTGTCCATCATATTCCACCATCTTTCCTGCCCCCATGTCCCATCCCCTTTCTTCCTTCCCCTTTGACCAAAGTTTCTCCATTTTTTTCTATGCCCCCTTCACATCATGGATCAGCATTTACTTATCAGAGAGCACATTTGGCCTTTGGTTTTTTGCGATTGGTTTATTTCACTTAGCATGACGTTTCCCAACTCCATCCATTTACCTAAAAATGCCATAATTTATTCTATTTTAATGCTGAGTAATATTCTATTGTGTATATATATCACAGTTTCTTTATCAATTCATCTATTGAAGAGCATCTTGGTTGGGTCCGCAGTGTATCTATTGTGAATTGAGCTGCTATAAACATTCAATTGGTCATGTCACTATGGTATACTGTTTTTAAGTCCTTTGGGTATAGTTGGAGGAGTGGAATAGCTGGTCAAATGGTGGTTCTATTCCAAGTTTTCTAAGAAATCTCCATACTACTTTCTAGTTTGGTTGCCCCAATTTGCAGTCCCACCAGCAATGTATGAGTGTGCTTTTTCCCTCCACATTCTTGTTGTTTGTATTCTTGATAATTACCATTCTGAGCCACATGAGATAAAATCTTAGGGTAGTTTTGATTTGCATTTCTCTAATAGCTAGAGATGCTGAATATGTCTATATATATTTGTTGATTGATTATATATTTTCTTCTGAGAAGTGTCTGTTCAGCTCCTTAGCCCATTTATTCATTGGGTTGTTTGTGTTTTTTTGTTAAGTTTTTTGAACATTTTGGGGGGGGTTACTGGAGATTGAACTCAGGGGTACTTGACCACTGAGACATATGCCCAGACTTATTTTGTGTTTTATGTAGAGACAGAGTCTCACTGAGTTGCTTATCACCTCACCATTGTTGAGGCTGTCTTTGAACTCGCGATTCTCCTGTCTCAGCCTCCCTAAGTGCTGGGATTACAGGCTTGCACCACCGCGCCCAGCTAGGTATTTTGAATTTTTTTATATGTCCTGGAGATCAGTTCTCTATTTGATGTGATTGTGACCAAACATTTGCTTCCAGAATGTAGGCTCTCTGTTCACCTCATTGATTGTTTCTTTTGCTGAGGAGAAGCTTTTTAGTTTTAATACATCCCATTTATTGATTCTTGATTTTTATTTCTTGTGCTTTAGGAGTCTTATTAAGGAAGTTGGGCCTAATCCAACATAAGGGACATTTGGTCCTACTTTTCCCTCAATTAGGTGCAGGGTCTCTGGTCAAATTCCTAGGTCTTTGATCCCCTTTGAGTTGAGTTTTATGCCTGGTTAGAGATAGAAATTTATTTTTATTTTGCTGCATATGGATTTCCAGTTTTTCCAGTACCATTTGTTGAAAAAGCTATCTTTTCTCTAATGTATATTTTTGGTGCCTTTGTCTAGTATGAGATATGTGGGTTTGTCTCTGTGTATTCTAGTCTATACCATTGATCTGCATGTCTATTTTGGTGCCAATACCATGCTGTTTTTGTTATTATAACTTTGTAGTATAATTTAAGGTCTGGTATTGTGATGCCCCCTGCTTCACTCTTATTTCTAAAGATAGTTTTTGCTATTCTGGGTCTCTTATTTTGCCAAAAAAATTTTATGATTGCTTTTTTAATTTCTATAAAAATGATGTTGGCATTTTAATCGGCACATTGAATCTGCACAGCACTTTAGGTAGCATGGCCATTTTGACAATGTTGATTCTGCTTATCCAAGAGCATGGGAGATTTTTCCATCTTCTAAGGTCTTGTTTATTTATTTTTTCAGCATCCTGTATTTTTTATTTTAAAGGTCTTTCATCTCTTTTGTTAAATCAATTCCCAACTATTCTATCTGTTTTTTGAGGCTGCTGTGAATGGGGTATATTTTTAAATTTCTCTTTTTGAGGATTCATCACTGATATATGTAAATGCATTTGATTTATGGGTATTGATTTTATATCCTTCTACTTTGCTGAATTCATTTATTAATTCTAGAAATTTTGGGGGGATCCTCTAAGTAAAGAATTATCTCATTGGCCACTAATGATAGTTTACCTTCTTCTTTTCCCATTTGTATCCCTTTAATTTCTTCTTTCTGTCTAATTGCTCTGAGTAAAATTTTAAGGACTATGTTGAATAAAAGTTGTGAAAGAGGACAGCCCTGTCTTGTTCCTGTTTTTTGGGAGAATGTTTCCAATTTTTCTTCACTGAGGGCAATGTTGGTTTTTGGTTTTGCACAGATAGCTTTTACAATGTTGAGGTATGTTTCTACTATCCCTATTTGTTCTAGTGTTTTGAACATGAAGAGATACTGTATGTTGTCAAATGCTTTCTCAGCATCTATAGAGATAATCATATGATTCTTGACTTTAAATCTATTGATGTGATGAATTACATTTATTGATTTCCATATGTTGAACCAACCTTGTATCCCTGGGATTAAACCCACTTGATCATGGTGTACTATATTTTTAATATATTTTTGTATGTGATTTGCCAAAATTTCAGTGAGAATTTTTGCAACAATATACAGCAGGGATATTGGTCTGAAATTTTCTTTCTTTTATGTGTCTTTGGTTTTGATGTTAGTGTGACACTACTCTAATAGAATGAGTTTAAGAAGGTTTCCTCTTTTTCTATTTCATGGAATAATTTGAGGAGTATTGGTATTAATTCTTCTTTGAAGGTCTTGTAGAACTCAGCTGAGAATCCATCTGGTCCTTGGCTCTTCTTGGTTGGTAAACTTTTGATGACATCTTCTATTTCCTTGCTTGAAATTGATCTGTTTAAGTTGTCTATGTCTTCCTGAATCATTTTGGACAGATCATATGCCCCTAGAAATTTGTCAGTGTTTTCAGGATTTTCTATTTTACTGGAGTACAGATTTTCAAAATAGTTTCTAATTATCTTCTGTATTTCAATAGTGTCTGTCATGATATATTTTTTTTTTCATTTCAAATTTTAGTAATTTGAGTTTTCTCTTTCCTTCTTTTTGACAGGGGAGCTAGGGATTTGTCAATTTTGTTTATTTTTTCAAATAACCAGTTTTTTGTGTTGTCAATTTTTTGAACAGTTTTGTTTCATTGATTTCAGTGCTGATTTTAATTATTTCCTGTCTTCTACTTTTTTTTGGTGTTGATTTGTTCTTCTTTTTCTAGAGCTTTAAGATGTAATGTCAGTGATTCATTTGTTGACTTTTTCTTCTTTGAATGAATGAGCTCAATGTAATAAATTTTTCTCTTAACACAGCCTTCACAGTGTCCCAGAGATTTTAATATGTTGTATCAGAGTTCTCATTTACCTCTAAGAATTTTTTATATCTCCTTCTTGATGTCTTCTTTTATCCATGCATCAATCAATAGTGCATTATTTAGTCTCCAGGTGATGGAGGAACTTCTATTTTTTACTTTATTATTGATTTCTAATTTTATTTCATTATGTCTGATAGAATGCAGAGTAGTATCTCCACTTTTTTGTATTTGCTAAGACTTGCTTTGTGGCATAACATATGGTATATTTTGGAGAAGTGTTCATGTGCTGCTGAGAAAAAAAGTGTATTTACTTGTTGATGAATGAAATATTCTGTATATGTCTGTTAATTCTAAATTATTGATTGTATTATTGAGTTCTATAGTTTCTTTGTTTAGTTTTTGTTTGGAAGATCTTTCCAGTGGTGAAAGAAGTGTGTTAAAGTCACCTAGAATTATTGTGTTGTGGTCTATTTGTGTTGTTGTCTATTTGATTCTCAACATTGAGGAGGATTTGTTTGATATACATGTATGGTCCATTGTTTGGGGTATAGATATTTATGATTGTTCTGTCTTATTGATGTATGATTCCCTTAAGAAGTATGAAATGTTCTTTTTTCCCTTATGACTATTTTTGGTTTAAAGTCTATTTTACCTGATATGAGGTTGGAAACCCCTGCTTGTTTATATAGTCCTTTTGAGTAGTATGTTTTTTTCCCATCCTTTCATCTTTACTCTGTGGGCATCTTTTTCTATGAGATGTGTCTCTTACAACATATTGTTGGGTCTTTTTAAAAAATCCAATCTGCCAGTTTATGTCTTTTGACTGATGAGTTTAGGCCATTAACATTCAGAGTTATTATTGAAATATGGTTTGTATTCTCATTCATTTTGGTTAATTTTTGGTTTAAAGTTAAAAATTGACTTGGTTTCTCTTTTGATTGGCTTTTCCTTTAGT
Organism: Geosciurus inauris; assembly: GCA_004024805.1. Classification (NCBI taxonomy): domain Eukaryota; kingdom Metazoa; phylum Chordata; class Mammalia; order Rodentia; family Sciuridae; genus Geosciurus; species Geosciurus inauris. The sequence continues at coordinate 155,736 of PVHX01001389.1, read as the reverse complement.
ATAGTCCCTCCCTTTGCTGATTTTCATTGTTGTTTTTTATTTCCTCCTCATGGAATATTTTGCCAATAATATTCTCTACTGCAAGTTTTCTCATTGTAAATTCTTTTAACTATTGTTTATCATGAAAGGTTTTTTATTTCATCATCAAATCTGAAGCTTAATTTTGCTGGATATAAGATTCTTGGTTGGCACTCATTTTCTTTTAGAGCTTGGTATATATTGTTTCAGGATCTTTTACTTTTGAGGGTCTGGGTTGAGAAATCTGCTGAAATTCGAATTGGTTTTCTCCTGTATGTAATCTGTACCTTCTCTCTTGCAGCTTTTAAAATCCTATTCTTATTGTGTGTTGTAGTCAGTTTCATTATAATGTAACTTGGTGTGGATCTGTTGTAGTTTTGTACATTTGGTGTCCTGTTAGTCTCTTGTATTTGATTTTCTAGATCATTCTTCATGTTTGGGAAATGTTTTGATATTATTTTATTAACGAGATTGTGTATTCATTTGCTTTGTGTCTCTGTGCCTTTCTGTATCCTGATAATTCTTAGGCTTGGTCTTTTGATGTAATCCCATAGTTTGATGTTTTGTTCATGGTTTCTTACCATCTTCATTATATCATCAACTTTATTTTCAAGATTATATATTTTGTCTTTATTATCTGAGGTTCTACCTACTAAGTTCTCTAGTCTGTTGGTGATGCTTTCTATTGAATTTCTTATTTGGTTTATTGTTTTCTTTATTTCAAGGATTCATGCGTGGTTTTTTTCAGTGTCTCTATCTCTTTCTTGAAGTAATCTCTTGCTTCCTTTATTTGATCTCTTATCTCTTTGTTGGAGTGATTAATTGATGCCTGTATTTGCTAACTAACATCTTTGTTGGATTTTTGCCTATATTTGCTCTCTTATATCATTCTGTACTTCACAAATCATTTGAATTATATACATTGTGAATTCCTTCTCTGACATTTCATCTACTGTGCTGTCAATGGACTCTATGATTGTAGTATCTTGGTTTTATTGGGGCATTTTCTTCCCTCATTTTTCCATGTCATTCATGTGTCTTCCCCTCTAGCAATGCCAATGTTAGGTATTACAGTTTCTACTTTATAATCTTGTAGTGTCCCTGCTGGTTACTTCACCTCTCTACATGTACCTCAGGGATTGTCTTCCTGGTTCTGGTTGTTGTCTGTAGATAAAAGTAGGCTGGGACAGCCATCTGTTAGTAGATGGTGACCGCAGTGCAGTCAGTCTCCTTCTTTGTGTGTGTGTGGTTGATTTCTTCTTTATCCCTTTTTACTAACTTTGGTTTGAAGTCCACTTTATCTTATATGAGGATAAAAACCCCTGTTGGTTTGTGCAGTCCATGTGAGTAATATATTTTTCCCGTCCTTTTATCTTTAATCTGTGGATGTTTTTTCCTGAGAAATGAGTCTTTTGAAGGCAGCATATTGTTGGGCCTTTTTCTAAATCCAATCTGTTGTTCTATGTCTTTTAATTTATGAGTTTAGGCCACTCATATTCAGGGTTATTATTGAAATATAATTTGTATTCAGAATTTTTTTTTTTACTTGACATAGTTTCTCCTTTGGTTGGCCTTTTCTTTAGTGTAGTTCCTCTCTTTGATGATTTTCATTGTTTTTTTTTATTTTCTTCTCATGGAATATTTTGCCAAGAATGCTCTGTAGTGCAGGCTTTCTCACTGTATATTCTTTTAACTTTTGTTTGTCCTGAAAGGTTTTAATTTCATCATAAAGTATGATGTTGGATATAAGATTCTTGGTTGGCTTCTATTTTATTTCAGAGCTTGGTATTTATTGTTACAGGATCTCCTGGCTTCTTCTAATAAATCTTAGATTTAGTCTTTTGATGCTATCCCAAAATTCTTGGGTATTCTCTTAATGGTTTCTTATCATTACTGTGTGGTCAGCTTTATTTTCAAGATTGTATATTTTGTCTTTATTATCTGAGATTCTGTCTTCCTAGTGATCTAGTCTGTTGGTGATGCTTTCTATTCAGTTTTTTATTTGGCTTATTGTTTCCTTCATTTCAAGGATTTCTGATAGCTATTTTTTTCCAGAATCTGTCTCTTTCTTGAAGTAGTCTTTTGCTACCTGCATTTGCTCCCTTATCTCTTTGTTGGAGTGATCAATTTTTGCCTGTATTTGCTCTCTTATGTCATTCTTTATTTCATAGATCATTTTAATTATATACATTCTGAACTCCTTCTCTGACATTTCATCAACTGTGCTTTCAATGGATACTATTATTGTAGTATCTTGGTTTATTTGGGGCACTTTCTTCCCTTGTTTTTTCATGTTGCTTATGTGTCTTCCTTTCTTGCAGTGCCAATCTGAGGTATTGTGGTTTCTACCATATAATCTTGTAGTGTCCCTGAAGATTACCTGTACCTCACCTTGATGTTGGGCTTTCAGTCTCCAGTTGATGTCATTGGATGATACTGCAACTAAAGATTGTGGTGGTGGTAGTGGAGGTAACTCAATATATCAGTTAAGGTGTCCCAAGATGGTTATAACCACTTTCAGAGATGGGGCTGAAGGGGTGAGTCTTCCAATAGCTTTGGGGTATCTCTTCATAGATGCAGCACTGTGGCATGCTGTGCTGCCATGGGCAGCTGCCTCCAGGCCCTGTCTGTTATCACAAGGTGGAGGTTATTATATGTGGAGGGCTATGGTGATGCCTGCAATGTCTCAATAAAATGTTGGGCCAGATGAGTGTCATGTTGGTAAATGAGGAGCCACAGTATGGTCCTCTGCTCTGTGTGGGTATGGTCCTGGGCCTGACCTGGGCCTGGGTTCTCATGCAAGTTGGTGGATAGGTCCTAGGTCTGGGCCTGGACTTCTGCTCCACAGAGGTGGTCCTTGGCCTGGGACTTGGCATGGTTTGGTGGGGATGGTCCTGGGCCTGACCCATATTTTATTTAGAGATAGGGTCTTCCTATGTTTTTTAGGGTCTTGCTAAATTTCTGAATCTGGCTTTGAACTCGTGATCCTCCTGCCTTAGCTTCCTGAGCCACTGAGATTATAGGCATGTATCTCTGCAACCAGCCCACAATGCTTTTTAAAAATATACTTTGGTACATATATAGATAGGTTATTTCCAAGGAGGAGCTAAGTTAAAAATGAGAGTGAATTGTTTAAGTAAGATATAGAAATCCTGCTGGGTGTGGTGGTGTAATCTCAGCACTTTGAGAGGCTGAGGCAGGAGAATTGTGAGTTCAAAGCTGCCTCAGCAAGGTACTAAGCAACTCAGTGAGACCCTGTCTCTACATAAAACACAAAATAGGGCTGGGGATGTGGTTCAGTGGTCGAATACCCCTGAGTTCAATCCCTGGTACCAAATATATATATATATATATATATATAAATCCCCTTGCCCATTTGCTTTGTTTGTCCAATTGCTTTTCTTTAGTCTTCTTTCTTGTCCAGTTACTTTTCTTGTTCACTACTAGTATGCAAGAAATCTCTGTAGGATGCTGTACAATGGTTTGTGCTAAATTCCTGTCATCCATACATATGTCAATGTAATACATGTCCACTGCAACACATATGCCTCTTACTACTTAAGTATTATTGCTTCACACAACTTTGAACCCTCATATCAGGATATACCAAGCTTATGAACTGGATTTCCTTCCACAGCAGCAGAGCAAAATGTGATATATATATATATATATATATATATATATTAAAGGAGGCTGGGCTGACAAGCAAACTAAGGTAAGAGAGAGAAGGAGAACATGGAGTCAAGTGGGGAACTGTGAGTGTCAACACCAGAAAACAGAAATGCTCATAAATGGGAAATTTCAAAGAGAAAAACAAACTGAAACTAAAATTAGTTCTGCTGTGGGCAACTATTCCAAACCCATACCAATAAATTTAAGTTTTTTTCACACAAACATCTCAATAAAAACTTCTGCCTTTTAATTCTTGTTTCTAGTTTTTCTAATTATATCAAAAACATGAAACTAAGTGATTTTGCCTGTGCAGAAGACAAGAACAAAGGGTCAAGTACCTAAAGACAAATGCATTAGCATATATATGTATAATTTAAGAAAACAAAACAAAACCCTCTTATAGCACTCAAGATTTGCTTGATATTTCACTCCTTTAGCAAAGGGTATACGTTCTGTTTTCAATGAATATTTCCAGTTAGAGTAATATAAGCCAAATAAACCTTCCCTGACATTCTGCTTGCTTGTGTTAACCATGCCATTATTGCCTAATGAGTGAATAGATTTAAAAGTCAATAGATAGGCTGTTTAGAAGCCAAAAATTTTTAAATATATGCCAAAGATAAAGGATCTGAATAGAGAATTTGATATTTATAACCTTGAAAAATAGCATTTGAGGAGCTCCTGAAGACAAAATTAAGTAGAGAAGCATAGAACTCTGCAATGTGTTAGATTTATGTGGACTGGAAATTCAATTTGAAAAAGGAATGCATGAAACTTAGATCATAAGTATTCTGGTTAAACTAACATGCAAACAATAGCATATTATGTAAGTAGGATAGAAAAAGAAAAAATATTATTTTTATATTGTTTTTCTCTGATAAATAGATTATGACAAACTCTGTACTATATTGTTAAAAGGCCTTCAACTTTTTTTTCCAGAATGTAGAGAAGAGAATATGAACCAAATTTATCTTGCAAATGCTTATTAGGTATTTCCACATATAAGAAAAACCCTTCTTCAAATTTTGGATAAACAAACTCCATATACAAAAATAAAACAAACAAACAAATAAATACCAAACCAATGAATTGCTTCTGGGACCAAAAAGACAGCTGCAGTAAAAGTCTATAGGTTTATGAGGACAAAATTATAGTATTATAATTAGATCTTTTTCACTGATGTTGCCTGGTCTACTATTTTATCTTGTTCCCATAGTTAAGCTGTTGGACTTGAACTTGATATGTCTTCCCTACTTGTCTCATGATAAAAATCAAAGATACAAGAAAATCTATATATATATCTTCTGAGAGTACAGAGCTTCTGAGATGGCTAGGAGTTCCAGGTGTTGTGACTACATTACAAATTTGTTGATTTGATTCAGTTTGGCTTTGTCATTTCATCCCAATAATTGTATGCTGTGTAAAATAGCAAACTGGAATGGAGTGCAAGATGCTATCTTGAATGAAGTCTGAATATATCATAATCTATGTTTGATCAAATTATTATCTTTATATTATTTTAGCCACTTTCAATTAAAATTTTAGTCAAATGTAAGCCACCAAGAGAGGATTTTCTTCTAAGTCATTCTTTCAAGGAATTTTATTGTGTATTTTAAACTTAATCTTGAAATTATTTTAGTTGTATCATCGAGTAAAAATGTGGACCATAAGAAAATGTGAGATTAAGCAACTTTCTTAAAAATAATAATATTAAAATTAAAATTTACTGAGATGTTGCCATATTCTAGGCATTGTAGAAGGCAATTATTAGCAGTTTTTAGGCAGCTATCAACAAGAGTTTAAAATTGCTAATTGTATCAGTAAATTAAATCATCATGTTTTTTGTTTTCTCAAGCTGTTTTATGCAACAGATAGCTTATCATTTTAATTGCATGACTTTAACTTCATTGCAAGTATTCTCCTGGTATGGCAAACACATCTCTTTACTTCTCTTGATACAAGTCTCTTTTAGATTTTTTTGTTTGTTTGTTTTTTGTTTTTTACTAGGACAGGTCACTTATATTTTACAAGTGCAAGATAATTTTTTATAGATTTTTAAGTAAATTTTTCTTTCTTTAGAATAATATGGAAGAATCCACTTGTTATTTGATATCAGATGCCAATAGCAAAATTTACAAAGATTTAATTACAGATTCAAGAATATCTTTGTTCTTTCTCTAAATAACTTGCATTTTTAAAAAAGTCTTAATTTGATTTCTATGATTATATCTTCTTTTTTCATTTTGTTTTTTTTTTTTTTTTTTGGTGCTAGGAATTGAACATAAGCATGCTTTATCACTGAGCTACCCTTTTAACCTTTTTTATTTTTAATTAATTAGTTAATTAAACTTTTAAATTTATTTTTGGATACTGGAGATTGAACTCAAGTGCACTCAGCCACTGAGTCATATCCTCAGCCTTATTTTGTGTTTTATTTAGAGACAGGGTCTCACTGAGTTGCTTAGCACCTTACTTTTGCTGAGACTGGCTTTGAACTCGATCCTCCTGCCTCAGCTTCCTGAGTAGCTGAGATTACAGGAATGTGCCACTGCCTAGCTTATTTTTTATTTTGAGACAGGAGCTCATTAAAAGGTCCAGGCTGGCCTTGAACATGTGATCCTCCTATCTTAGCCTCCTGATACATGGGATTACAAGTGTGCAGTCATGCTTGGCTTCTTAAAATAGAGTACTTCAAATTTCTTGGGCCAAATATTTTTAAAAAGGTGAGTATAAACATATGAATAATGTAACCACATCAATTAAATATTTGAAAATGTTTTCTGAATATTTGAACATGAATAAATATAAATTTTACTGCAGTGGTTAAGAACATTATCTTGTGAATTAATGTCTTTCTTAGTTCTCTCAACCATTTTTTTCCTGGTTTCTACCAGCTCAATACAGCTTCCAAATGTTTCCTTGAAATAATTTTCTGGTTTGTCTATCAGTTTAGAGGAAGTCTATAGTACAATTTCACTCTCAGATTCTGTAATATGATGTGTATTTATTTTGTTAGAGTATGTATGAGTGAAAACAAGCTCATTCAACAACGTCACTCATTACCTTTTTCATGCTCTATGATTCTAAGCCTGGTTAGACATTTTGAAAAAAAATTCTTATTAGACTAATATCTTAGAATTCTTCTGCCCTTCAGAGACAGACATTACTAATAATGGAAATGGCATTGTGTGATATTAACAAACATTTATTCAGCACCTATTATGAGTGAAGCATTAAAGCATATTCAAAAATGATAACAAATTGTCTTGACCTTCAGAAAGTTGGAGGAAATTTGACCTTTTAGCAAACAATCATAAATGAAAGCATAACATATCACTACATAAGAGAAGAGGAAATACTATTTTAACAAATGTGTTCTACTGGATAGAACATTTGCATCCTGAAAACTGGCTTTAATTTAAAAGCACAAATTGAGAAATAAAGCATCTAGTCAGATGTGAAGGTAGAAAATGTGCCTTTGAGTCAGAAATAAGAATTTTCCAATATGTTTTCTTCAGGTTTTATGAGAGTACACTTATTCATTGATGTTAAAGTGCTTTTATAAGTCAATATTTTATTAAAGAATAATTCAGACTAAAAAAATCTAAATAATTTATTATATTCTTCAGTCTTCTATTATTGCTGCTTAAAATTATTGAAAGAATTATTTTAATTTAATAATTACCTTTATGTTAAAGACAGAACATCATAGAATATGCAATTTACTTATTACTTTCAGTATTATCTAATAATTATTTATGAATTATCACTTATTTTCTCACTAGTAGTGTTTTTCAAGTTACCAATAGTGAAGAATTATTTGTTTTTACAAAATGTAAAAAAATGTTGTGAGACTATTGGATAGTTATAAAAGTTTCTAAATCTTACTTCTAGTTACACACTACCAGTTTTCAGATTAATATCAGTCATTTTAGTACAATTTGAGTGGGAACTTTATGCTATGAGTCAATAAAAAAGAAAGAAAAAGATACTGTCACAATATCAATGTATGAATTTTAAATCAAAACCTCTACATAAAAGGAGATTTTCATGTGACCCAGTAGAAAATATGACATATAAGAGAATCACTAAAAGTAATTTAAGTGTGAGCATATAAATAAAAGAGGTGATAATAAGAAAAAAATTATTAAAGGCAGATGACAATTTTAAATCTGGTAATGTAGGATGGGCAGATTTTAAAAGTAAGAAAAGAAAACTTAATAAAGCTCTCTGTTTGAGGGGAGCACAGTGTGTGGACCATTTTAGAGAAGAATCACTTTCAAGAAGATGCTTTAGAAATTAAGAACCTCTAAAATGCCATCATAACAAAAATAAAAACAAAAAATTTTCTGAATTCAGATCTAGAATGTTTACAAAAATATGGCTTAACTCGGTGAATTCAGAGGCTCTGATTTACAGATTCATTAGTAACAAAAAGCTAATATGACAGGACACAAAGATACATATTCTTTATACTCAGACTTCTCAAAATGCAGTTTAGCAGTTAGAATATAAACACAACAAAATAGACAGCTAAACTTTGTTTATACCACATTCCATTTAATAGTAAAATATTATGCAATACTTATAAAATGAATCTTGGTTTTACAAAGTTTATTCAGTACACCACAGGTGTAAAATGACAACTCTTTGACTATAAAACATTTCAGAAATCACAATTAAACATTCATTCTTCAATAATTTGAGGTATATCCATTAGTTCACTGATAGTTTTTCTTAGGCTTATGGCTCATACTCACCACTAAGCGGCAGTAAAAGCCAGGTGATGATGCAGGTTTAGTGAAAGTTCCCAATTCAAATGATTTTTTCCCAATATTTACAGTTTTTAAATATTTGATGTAGAATTGGACTTAAATAACCACATTAAGAAAAAAATACTGAGGGGAGGAAGTAGAGGAATATCTGAATTAAATATTTGCTTTATTAATTTTAAATGACATGAAATGTCAATTTCAAGATCACTTAATAAATAGAAAATCTTGAAAACATCAACAGATTTTTAGAGACATAAGACCTACTCAAACTGAATTAGGCGGACGTACACAATTAAAACATATCAATTCCAAGCAAGTAAATAGAAGACACCATCAAAATCTACCAATCAAAAAAAAAGCCTAGGACTGGACAAATTCACAGCCAAGTTCTACACCTTCAAAGAATAATTAACACCAATAGTCCTCAAAGTATTCCATGAAATAGGAAAGGCAAGAGGCCTTCCAAACTCATTCTATGAGGTTAGTACCACCCTGATACCAAAAACACACAAAGACACACCAAGGAAAGAAAACTTCAGACCAATATCTCTGATGAACATAGATGCAAAAACTTTTAATAAAATTCTGACAAATCACGTACAAAAATACATTAAGAAGAGTGTATAAGTGGGGTTCATCCCAAGGATGCAAGGTTGGTTCAATGTATGGAAATCAATAAATGTAATACATCACATCAATACACTTAAAAATAAGAATCCTATGATCATCTAAATATATGCAGAATAAGCATTTGACAAAATATAGCTCCTCTTGATGTTCAAAACACTAGAAATATCAGAGATAATAGGAACATACCTCAACATAATAAAAGCAAAATATATATTAAACCCAAAGGCAACATCATTCTACAAGGAGAAACATTAAAGTATTCTCTCTAAAAACTGGAAAAAGACAAGGATGTCCTCTTTTACCTCTTTTATTCAACATTGTCCTTGAAACTCTAGGCTGAGCATTTGGAAGAAAGAACTTAAAGGGCTACAAATAGGAAAAAAAGAATTTAAACTATTACTATTTGCCAGTGACATGATTCTATATTTTAAAAATTCTAAAGCTCTACCAGAAAACTTTTAAAACTAATAAATGAATTCAACAAAGTAGCAGGATATAAAATCAATAGCCATAAATCAAATGTATTTCTATACATTAGTGATGAGTCCTCTAAAAGAGAAATTAGGAAAACTACCCCATTCACAATAGCCTCAAGAAAAATAAAATACTTGGGAATCAATTTAGCAAAAGAGGTGAAATACCACTACAGTGAAAACTACAGGACACTACAGAAAGAAAATGAAGATCTTAGAGAATAAAAAGATCTCCAATGTTTTTTGATTGGTAGAATCAATATTGTCAAAATGGCCATACTGAAGTGCTATACAAATTTAATGCAATTCCAATTAAAATCCTAATGTCATTCTTTATTGAAAGAGAAAAAGCAATTATGAAATTCATTTGGAAAAATAAGAGACCCAGAATAGCCAAAGCAATCCTTAGCAAGAAGAGTGAAGCAGGTAGCATCAAAATAACAGACCTTAAACTATACTACAAAGCAATAGTAACAAAAACAGCATGGTACTGGCACCAAAATAGACATGTAGACCAATGGTACAGAATAGAAGACACAGAGACATACCCACATAAATATAGTTATCTTATACTATATAAAGTTGCCAAAAACATATATTGGAGAAAGGATAGCCTCTTCAACAAGTGGTACTGGGAAAATTGGAAAGCTGTATGCAGCAAAATAAAATTAAACTTCTATCTCTCATCTTGGACAAAACTCAACTCAAAGTGGATCAGAACCTTAGGCATTAGAATAGTGACCCTGCTCCTAATAGAAGAAAAATTAGGCCCATATCTTCACCATGTTGTCTTAGAAACTGACTTTCTTAACAAGACTCTTAAAAGCACAAGAAGTAAAATCAAGAAGCAACAAATGGAATTGATTCAAACTAAAAAGATTCTTCTCAGCAAAGGAAACAATGAACAACATGAAGAGAGAGCCTACAGAATAGGAGAAAAATTTTAACACATGCACCTCAGATAGAGCAATAATCTCCAGAATATATAAAGACCTCAAAAACTTAATACCAAAAAACCTCCAAATAACCCAATCAATATATGGGCTAAGGAACTGAAGAGTTACTTCACAAAACAAGAAATACAATTGGTCAACAAATATGAAAACTATTCAACATCTCTAGTGGTTAGAGAAATGCAAATCAAAACTACTCTAAGATTTCATCTCATTTCAGTCAGAATGTCAATTTTCAAGAATACTAGCAACAATAAATGTTTGCAAGGTTGTGGAGGAAAAGATATACTCATACTTTGCTGGTTGCACTGGAAAGCAAGATGGCGATTCCTCAGAAAACTTGGAATATAACCACAATTTGACCCAGCCTCCCACTTTTTCATTTATATCCAAAGAACTTAAAATCACGATATCACAGTGATGCAGCCACATCAATGTTTATAGCAGCTCAACTCACAGTAGTTGAACTAAGGAACCATCTTAGGTGCCCTTTAACAGATGAGTGAATAAAGAAAATGTGTTACATATACACAATATTATATTACTCAGCCTTACGGAAGAATAAAATTATTGCATTTGCCATTAAATGGATGGAGATGGAGAATATAATGCTAAGCAAAATAAGCCAATCCCCAAAAAAGCTGAATGTTTTTCCTAATAAGCAGATGTTAATTTACAATAAAGGGGTTTCTAGAGAAGAATAGGAGTACATTGTGTTGTAGACTAGGTTAGCATGAGTGACTCCATCTTAGCTAAGACATCCATTTTAATTCCTTGTGGCCCTGTGCTGAACCCAGAGCTTTTTCAATTATAAATGATCACAGAAAGTACAGAGTTTGTCAATTATAAATGATCATGGAAAATAACAGTTTGTCAGGTTCAAATAATTATGGAAAGTCTGACTGTGTGCAGAATGTATGCAATGCTTCATCCACATTGTTTCAAATTGTTTCCCTAATGGCTCTATTCAGCTTTTGGACCCCCAATTGCTTGCTGCTATGCCAATCATGATGTGGTTTTTACCTTTAAGTACCCTGAAACACTAAGGCTGGCAGCTGTTCCCTGTGTAGAGAGTTCACAATCCCATAGGAAGCAGTCACTGGCCAGCTAATAAAGACTCTCAAATTTGGACATAGCTAGGACTTCTTGTGTTTCCTGAGTGATCTGCCCCACAACATTTGAATTAGGCAGATGGGAGTTAAAAGAGTGGACAAGGTATGGGATTTTGGAAAGACAAGATAATGAATCAGACATTCATACCCTATGTGCATATATGACTGCACCACTGGTTTGATGTGACATCACATACAACCAGAAGAATGAGAAGTTATACTCCATTTATACAAGATGTGTCAAAATATATTCTTTTGTCATGTATAACTAATTAGAACAAATTAAAAAATCACTTAATATTTCTAAAATTTTATTTTATTTATTCTTAGTTATACATGACAGTAGAATCCATTTTGATAAAATACAAGCATAGGATATATCTTAGTCTAATTAGGACCCTATTCTTCTGCATGGGCATGATGACAGGGTTTACTTAGGTATTTTCAAATGTGTACATAGGAAAATCATTTTGACTTATTCTATTGTCTTTTCTCTTACTATTCCCCCCTCTTTTTGTTCCTTTTTGTCCAATCTATTGAACTTCTCTTCTTCCCCTTCTTCCTTTTATTGCAATCTACTTTCCACATTCAGTGAAAAGATTTGACCTTTGGTTTTGGGGGACTGGCTTATTTCACTTAGCAAGATATTCTCCAGATACATCTATTTACCAGCAAAAGCCATAAAGTCATTCTTTTTTAGGACTGAGTAATATTTCATTTTTTATATATACCACAATTTTTATCCATTTGTCTGTTGATGGGCATGTAGGTTGGTCCATAGTTTAGCTATTGTGAACTGTGGTGCTGTAAGCATTGATGTGGCTTTGTCACCGAAGTATGCTGATTTTAATTCCTTTGAGTATATAAGGAGGAGTGGGATAACTAGGTCAATGGTGGGTTCATTTCTACTTTTTCAAGGAATCACCTTCCTGCTTTCCAGAGTAATTGCAATAATTTGCATTCCTGCCAACAATATATGAGTGTTTCCTTTTCCCCACATCCTCATCAGCATTTGTTGTTACTTGTATTCTTGATAATTGCCTTTCTAACTGGAGATGGGATTTCATTGTAATTTTAATTTGTTTTTTTCTTTTTTTATTAATTTATTTAAATGCATTTCAAGTCATAGTACATATATAGAGCTCAATTTTTCCATTTCTCTGGTTGCAAACCAGATAGAGTCACACCATTTGTGTCTTCATACATGCACCAAGAGTAGTGATGACCATCTCAATCAACCATCTTTACTACACCCATTCCCCTTTCCCTCCCCCCCATGGCCCATCCAGAGTTTCTCATTTTCTCCTATGTTCCCCATTCCCACCCTCCTTATGTATCAGCATCCACTAATCAGAGAGAATACTCAGCATTTGGTTTGGGGGGATTGGCTTACTTCACTTAGCATAATGATCTCCAATTCTACCCATTTACCTGCAAATGCAATAATTTTATTCTCCTTTATTGCTGAATAATATTCCATTGTGTATATGTACCACAGTTTCTTTATCCATTCATCTATTGAAGGACATCTGGATTGCTTCCACAGTTTTGCAATTGTGAATTGTGCTGCTATAAACATTGAAGTGGCTGTGTCACTGTGGTATGCTGTTTTTAAGTCTTTAGGGTATAGGCCAAGAAGTGGAATAGCTGTATCAAATGGTGGTTCCATTCCAAATTTTTTAAGAAATCTCCATACTGCTTTCCAGATTGGTTGCACCAGCAATGCAGTCCCACCAGCAATGTTTGAGTGTACCTTTTCCACCACATCCTCGCCAGCACTTATTGTTGCTGGTATTTTGGATAGTTGCCATTCTGACTGGGGTGAAATAAAATCTGAGCGTAGTTTTGATTTGCATTTCTCTAATGGCTAGAGACATTGAACATTTCTTCATATATTTGTTTATTGATTGTATATCTTCTTCTGAGAGGTTTCTATTCAGCTCCTTAGCCCATTTATTGATTGAGTTGTTTGTTTTTTGGTGTTAAGTTTTTCAAGTTCTTTATATATCCTGGAGATTAGTGCTCTATCTGATGTGTGTGTGGCAAAAATTTGCTCCCAGAATGTAGGCTCTCTGTTCACCTCATTGATAGTTTCTTTTGCTGAGCAGAAGCTTTTTAGTTTAAGTCCATCCCATTTATTGATTCTTGCTTTTATTTCTTGTGCTTTTGGAGTCTTGTTAAGGAATTCGGGGCCTAATCCCAAGTGATGAAGATTTGGACCTATTTTCTCCTCAATTAGATGCAGGGTCTCTGTTTTTGGCGCCTTTATCTAGTATGAGATAGCTGTATTTCTGTGTATTACTCTCTGTGTCTTCTATTCTGTACCATTGGTCTACATGTCTATTTTGGTGCCAGTACCATGCCGTTTTTGTTACTATAGCTTTGTAGTAAAGTTTAAGGTCTGGTATTGTGATGCCTCCTGCTTCACTCTTCTTGCTCAGGATAGCTTTGGCTATTCTCCGTCTCTTATTTTTCCAAATGAATTTCATGATTGCCTTTTCTATTTCTATAAGAAAGGCCTCTGGGGTTTTAATTGGGATTGCATTGAATCTGTATAGAGCTTTGGGTAGTATGGCCATTTTAATAATATTGATTCTGCCTATCCAAGAACATGGGAGGTCTTTCCATCTTCTAAGATTTTCTTCAATTTCTTTCTTTCTTTTTTTTTTTTTAATAATATCCTTATTTTATTTTTATGTGGTGCTGAGGATCGAACCCAGTGCCTTATGCATACGAGGCGAGCACGCTACCACTACACCACAATCCCAGCCGCTTCAATTTCTTTCTTTAGTGTCTTGTAATTTTCATTGTAGAGGTCTTTCTTGTAGAGGTCATTGTAGAAGTCACTCTTGTTAGATTGATTGCCAGGTATTTTATTTTTTTGGAGACTATTGTGAATGCAGTAGTTTTCCTAATTTCTCTTTCAGAGGACTCATTGCTGATGTATAGAAATGCATTTGATTTATAGATATTGATTTTTTATCCCGCAACTTTGCTGAATTCATTTATCAGTTCTAGAAGTTTTCTGGTGGAATTTTTTTGATCCACTAAGTATAGAATCATGTCATCTGAAAATAATGATAGTTTGCATTCTTCTTTTCCTATTAGTATCCCTTTAATTTCTTTCATCTGTCTGATTGCTCTGGCTAGAGTTTCAAGGACTATATTGAGTAAGAGTGGTGAGAGAGGGCATCCCTGTCTTGTTCCAGTTTTTAGAGAGAATGCTTCCAATTTTTCTCCATTTAGGATGATGTTAGCCTTAGGCTTAGCATATATTGCTTTAACAATGTTGAGGTATGTTCCTACTATCCCTAATTTCTCTAGTGTTTTGAACATGAAAGTGTGCTGTATTTTGTCAAATGCTTTCTCTGCAATAATTGATAGAATCATGTGATGCTTATCTTTAATTCTATTGATGTGATGGATTACGTGTATTGATTTCTGTATGTTGAACCAACCTTGCATCCCTGGAATGAACCCCACTTGATCATGGTGCACTATTTTTTTAATATGCTTTTGTATGCGATTTGCCAAAATTTTATTAAGAATTTTTGCATCTATATTCATCAGGGATATTGGTCTGAAATTTTCCTTTTTGACTTGTCTCTGTCTGGTTTTGGAATCAAGGTGATACTAGCCCCATAGTATGAGTTTGGAAGGGTTCCTTCCCTTTCTATTTCATGGAATAATTTGAAGAGTATTGGAGTTAGTTCTTCTTTGTAGGTCTTGTAGAACTTGGCTGAGAAACCATCTGGTCCAGGGCTTTTCTTGGTCGGAAGGCTCTTGATGGCCTCTTCCATTTCCTTGCATGTAATTGATCTGTTTAAGTCATGAATGTCCTCCTGGTTCAGTTTGAGTAGGTCATATGTCTCTAGGAATTTGTCGGTGTCTTCAGGGTTTTCTATTTTACTGGAATATAAGTTTTCAAAATAGTTTCTGATTATCCTCTGTATTTCAGCAGAGTTTATTGCGATATTTCCTTTCTCATCACAAATTTTAGTAATTTGGCTTTTCTCCTTCTTTTCATTAGGGTGTTTAAAGGTTTGTCAATATGTTGAAGTGTTGGTCTTACATTTTCTTCTAGGAGGTGCAGGTTTCTGATCCATTTCCTAGGTGTTTGATTCACTTAGATTTGACTTTCTTTCTTTCTTTTTTGTTTTTGTTTTTGTTTTTGTTTGGTACCGGGGAATGAACTCAGGGGTACTTGACCACTGAGCCACATCCCCAGCCCTATTTTTTATTTTATGTAGAGATAGGGTCTCACTGAGTTGCTTAGAGCCTCACCATTGCTGAAGCTGCTTTGAACTTGCGATTCTCCTATCTCAGCCTCCCAAGTGCTAGAATTACAGGTGTGTGCTACCATGCCTGGTTTAGAGTTGACTTTTGTGCAGGATGAGAGATAGGGTTTAACTTTCCTTTTCCTACATATGGATTTACAATTGTCCCAGCACCATTTATTGAAGAGGATATCTTTTCTCCAATGTGTGTTTTGGGTGCCTTTGTCTAGTATGAGGCAACTGTATTTATATGGGTTGCCTCTTTAAATTCTTTTCTGTTCATTTTATGTTCTTGCCTTTTTGGTGCCAATACCATGCTATTTTGTTACTATAGCTTTATAGTATTATTTAAAGTCTGATATTGTGATGTCTCCTGCTGTGCATTCTTTGCTAAGGATTAGTTTAGCTACTCTGGGCCTCTTATTTTTCTTTTCTTTTTTTTTTTTTTTTGCTACTGGGGATTGAACTCAGGGGCACTCGACCACTGAGCCACATCCCCAGCCCTATTTTGTGTTTTATGTAGAGACAGGGTCTCATTATTTTTCAAAATAAATTACATGACTGCCTTTTTTTATTTCTATGAAGGACATCATTGGAACTTTGATGAGAATTACATTGAATCTTTATAATGCTTTTGGTAATATGTCAATTGTCAATTTTGACAGTATTTATTCTGCCTATCCAAGAACATGGGAAGTCTTTCCAACTTCTAAGGTCTTCCTCAATTTTTTTCTTCTAAAGATCACTTAATATTTATTTTCTTCTAAAGAAGATTTTATTTTATTTTAAAAATTACTTAATATTTAAAACCACTGCATTCCAGTCTAGACATTTCCATTACAAATATATCAAACATAGTTGTCTTGTGGCAGGTCTCCAATCTTTTCAGTATTTTTACTGTATTAGAGTTGACTCTGGAATACTTTTATTGTCTTTGTGTTTGTGGTTTTTCCAAACTAGGATCTCTTCTACCTGGAGGATTTGCTCTTATCATTCATTATCCACTTCTTGAATAATTATCTGATCACCACTTCCCCTATAACTTTTCTAATACCCTGCATTTCTCCACTCTTTTAGCCTCTTCTCACAGATTAGCCCTGAGAGGCAAAAATTGAGAATCCTTTATTGAAAATAAAAGATAAAGATGTTACTATAGTTCTGCCTATTTTATCTTCCTGCATATTTCCTATCTTTCTCTTTTTCTTGCCTGTGCAGACACACACACATTTAAAAAAGCAAGACAGATTTGGAAAATAAGTTTGGTGACACGGTAAAATTGAATAAATGCTCATACAAAGAGACTAATTTGAATTAAATGTTTAGATTTTATAGGGATTAGGATAACTCTTTTAAAACATTATTGGTTTTTATTTTTTATACACAAGGTGAGTCTGTTCCTCACTGACTGTGAACAAGTTCTTTCATTCACTGTCTCAGCACCCTCGTCTCTGCAGTAGCAAATGTTAAAGGAGTTTGTAAAGGTCAGATTGCAAAGTGTATGTAAAGTATTTGATATTGTTTTTACTATTATTAAAAAGCTAAGAAAATCTATGATATTTTTAAAGTAGAAAGTATATAATTAATATTTCTCTCTAGTCTAGAAATTGATTCTTAGCTTACCTGAGAGATCTCTTAACTTTTTTAAACATTGAGGAAAAAATAGCTTTTATTCTGTTTATGAGAGCCCCTATTGAATACCATAGAATTGTTATTATAAATATAAAATAAGAAATAATAGGTGTGATATAGCATTCACAAAAAGAAAAAGAAAATGAATGGTATTCTTTGTTTTCTATTATTACACTCCATAAGTTATATCATTTTAGTAGAGTCAATATTGTTAAAAAAATAATACTTTGGAAAATATGTGCTATTTCTCCTAAAACTAGGAAAGAAATGTCATAAGTTTCATTGAAAATTACAGCAGATTTTTACTATGCAGGTTTAAATAATTTTACATATTGCACTTGAATTAAATATATTTAATTTTGGAAAAAATTATAAAAATATTAAAGTGTTTTCATAAACAACCATAACCTATTTTCCTATTATTAATATCTTATATTTGTATGCTATATTTCTATTAATAATGAAGCAATATTGATACACTATTTGAAAACCATACTTGTTCGGATGTATTTAGTTCTTATTTTATGTGTTTTTTCTTCCCATAGTCCATCTAGGATATTATGTTACATTTAATCATCTTGAGGAAAACTCTACTCATGCACTGCTTCTGGTACATTTAAACCTTTATATTTGAACTGAATAATAAATTATATTTTTATTTTAAAAGCCATATTTTATGCAAAATATTTAAAGTATATATGAGTACCTGAAACATAATTTTATTATCAAAATACTAAATTTGAAGGTTTTTTTATTTTATGTATGAAAATATTTTTACCTTATACTTGTATATATAATTTATTTAACTGTGTGTAGTTAATGCACTTAGGATGTCTCCAGTGGTAAACTGGTATCTGCTAAACTTCTACCTGTATTACTAAGATTTTCTAGTATCTATATTTTATTGATATTTTATTTAATGCATACCTTCACTGTTTTGGATATGGTTTATATCTTTTATAAATATAAATAACGTTGCTCAAATATTTTTGGCTATAAAATGGTGAAACTTCTGTTTATTTGTTCTCCACATTACTGATTCAATATTTGCATTTTAAATTCTGCTTTCAACTCCACTTAATGCATCATTTAGTTTCATTCCTTTATGTTTAGTGTCTTTAGAGTTTTTCTTTCTCATATGACTCAGTACTATGCCTTTTTTTTCTTTTCTAACAGTTTTAGCTAACATTTATGGATGGGCTACTCTGCACCAATATTGCATTTCATACCACTTGTTTCTATGTCAAAACTTTAAAAAACTCTGTTAAAATGTTCACAGATAGGTCACTGACTCCTTTTTTCTGTAATCACATCATCAGTGAAGTCCCTTTTCCGTTATTTCTTTCATATATTTTATTTTTCATGCTGAGTTAATGATTTCTAGATTTTTTGATTAAACCATATGCTTTTAAAAATTTAATTGTATTTTTTAGACTGAAGTTTTCCTTTTAGATTTTACTAAAAGTAGGTTTTCTCCTGACCTTTTCTTTTGCATTAGAATTATTTTAAAAACTTGCAAAATTGTTTAGTATTTTGTTTTAATATTTTTTTCTGTTACTCGTCTTCAAAATGAGTTAAGTTTGGTGTTTGTCAGCAAATTGCATGAATAAATTCTCCCAATTTATTTCTATTTTAATCTTCATTTCAGACTTTAATCAAAAGTACAAAATGAGTATCACAATTGTTTTATGGGTTGTTATTTATTTTATGTAATTTGGAAAGATAGAAGAAAATACACTCCTACAGTCTAGTTATAGGAGGTGGAATTTAGTATTTTATTGCTTGATTGCTATTATAATTTGTGCATTCTTAAGAAACAGAGAGAAAAACATACTATTAATCCACAGGAAGCATGTTTTCCCTCTCCTCCTTCTGTTTTTTTTTTTTTTTTTTTTTTTTTCTTTATTACTTTTGTAGTGGGGATTGAACTCTGTGCCAGTGAGCTACATCACTAGCCCTTTTTTATATTTTATTTAAAGGCAGGTTCTTGCCAAGTTGTTTAGAGCCTCGCTAAGTTGCTACATCTGGCTTTAAATTTGTGATCCTCCTGCCTCAGCCTCCCAAGACTCTGGGATTATATGCTCATTACACCATGCTCAGCTTCACTCTTTCTTTATCCACTATTTGATACTACCACTTAAAATAATTTTTTAGGACATCTAATAGTCTACTTCTCTTCCTTATGGACTTAGAGTCATAAAAATAATTATTTCCACAACAATTAAAAAATTATTATACTAATGAACTATTAAAGAATGTAAGATAGTGAATGGCTTAGAGTGAATAACAGTTACGGGAAGAGCTGTCTGTACATACATAGTGAAAGTCCATATCACCAGTCTCTGTGATGGAGAGTATGCTTTTGAGGTTATATAGAAACATACTTTCCCTCTTCTAACTTGCTCCAGTATTTTTTTATAGGAATTAAACTCTAACTTGGTAATAATAAACTCTGTTTCTAGCAGTCCCCATTTTGATATGGATATATTTTGCAATTTCTAGCATTTTTTCATGAACATTTTAATTAGAAATTTTAAGAAATAATGATTAGAATCATTAAGAAGTCATCATTTTACTCAATAATAGCTGATTTTCATATAATGTATTAGAAAATACCTCATATTATTGAAAATAATAGAATAGTCTATTTAAAGAGAAACATGTCTTAATTATGTATTAGATCAATAAAAATGGCAGAAAATAAAAATTATATACTTATAGTAACAGTAAATATAAAGTTCCTAACTCTGCAAGCAAAAGAAAGATATTGGACCCCTAGGGGAGGACAGCCAAGGTCAGGCCCAGGACTACTCCCCTCCCCCGATCCAGCTACACACCATAAACTAGACCCAGGCCCAGGCCCACCTCTAGGGATCACCACAGGAGCCCAGGCCAAAGTCAGGCCCAGGACCACCCTTGCCATTCTGCAACAGAGCATGTGCTGACCCACAGGTGCCAAGATCCAGGCCCAGGACCACCTCTGGGGGCCTCCACAGGAGCCCAGGCCAAGGTCAGGCCCAGCTCAACTCATAATAGCAAAACTGTGGATTAACCAAGATGCCTTTCAATAGATGAATGGATAAAAAAAACCTGTAGTACATATATATACAAGAGAATAAAATTATGGCATTTGCATGTAAATTCATGGAGTTTTTGAATATTATACTAAGTGAAATAAGCCAATCCCCCCAAACCAGGGGCTGAGTGTGTTCTCTGATAAGTGAATGCTAATCCCTAATGGTGTTGGGGGGGGTGCATGGAATGAATTGAGAAACTTTGGATAAGGCAAAGGGGAGGGGAGAGGGGGCATGTGAGTAGGAAAAATGGTGGAATAAGGTGGACATCATTATCCTAGTTACATGTATGATTGCACAAATGGTGTTACTCTACTTCATGTACAACAAGAGAAGTGAAAAACTCTGCTCCATGTATGTTCAATGAATTAAAAAGCTTCTGCTGTCACATATAAGTGATTAGAACAAATAAATAAATAAATAAATAAATAAATAAATAAATGAAATAACATATGTAAAAAGGCTGGGGATATGGCTCCATGATTAAGCATTCCTGGGTTCAATATCCAGTGCCAAAAAAAATACAATTTTTGCCCTCTTACTCCTTTCACCCTTGAAAATGGTTGCAATTTGCAGTTCCCCCAGCAATGTATGAGGGTACCTCTTTCCCCACATCCTCACATTTACTATTGTTTGTATTCTTGATAACAATCATTATGACTGGGATAAGAACAAATCTTACAGTATTTTTGATTTGTATTTCTCTAATTGCTAAAGATATTGAACATTTTTTTCATATATTTGTTGGTGAATTATATTTTTTCTTTTGTGAAGTGACTGTTCAGATCCTTTGCTCATTGATTAATTGGGTTATTTGTTTTGTTTGTTTTTGTTTTTGTTTTATTTTTGATGTTGAGGTTTTGAGTTCTCAGGTTTACAAGTCCAATCTGCAATGTATGAGTGTATGTTTTTCCTTGCATCCTTGCCTGTTGGAGACCTGGTCACATAAGTGTGGTTATAGGGAGAGCTGCAAGGCTGAGCAGGCAGAAACTCCCTGCTCTCTCTGGTCTTGGAACACCAAGACTTGGCCCCAGCCCCTTGACAACTGATGTGCCCGGAGACTTCACTCCGCTTAGCCCCAGCTTTTTGCCAATTGATATGACCGGCGAGATTTCTCCTCTTGTGACCTTGGCTCCTTGCAGGCAGGCCTGGCTTCTTGCCAGTTTTCTCCAGCTCCATATGGGAAGACCTTGCACTTTTAACAGTGAGCTTTATGCATGTACATTGTTATTATTCCTCTTGGCTTTTTACCATTAAAAAGAATATAAATGGGCTTGAAGAAATAAAGAAGGAGAAGAAGAAGAAGAAGATCATTAAGAATAAAGCAGCTGTCTTTAAATTCATTCCGTCTGAAACACTTGCCAGAATTTATTGTTACTTTTATTCTTGATAATTCCCATTCTGACTTGAGTGAGATGAAATCTCAGTATAGTTTTAATTTGCATTTCTTTAACCACTAGAGATGTTGAATATTTTTTTCATGTGTCTGTTGACCAATCATATTGCTTCTTCTGTGAAGTGACTGTTCAGTTCCTTTGCCTATTTATTAATTGGGTTATTTGTTTTGTTTTGTTTTGGTTTTGGTGTTAAGTTTTTTGAGTTCTCAGGTGCAAGTGGTGAATTTTTTTTTTCCATTATGTAGGCCCTCTCTTCACATTCTTGATTTTTCCTTTGCTCACAAAAAGCTTTTCAATTTGATTACATCTCACTCATTGATTCTTGATGTTACTTCTTGCACTTCAGGAGTTTTATTAAGGAAGTCAGTCCCTACTCCAAGATGATGTATATTTGAGCATAATCTTTCATCTATTAGTTGCAGGGTCTGTGGTCTAATGCCTAGGAATTAGGAAAACTACCACATTCACAGTAGCCTTGAAAATATTTGGGAATCAATCTAACAAAAAAGGTGAAAGATGTCTACAATAAAATTACTGAACACTAAAGAAAAAAATTGAAGAAGACCTTAGAACATGGAAAGATCTCCTATGTTCTTGGGTAGGCAGAATTAATATGGTCAAAGTGGCTATACTATCAAAAGTGCCATACAAATTAAATGCAATTTCTTTTAGTTTCCAATGACATTCTTCATAGAACTAGAAAAAGCAGTAATGAAATTCATTTGGAAAGAGACCCAGAAGAGCCAAAGCAATTCTCAGCAAGAAAAGTGAAGCAGGAGGCACTACAATAACAGACCTTAAACTATACTACAGAGCTATAGTAACAAAAACAGCATGGTATTGGCACCAAAATAGACATGTAGACCAATGGTATAGAATAGAAGGCACAGAGATAGACACATAAATATAGGTATCTTATATTAGATAAAGGTGCCAAAACTATACATTGGAGAAATTATAGACTGCTCAAAAAATGGTGCTAGGAAAACTGGAAATTAGTATGCTGTGAAATGAAATTATACCCCTCTCATCTTTCATAAAACTCAACTCAAAGTAGGCCAAATAATGACTCCTCAAAACTAAAAAAATACTATGTGTCTAATTAACCTAACAGACATATATAGGATATTTTATCTATCAACAACCAAATATATTTTTTCTCAATTGCACATGAAACTTTTCTAAATGGACCAAAATGATCCTTAGCAATATAGTAAAACAGACAATTTCTTGCATTCTATTAGACCATAATATAATGAATTAGAAATCAAGAACAAGATAAAAATCCAAAACCAGATTTATTCTCAACAGCATATTCTCCACCACAGAGAGGTAAAATACTGCAACATTAAAATTTATAAAACACTGAAGGAAGAAATTGTTTTTCACAGCAAGGGAAAAAAGAATGTGAAGGGAGCCTGTGGGATGAGTGGAAGTCTTTAGTATCTACCACTTTGACAGGGTGTTAATATTCAGAATATATGAAGAACTCAAATTTAACACCAATAAAAAATAGCACAATTAATGGGCAAAAGAACCAAACAGATAATTCTCAAAAGAAGAAATACAAATGGATGAAAAAACATGAAAAAAAAGTTCACTATTCCTAGCAATCAGGCAAATGCAAATCAAAACTACATTGAGATTTCATCTCACTCAAGCTAGAATGGCAATCATCCAGAATACAAATAATAATAAATGCTGGCAAGGAAGTGGGATAAAAGGTACACTCACACATTGTTGGTAATACTGCAAATTATCAAAATCACTTTGGAAAGCAGTATGGAAATTTCTTAACAGGTTAGATATGGAATCACCTTATGACTCAGCCAACTTACTCCTTGGTGTTTATTCAAAAGAACTAAAGTTTGCATGCTCTAATGGTAGAGCATATTAATATTTATAGCAGCTAATTCATAGTAGCCAAGTTATGGACTAAGTTCAGTGATCCATCAAAAATAAATGAACAACGAGCTGGGCACAGTGGCTCAAGCCTGTAATCCCAGCACTTAGGGAGGCTGAGACAGAAGAATCGCGAGTTCAAAGCCAGCCTCAGCAATGGTGAGGTGCTAAGCAACTCAGTGAGACCCTGTCTCTACATAAAACACAAAATAGGGCTGGGGATGTGGCTCTGTGGTCAAGTGCCCCTGAGTTCAATCCCCAGTACCAAAAAAAAAAAAATTAAAAAATAAAATAAATGAACAACGAAAGTGTGGTACATATGCAAAATAGAGTTTTACTCAGCCATGGGGAATATTAAAATTGTGCAATTTGCTAGTAAATGGATGCAACTGAAGAACATCATATTAAGTGAAAAAATCCAGACTCAGAAAGTCAAAAGTGGTATATTTCCTCTCGTATTCAGAATTTTCAGTGAAATAAGGAAATAAATAGGGAGGTCCCATTAAAATAAAAGGGGAGATTCACAAAGTAGAGTAAAGGAATTTGGGGGAGTGGATGGACAGACAAAAGGAGAAAACCATGAAGTAAAATTGACTAAATTTTGTTGTGTACATATCTGAATATGTCACAGTGAATTCCATCTTTATTGTATATCTATAAAACACCAATGAAAAAACAATAAATAAATAGAAGGAAGACTATAAGAAGAAGAATGAAAACAAAGGGAGGGAAGAGAGCAGGGAAAGTGGAAGTACTGGAGTTGGTATGTAGAAAAATATATTCCATGACTAAATGAATATGCCAAATAAATATCACTTGCATGTATAACTACAATGTTTTCTTTTGTTAAAAAAATACATATAAATCAAAAATACATATAAATCAACTGATAATTTTAATAAAATGTAAATTATGAAACAGTAACTTTGGGATGAGGCATTATATTTTTATTCCTAAAAAGCTTTGAAGCAATGTTGATGCTGCAATCTAGATGTTGATGCTGCCAATCCATGAATCACTCTTCGAGTAGTGAGAATCTAGATGAATTAGAGCTTGTTGCTAACAAGGATCAATTGTCCTAATATCAATGCAATGACCTAGAATTATATTTTGTGAAATGCTGCATTGATTATGTTCAATATTACTTTCAATTGTTATCTTGTCATATAATTGTTCTCATAATATTTTATTAGAGACACACTTTCTTGCTCTTACATTTTTTTTCACTTAAGTTTTTAACTAATTTTGTTTTACATAATAATTTTATTTGTTTGATGTGCTTGTTTCTCTTTCCTCTAGGTAGAAAATAGTCAACATAATCTGAATATAAATGATAACTGGAATTGTATTCATTTATATAATGGAACAACTTCTTGAAATTTGTTAATAAAAATTTTGTATGTGAAATACAGAAACTTTTGGAGTGACATGATTTGGACTGCATTTAGTCCTTTTAAAGCATGGATGTACTTTATATATATAAATATATACATATATATATTTCAAAATATATAAAAAAAGCTTGCCTTTTAAACTTGCGAAGAAAGTTCAATCAATTTTTATGTACACAAAAATGTGTCCCCCAAAATGCATATGTTGGTAACTGAATCCCCAGTGCAATAGTAGTAGGAGATGGGATCTTTAAGAGGTGATTTGGCTACATGGGCCCTACCCTCATAAATGCATTAATGCGTTTATCAAAGGAGTGAATTTGTTAACATGGGAGTGAGGTCCTTATAGAAGGCAACTTTAGCCCCCTCTTCTCCCTTGCTCTCTCCTTGCACTTATATATTTCACCATGAGAAGACTTAGCAAGAAAACCCTTGCCAAGTATGGGTCCCTTGGCCTTGAACCTCCCAGACTCCAAAACTACAAAACTAAAAAAAATATTTTTTGCTTGGTATATACCCAATTTGTGGTATACTGTTATAGTAGCGCAAAATAGGCTAAGATTGATATGTGGAATATTGATGAGAAATATTTTTGTTTCTAGGAATGAGTAAAATAATATACAGGTTGACTTTTCAAAAAATGAATGAAAAAAATTGGGACAGTTTCTAGTTCATTCATGGGTCTGTAAAGTTGGTGACACCCAGAGTCCTGGTGACACTCTCACATCATTTGATGTTTTATACTAGAAACAACAAGATATTAACAAACTCTTCTCATGTGGAAATTTTGAATTTTCTCTAATGGACTGCTTCAGTTGTTACCTATATTTTAAAACCTGGTCTTTATCTTATCAGTCAATTCTGGGAATTCCATTATATTCATCCAACAAAGCAGAATTTTGTTTAAAATAATAAGATATTCTGTCTCTTTGTTGCTAATATGTGGCAACAAAGTCATCTGTGCTTTTGTTTCTTGTAAACAAAGAGACTAGCTCTATGGATTCCTGTTAAATAAAATATAATAAATAGAAAGCTAGACACTCCTCTCACATTTTGTTTTTGAAATTGCCAAAAGATCATAGAAGAATCATTCTTTATTTTTTGGGGGGAGATTATAAATAGCAAAAATATTTGTCAGACATCACTATACCAACAGTCCAGAAAAATGTACCTACATATATTCCCACAAAATTGTGCAATCAATATCAGTAAGTTTATAAAAGTGCTGAGACAGTACAGAGGATTCAGATAAAATGTAATTGAGTTTCTTAAAGGGAATTTTGAAGAAATGGATAAAAAAATGCATCAGTTCATTTTTTGCTGTTTTAACCAAAACAACCTGTTGTAACCAAAATACCTGACAACAACAACTTAAAGGAGGAAAAGTTTATTTTGGATTCATCATTTCAGGAGTGCAGTCCATTGTCAACCAACTCCATCACTGTGAGTCTGAGATGAGTCGGAGCATCATGAAAGAAGGCTATGGTGGAGGAAAGCCACTAACCTCATGATGGCCTGGAAGTAGAGGGGGCAGTGGAATGTGGCCACAGGGAATATAAGCCTATCCAGGGCACACCACCAGTGACTTACTTTCTCCTCCAGCCATATCCCACCTGCCAAAAGTTACCAGTTAGTTCATTCCAGTTTAAATGGCTAAGACTCTCATAATTGGATTATTATGCCTCTGAATAGTGATTCATTAACACAGGAGATTTTGCAAACACCTCATATCCAAACCGTTAAAAAAAAGTATTTGTTTTGAGATCTATGTGGTATTTTCCCAGCCTCTTTTCCAAAAAGTCTGTACACTTTTCCAAAAATAGTGTACAGACTTCTTGCTTATTACAAATAACTATTGCTACTTTTGGTCTGCACTTACAATTAATATCTTTAACAATGAATGGTATTTTGGTTTTTACTCCCTTTAATTTTAGGCTTGAATTTCTAATTACAGCTAAGGAAATAATTTGTTCCTCATTATGTAGCTCATTTTAAGAGATCCCAAACTTATGCATCTAAGTATTATGTAAAGTAGACTTCTAGCTGTAAAGTGATTAAAAATCAACATCTCTGCTTTGAGGCAGGAGGAGTCAAAAATGATATCTCAAAATATCATGTATTTTTCTATGATAAACATGTTTACTGTGGAAATTAAAAGCCAATCAACTCAATATTAGAAGGTCAAGAAGACCCTACAGTACAGGAAGCCAACCAGTACACATTCTGTAAAGAGGAGAGTCATTAGAGAGGGAAATGTTCCTATTCCTTCCAAGAGAAGCCACATATGGTCAGCTAGACCCTGATTCATCCTGGCAAGTGGCACCACTGGCAGAGGAAACCTAGAACAGCCAGGAGACTTTGCACATATTATGTCCCTAAGAGTGATAGCTGAGGAATCTCAGCTACTCTTTTAAAAAAAATTTAATTGTAGATTAATAAAATACCTTTATTTTATGTATTTATTTTATGTGGTTCTGAGGATTGAACTCAGTGCCTCACATGTGCTAAGCAAATGCTCTACTGCTAAGCCACAACTCCAGCCCTCTTAAGAATAGATAAGAATAAGGTCAGTTTTGACCAACTTGATCTTAAACCCCTGGAAGGAGAGTATAGCCTTAAAACACAGTCCTACAAGGACATTTAAAAGGAAAAAACAATGTTTTATAAATTTAACTTAAGAGGTACACTTTTGTCAGCCTTACCAAAAATAAGTAAAGCTGGAGGCTATAAAGAAAGTGTTCCTGTGTGAGAGTGCTTAATAATAACGATCACAAGAGTCATAAATTTGTCCTGAGTTAATTTGAGTCTGATTTCATAGACCTACAAATCTTCCTAACCTCTTATATTGATGAACTTGATCTGTTTTGCACTGATAAGATTATGAGTTACTGTCCTCATGGTTTTCAGAAATACTAATTGTTTTGTGCTAATTATTTACAAAAAGGTAATGCTTTGCTGTCTTAATTGTTGTGTTAGCATAGTCCCTGCCCTATGTGTGCCTTGTCCAGTCACCTGCCATCTGCTTCTGTGGACCTATGGACTGCTCTGATGCTGAATGCCCTTAACTGTCCACACCCCACTTGATAGAGAACAAGGACGTTGGGTCACTCCCCCCACTTTGCCCCTTTTCAGCATGAAGCAGTTTGGAGTTGTTGTCATCCATTTTTCCATAGAAATAAAAAGTAAAAATTGACAGTGGAGAAATGTAACAACGGTCCACTTTATGCTTTGAATATAACCTTGTTCCTCTGCCACTGCAATGTATTTTTAAAATACACGTTTCTGTCTCTTCTAATCTAAGGGAAAAAAACAAGAAAAGGTATTGAGAAACAACTTCAGTGTTTTATAACTGACTATAGTGCTTTCTCCTCAGCATCAACTGATAGCAACATCATCTATAATCATTCATTTACTTTAAATAAGATATTTATTAGGGGGCATTCAATTACAGAATGACATATCCAATTTTAGCCCTAGTTCCCACTTCTTACTTAGATGGACCACAAGACCAAATAACTACAGCTATTATGTGGCTCATGGACCCTCAAATGTTTCTACACCAAACTATGAAGTATTTAGTTATAACACAGAAACAGCAAATAAAGGAGAAGAGAGCACAAAGTGAAAAAAGAGAGGGAGATGCAAGAAGGAAGAAAGAATACAAATAAAAAGGGAATAAAAATAGGTAAAAAATTATTTTGTACATATCATCAAAATTTATCCGTCTATTTTCCATTTGGTGACAATAATTAATTAAATAATTTGTTATTTTAGAAATGTAATAAGATAGTATGTGGCAGGTATAAAAGGAAATCACCCAATATAATATAGCAGGCAGGCTTACAGTGCATTGCAAGGAATTTTGCAACTAACCAAGGCCTGGACACACCCAGTCATAAATTCCTTAAAAAGCAAAGTGTCCTTGGGTTTTTTCCCAGGAATTGCCTCCAGAATTCACTCAGGGTTGTCTTAAAATTGACTTTTCAAGAATGGACATGTGCAAAAGAAGTCTTCGTTATAGACAATGACCTTTTGAAGTCACAAGCTCAAAACATGATTAATTCCCCCTAAAAAGAAACAGATGGCCCATAAAGAGGCATGATGGCTATCTTTGACATGCAGAAGGACTCTAAAACGTCCCATTTTCACCATCCAATGAACAAGAGCTTCTCTCTTCTCCACTGCTATAAATTATCCTGCTACCAAATGACTGAGGAGATAAATTTGAGCATGATTCCTGTCTCCTTGACAGACTACTCTCAATAAAACCTCTTTCTTTTTATAAAACCCAGTGCCATAATATTGTCTTCCATGCATGGTGGGCAACAAGCCCTTCCTCAGCATCAAATATGAAGCTGTGTTGACTTTCCCTTGCTATTTCTCATGCATTTTTTCTTCTTCCCTTTTATCATATATTTTTTTTAGCATCTCCTATTTTCTCAGCCCTGGAAATTCAGTAGTAAGTGAAGTAGACAATAATCTCTGATCTCCTGGAACATAGGTTTCCAGAGATAAAGAAATAAAATCAACAAGCATTTAAAATATGTACTCTGTTTGATAATGAAAAGTTCTATGGAGAAAGATAGAATCAGGAAGGAAGATAGCATAAAGAAGAGAAAGAGTTTGCTACGTTAAATAGAATAAAAATCTCACCAGTTTTCTCCAATAAGGTAATATTTAAGTGCTACCTGGAAGAAGTAGTGAAGTAAGCCACCTGGATATATAGGGATAGAATTCCAACCAGAGAAAAGTCTAAAAAGCCTTGAAGTGAAAGCACATTATTTGGTTTTAAGGAAAAAGGAGTCAGTGGGTTTAGTACTGGCTACTGGGAGAATATTAACAATTGAATTGAAGACTCAGCAGAAACAGATGGTCACAAAAATCCAAGGCTATAAGCCAATGTATATATAGCCTCTAAGGTGTGCTGTTAAATAGTTGATTTTTTTAGTATTAAAAGAAGATATTGGTAGGAAATCCTGTGGGGTAATGCAAATATACCTACTTGTATGGACTAAAAGTTCAGATGAAGAAGAAACACATTTGCACAGCGTTCTAGTAGCAATTGATCCTCGATTCCACCACTGTTTTTCATTACCTGTATAATCATATCACTTAGCCTGAGCCTCTATTCTTGATAAGCATGGAATCTTGGACCTGAGGTTTAGGGGTTAGGACTGAGTTCAGGGTTGTAAAAACCTGGAAAGAAAACTGCAGAAAATGGTATGCAAAGAGTTCAACCTAAGAGCATGCCAGGGATAAAACAACTGAACCCAGCAGTGGTAACAGCTGAGGTACTGATATGAACAGGAGGATTCAAAAATCAGGTATTAGAACATATTTCAGTTACTACAAACTAGTTTTAGAAGAATGAGGATTGGTTTATTGTGAAACATAAACCTACATCATTAATCTGTGCTTCCTGAGCCATTGGAACAGAGGTACAAGAAAAATGTATGTGTTTCTTGAGACAGTAACAATATATTGGGAGGACCTGTGAAGGAAAGTAGTCGATTTTAGAAAACCTGATTTCACTGTTCTTCAGTTCCCTTAAATATAAATTAAACTAGAATCTCTCCCAACTACAAACAATAAAGTACACTAATTTCTTGGAGTAAATTAATAATTTTACAGTCTTACACAAAAATCCTTGCCCAGAGGAAAGATTTAGTCCTTACAAGTTTCATCATACTCAAATGAACAGATTAAAAACCAGTTTGTGTGTGTATGCATGAAGTGCTACTTAGAATAAAGGCAATTTAGAAACAAGTAGTATTTATGTGCCAATTTTTTGAAATAAAGTAAAAATACAAGACTATTAATCCAGAATTTTCAGTTTTAATGGTGTTCTGTACTTATTTTTTATAAGAGAAAGAAATGGGCAAATACATTTATAGCCTAAAGCTTAACTTTAAAATATATAAAATATCAATACACAGAAGAGGTGCACAGTGTATATATGCTGTTTAAAGAATAAAATAAAATGGCACTAACAAAGTACCAGTCACATTTCACATAGTTAATTGAAGAATGTTTGGGTTATATTCCTTCCTTCCCCATCTCTATTAGAGGTAATTATCATATAGAATGTAGTCTAAATAATAATGAATAAACATGGTAATATTTCAAGTGATTTTGTCCATAATTACATGAAATATGTATCATTTTAAGATTTTCTCTATTGGGGCTGGGGTAGTGGCTCAGCGGTTGAGCGCTTGCCTCGCATATGTGAGGCACTGGGTTCGATCCTCAGCACCACATAAAATAAATAAAGATATTGTGTTCATCTACAACTAAAACAAAAATATTAAAAAAAAGATTTTCTTTATTAATTTACAAATCCTCATGTGTTTCTTACATAATTCTGCCTTTTTAACTGATTTTCAATTGCCAATTTATTTTATTTTGGGGGTGGGGTACCGGGAATTAAATTCAGGGACACTTGACCACTGAGCCACATCTTCAGCCTTATTTTGTATTTTATTTAGAGACAGGGTTTCACTGAATTGCTTAGCACCTGGCTTTGAACCTGCCTCAGCTTCCTGAGCTGCTGGGATTACAGGCATACACCATCGCTCCTGGGTTGCCAATTTATTTTCAATGAATCATTAAATATTTGTAGAAAAATTAATAACATGAAGGAGGTCAAGTTGCATAAGCAGAGAAAATAACTCTAAAATGACTCTACAAGGGTAGTCTATAAGGACAGTGAATTTTTGTTTGTTTGTTTGTTTTTTCTCCTTCTGGAACTTCAGGTACCAAAATAATGCCTTGATTTATTCAATTAGATATAAACTTTGTATACTCAATTTCTAATCCTTCATTTACTTTTGTGATAAAAGAAAATTTTAAATTTTTATATTATGACATAATAAGTGATAAGTTAGCAGCTTTACCTAGCTTATCTCTACACTTTATAGCATCTCTATTTTAAAATCGACCAGAGTATCGGAAAGATGATTCATAATGGAAATTTTAGGAAAATTGAGAAAATATTCTGTGCGACTTGGAAAATTTTTCTAGAACATAAGAAACCTATAAAGTAGTATTTAAAAGGCATGAAGTTTAAGCCACATAAGCTTAAGAAATTTTCATGAGAGGATCTAAAAAGGGAAAAGAGTATCCAGAAGTGCATGGAGTGAAGAAAACAATTAATGATACAACAAGAAAAAGATCCGTTTGAACTGAGGCCTAGAAGTTGAGTCCAAATGGCTAAGTATGGATTCTGGGTTTGTGGTACCAGCCTGGTGCCTTGGAAATTAGTCTGCTTCATGAAGTATCTAGTGCTAGCAGAGCTGATCTTTTAATTTCATACCATTGGGGTGAGAGACTTGTTTCACTCCTTGAAGGCTCGCCTGAAAACACCTCCTGCCAATAGAACAGTCTTTCCTGTGAAATACTTTTAGCTGAAAGTTAGTAATTTAGAATTCTTTATAGTTAACAAACAGAATCTGTGGATTTATAAGATACAGCCTCCATAATGTTGCTTAAGTTACATTTGTTTATGTTTATGTGATACTGGGGATTGAACCCAGTGCCTCACACATGCTAGGCAAGTGATTTGCCACTGAGCTACAGCCCCAGGCCCTTCATATTCCTCTTGATCACTTTTATTTTGAAACTATTTCAAAGCTCAGGTAAGATCTCTGATTTGTCCATCTGAAGGACTAATTCTTTTGTGTTAACTCACATTGGTCCTCAGAATCTTTGAAAGACATATATTCTACGTTCCCAAGTAAAAATAACCATTTTCCCCAAAGTTATATAGCTATGTAATCTTTGAAAACAAAGTGTATCTTCTAGAAAATATTTGGAACTTCTCAAAGTTGATTTAGTATTTATCTTCCACAGATAAATGGAAAAGGCTTCAGCCTGATCTTAAATGTGTTCATATTTAGCCATGGCTAAGTAATATTTATTGTATTAAGCAAAAAAAAAGATGATTATATTTTACATAAGAGACAAAATAGACTGTAACATATAATATGTATTTTTTAGATTTTTTTCATGGAAGCCATAGTGTTGGACTAAAAAATTAAATCAAAATCTTCACTTTGCACTGGCAGAAACCTATAATTTCAAATGTCATCTAAGAGTAATAAATAAGCCTTTTGTAGGTTGGTCTTAAAATTTTGTATCAGAGGTAAAGGGGGATTGTGACTAAATTGATGTGTCAGGATTCTTGCTGAAGGCAGGCTAGGGTAGTCAGACAACACATAGGGAGTTGCAGGGATAATTAAGTTATGTTGAACAGTCACACCTGAAAACACTTCCTGCCAAATGAACAGTTTTTCCTGTGAAACACTTTTAGCTGAAAGTTAGTAGTTTAGAATTCTTTATAGTAAACAAACATAATCTGTGGATTTACAAGATACAGCCTCCAATAATGTCACTTAAGTTACATAACTATCTAGTGTATAAGATCTTCAATGCTGTTTAATAGTCTATTGTATTAATAGTGTTAATAGTCTATTGTATTTTTACTTTATTTCAATTTAAGGAATTTAATCAGATATAAACAGTAGGGCATTCTGGCTAAACTGACTTAGCAGGATACTTCCTATAACTGGTCTCTGGAGGATGTGCCCAAGATGGGGCTAGTTGCAAAGAAGCTTTAAGGAGCTTATCTAGACTGTGGTTAAGGAGAACATTTTTGTCAAAACAAAACAAAACAAAACAAAAATATATATATACACACAATAAAATTAGCTTATTCAAATTCAATTCTTATTTAAAGTTGTATTCATTTTATATATATGTATATATATACACATATATATACATTATAGATAGACACAATACCTTTGTTTTATTTTATTTTTTTATGTGGTGGTGAGGATTGAACCCAGGGCCTCACATATGCCAGGCAAATGTTCTGCCATTGATCACGAGCCCTAACCCCATGTATTCATTTTCTATTATGACCAATTTAGCAACTTAAAACAACATAACTTGATTATCTCACTGTTTGTAACAGGAATCTTGGCCCAGATTAGTTCTGTTCAGGGTTGCACCGAGCTAAAATTAAGTTGTTGGCCAGGCCTGCAATCTCATCTGAGGCTTAAGGCCATCGTCCAAGCCAATAGCTATGTAGATGTTCCCATTGAAATGTCCTACCAAGGTATGGCATGAAATCACGTAAGGTCTTTAAAACCTGAGTGAAGAATATACCACATTAATGTAAGTTATTAGCAATCATGAAAATTGGATGTGGATATAGGTACTTCATACTATCTTTGTAACTTTTCTTAAAAATTTAATGATTCTAAAGTAAAAAATAAAAATCCTGAGTTAAGGACAGACTCATTCTTAAAGAGCATACGTAAAGAAAAAAATTATTTTCAAAAAAATGTGCAAGATATAATGAATTCTTTGTTGTTGCCAATAACGACAAAAACAGTATTTACCATGTCAGCCAAGCACAGGACCCAGACAAGAAATTTTTCTAGTCTTGGAAAACTCACAATGAGCATGTCCTGGAAAGTGTTGTTTTGTAACTCTTGAACCACATCCTGCCCATTTAGTAGTTTTATCTTATTTAAAAGAATATATAATATTTGATTTTATTCTAATAACCTGGGAAGGATTCAGATGATGTTCACATTTCACCTCCAGCTTCCGACCCTCTTTCCCAAACCCTAACTCATACCTCAGTTTTGTGGACATCAGGCAGCATACCCATGGCTATAGTGAAGTTGGGTACTGACGTAAAATCCTGGAAGAGCAGAATCCCTCATTCTTAGAGTAGTTGAAGAGTCTGCTTCAGTCACTGGTGCTTTACAGCTCCATTCAGCTCACCTCAATTGTATGTTCATTGGTCCTGCCCAGGGCCCGTGACATGCAAAAGGCCAAGATAGAAGGGTCAGAGGAAAACTTGGAAACCATGGTTTAAATGTAAGACAAACATTATAAACTAGGAAAATTTTGCTATAGTGGCTATGTGTGGAGTAAATCTATAACTATTTATTTTATTGTTTGTAACTTTTTTTCTCTTTTAGAATAACCCCTGCAATGATCTTTCAAAAAAAGTACATTTTTATGAAACAAAAATAAATTTATGATTGGTGTCCATGTGTTAAAGGCTTGATCCCAAAAGTAGCTCTATTTGGATGTGGTGGAACTTTTAAGATATGGGACCCAGTGGGAGTTTTTTCAGTTACTGGGGAATAATTTTGAAGGAGATTCTGAGACCCCAGCTTCCTCTTTACTTTCATTTTTGCTATGTGGTCATGAAATAGGTAGTTTTATTTCACCACACACTCCTTGCCATGATATGCTGCCTTGCCAAAGGCATAAAAGCTGTGGATAGACCTAATCATGAATTGGAAACTTCAAAACTATAAATCAAAATAAGCCTTCTCTTTATAAATTGATCATCTCATTATTTATTACAGTGGAAGAAAATTTACTCACACAACTGACATTCCATTTCTCAAGAAAGCAGATGATAAATATGCAATTAAATGTATTTATAGTCCTATCCACCACAGGTGCAATAATGACATCACTGACAGAAGACACACATTTCCTAAAAATGTGTTAACATGGCTTTTGTGGTGTGACTGACTCTCGAGCTCAGCTGGTCCAGCCATGCGGGTCTTAGCCCTTCAGCACCGTGGCCATGTCGTGGTTTTTCACCACCAGTTAGGACAGCAAGTCCATGTTGTCCTTGTCTGGGAAGCAGCTCATCATCAAACCTGTCAGAAGTAACTATGGCAAACAGCCATTTTTACTGAGTGAGGGTGAAGAAGATACCAAGAGAGTTATCCGAAGTGCCAAGGACAAGAAGTTTGAGGAGCGGATGAACCTTATCTGGACCATTCGTAATGCCATGAAGATTCGGGATGTCACTAAGTGCCTGGAAGAGCACTGGGAAAATCTTATGGGAAGGCCAAGAGTATTGTGAACAAGGAGGGGGTCCCCGGTTTTATATCCACATCCTGGCTGACCTAGAGCACTATCTTAATGAGCTTTGGGAAGATAAAGAAGGAAAAAAGAAGAGGAACAAGAATAATGCCAAGGTTCTAAGCACCTTGTGCCAGAAGATCTGAAATACAACCAAGATTTTGAGTCTCATATCACAAACTACAAGCAGAACACTGAGCAGTCTGCAGATGAAGATGCAGAGAAAAATGAGGAGGATTCAGAAGGCTCATCAGATGAGGATGAGGATGAGGATGGAGTTGTGCTGCAGCATTCTTGAAGAAGAAATCAGAAGCTCCTAGGGAGAGTTGCAAGTTCCTCAGAAAAATGGATGATAAAGATGACTCAAAAGATTCTGAAGATGATGAAGACTGGGACACAGGTTCCACATCTTCTGGTTCAGACTCAGAGGAGAAAGAAGGGAAGCAAACAGCATTGGCCTCAAGATTCCTTAAAAAGGCCCCCATCACAGAGAAGGACAAAAAGGCAGCTGAAAAGAAGCAGGAGGACAAAGCCAAGAAGAAGCATGATAACAAATCTAAGCGCCTGGATAAGGAGGATGAAGACAATGAAGGCAGGCAGTGGGAAAGAGTTCAAGGTGAAATGCCCCTTGTTAAGGAGAAGCCAAAAATGTTTGCCAAGGGAACTGAGATCACCCATGTGGTTGTCACCAGGAAATTGAATGAGATCATGTAGGCACGAGACAAGAAGGGAACTGACCCTGCTACCCAAATTGAACCGCTACAGCTGCTGGTTCAGATTGTTTCTGAAAACAACCTGGGGGAGGGTGTCATTGTCAAGATCAAGTTCAATATCATTGCTTCTCTCTATGACTACAACCCTAACCTTGACAGAAGTGCTTGGATTGCACTAATGAACTGATGGACATCTTGTTTGCAAATCCCAACATCTTTGTTTGAGAGAACATTTCAGAAGAAAGTGAGAACCTGCAAAATGTTGACCAGCCACTGCGTGTCTGTAGCTTTATCCTAACTCTGGTGGAATGAATGGATGAAGAATTTACTAAAATAATGCAAAATACTGATCCTCACTCCCAAGAGTATGTGGAGCATCTGAAGGATGAGGCACAGGTATGTGCCATCATTGAGCATGTTCAATGCTACCTGGAGGAGCAGGGAAACATGGAGGAAATCTGCAGCATCTACTTGAGGTGCATCCTTCACACCTATTACAAGTTTAATTATAAGGCCCATCAGTGGCAGTTTATCCCTCCTTAAGGCTCCTCAAAGTCTGAGAAAGACCAGGCATAGAATGAGGGTAAGGACTCAGCTGTGCTTATGGAGAGGCTTTGCAAATACATTTATGCCAAGGACCACACAAATCGGATCCGTACATGCACCATCCTCTGTCACATATACCATCATGCTCTGCATTCTCACTGGTATCAGGCCCATGACTTCATGCTTATGAGCCACCTACAAGACAATATTCAGCATGCAGACCCACTAGTGCAGATCCTCTACAACTGCACCATGGTACAGCTGGGCATCTGTGCCTTCCACCAAGGCCTGACCAAAGATACAAACAATGTGGTGCTGGACATCTAGTCAAGTGGCTGGGCCAGGGTCTGCTGCTGCACAGCCTATAGTAGTGCAACCAGGAGCAGAAGGTGGAGCGGTGCCATCAGGTGCCCTTTCACCTGCACATTAACCTGGAGCTGCTGGAGTGTGTGTATCTGGTGTCTGCCATGCTCCTGGAGATCCCCTACATGGCTGCCTATGAAAGTGATGCTCAGTGCCGCATGATCAGCAAGCAGTTCCATCACCAGCTGCAGGTGGGCAAGCCCTTGTTGGGTCCCCCTGAGTTCATGAGGGAACATGTGGTTGCGCCTCCAAAGCCATGAAGATGGGTGACTGGAAGACCTGCCACAGTTTCATCATTAATGAGAAGATGAATGAGAAAGTGTGGACCTATTCCCTGAGGGTGACAAAGTCCACACCATGCTGGTTAGGAATATCCAGAAAAAGTCCCTGAGGACCTACCTCTTCACTTACAGCAGTGTCTATGATTCCATAAGCATGGAGATACTGTTGGACATGGTCAAGCTGGATCTTCCCACTGTGTACTCTATCATCAGCAGGATGATCATTAATGAGGTGTTGATGGCCTCCTTAGACCAGTGGACACAGACAGTGGTAATGCACTGTGCTGAGCCTGCTGCCCAGAAGAACCTGCCTTTACAGCTGGCTGAGAAACAGGGCAGCCTGGTAGAGAATAATGAATGGGTGTTTGACCACAAGCAGGGTACCTATGGCGGCTACTTCCAAGACTGAGGGATGGCTACTGTAAAAACAAGGGCTATATGCGTGGGCAGCAGTCTCAGACAGCCTACTGAGCTCACCACTTTTGTCTCGACCTAGACCATTCAAACTTTTAGTCCTAAACCCACCACAGTCATTAAGTTCTGTTTAAAGTTAAAAAAAAAAAAATGTGTTAACATCTACTTGGAAAGTTGAGTTATTTTAAGGAACCTCATATCAGTGGGCAAAGTAAAGCATGAAGATATGGAAGATGCCTTTACATGTTGCTTGCAAAAAATAACTTTTCATTATTAAGGTTGACTATTTTTCTAAATTAATTTTTTTCATTTCGGATTATAAATTTTATGTACATACATGAAAAATTAAGTGATAGCGGTTAATATGTTCATTGCACTGTCACAAAGAGAATTTTGCACACTGTTAAATAATATCATATTGGTATTATGAAATTCTTCAAACAAAAAAAATCAATTAATTTTGATAGTAGATTACTGTGGATTCATCAGGATGGCGTGTGGCCTATGTTGCTTACGTGAGAGGCATCAGAGACTCAGCACACTGAGTTCTCCGCTTTGTCATTCTTGTGGTGGGCACACTGACCACTTCCCTGCCTGTTCTGCTTAAGCCCTAGAGTTGCACCTCCAGGTGTTTCCACCTCCTTGTTCCTCAAGATTGAGCAATTAACTTTGCCACCCATTGGTTTTTACTATGCAAATGTGACCTAATATGATTGGTCCCTGGACCCTACTTCTGCCTAGCAACTCCTTACCTATATAAAGCTCTGTTTGCTAATAATAAAACAGACTTAAAGTCCCTTTACTCTACTCCACTGAGCTCCCTTCTATTTTTATGTCCTTCCCATTTCCCCCTTATTTCACTCTCACTTCCACATTTAACCCTTCAATTTCTGAGTCTGACTTCTTTCACTGAACATGATGTTATCCAGTTCTATGCATTTACCAGCAATTGGCACGATTTCATTATTCTTTATTGGGAATAAAACCCCATTTTGTATATGTACCATGTTTTCTTTCTCCATAATTAGTTCATGGATACCTGTACAATATTCATAACTTGGCTATCACTGTAGTATGTTGATATTTGTTCTTTGGGGTCATATGATGATTCCATTACTAGGTTTTGAATTCTTGTTGAATGCCATTCTAACTGGAGTGAGATGAAATCTCAATGTAGCTTGGATTTGGATTTCCCTGATTGCTAAGGATG
Organism: Geosciurus inauris; assembly: GCA_004024805.1. NCBI lineage: Eukaryota > Metazoa > Chordata > Mammalia > Rodentia > Sciuridae > Geosciurus > Geosciurus inauris. The sequence continues at coordinate 116,004 of PVHX01001389.1, read as the reverse complement.
TTTAACATTTTTCATATATTTGTATTTATTCTTTTGTGAAATGTCTGTTTAGTTTTTTGTCCATTATTGATTTGGTTACTTTTATTGTTTTTTTTTTTTTTTTAGTTCTTTATATATTGCAGGTACTAATTAATCGCCTATTAGCAAAGTATCTGGCAAAGAATTTTTTCCATTCTGTAGGCTCTCCCTTAATGCTCTTGCAACCTTTCTTCTATAGAAGCTTTTTAATTGATGCTATCCTATTTATTGATACTTGTTTTTATTTCTTGAGCTTTAGGGATCTCATTAAGGAAGTTGTTGCCTACACCAATATAATGGAGTGTTGACCCTATATTTTCTTACAATAGTTGCAAAGTTTCTGGTATAATTCTTGGGTCTTTCATTCACTTTGAGATGACATTTGTGCAGGGTGAGAATCAGGGATCTACTTTTATTCTTTTACATAAGGATAGCCAGTTTTCCCAGAACCATTTGTTTAAAAGACTATCTTTTCTCCAATATGGTTTTGGCACCTTTGTCAGATATCAGATGACTGTACTATGTGGACTTCCCTCTGTCTTCTATTGTGTTGCATTGCTCTTTATGTCTGTTTTGATACCAGTACCATGTTGTGTTTGTTATTATAGGTCTGTACAAAAATTTGAGATCAGGTATTATGATGCCTCCACCATTGTTCTTCTTGGTCAGTGTTATTTGGCCTATTTTGGTTCTCTTATTTTTCCAAAAGAATTTTAGACTTAAAAAAAATACTGTGAAGAATGTCATTGGTATTTTGATAGGGATTGCACTGAATATGTATAATGCTTTTGGAAGTATGGCCAATTTGACAATATTAATTCTGCTTATCTAAGAACATGGGAGACCTTTCCATCTTCTAAGGATTTTTTCAATTTCTTTCTTCAGTGTTCCACTGTATTCATTACAGAGATCATTTACCTCAGTGGTTATATTTACTCCCAAGTTTATTTTAAGTTATTGTGAATGACATAGTTTTCCTGAATTCTTTCTTAGAAGATTCATTATTTGGAATATAAGAAAGCTATTTTGTATGTTGATCTTGTATCTGCTACATTGCTGAATTTGTTTATAAGCTCTAGAATTCTTCTGGTGGTTTCTTTTTGGTGAATTATATTTATTGATTTGCATAAGTTTGTAAATTACATTTTTGGTTTGCATATGTTGAACTAACCTGGCATTCCTGTCATTGAACCCTCATCTACATACAGTATCATGTCATCAGTAAACATAGATAATTTTATCTCTCTTTTTCTATTTGTATCCCTTTAATTTTTTTCTCTTGATGATTGTTCTCACTAGAGTTTCAAGAAATATGTAGAGTAGGTTTGGTAAGAGTAGACATCCTTGTCTTGTTCCTGATTTTAGAAGAATTGCTTTTCTCTGTTCAGTATGATATTTGTTATGATTTTCATACATATCTTTTATAATGTTGAGGTAAGTTCCTTATATTTCTAATTTCTCCAGCATTTTTAACATGAATGGGTGCTGGATTTTGTCACAGGCTTTTGCTACATATGTTGATACAATCCTGTGAGATTCTTGTCCTTAATTCTGTTTGTGTGGTGAATTATATCTATTGTTTTGCATATATTGAACCAAACGTGCTTCCTTTGTATTTAACCCACTTGTTCCTGGTGTACTATCTTCTTGATGTGTTTTTGTATGCATTTGGCTAATGTTTTATTAAGGATTTTTTTCATTTACATTAATCAGGATATTAGTCTGATGTTTTTTTTCCTGGCTGTGCCGTTGTCTGGTTTTGGTATCAGGTTGACACTGGCTTCATATAATTAATTTGGTAGTGTTTCCTTCCTTTCTAGTTCATGGGAAATTTGAGGATAATAGGCATTAGTTCTTCTTTAAAGTTCTGGTAGAACTCAGTTAAGAGTCCATCTTGACCTGGGCTTTTCTTTGTTCAAAGATTATTACTAGCTGCTTTAATCTTATTGCTGGGTATTGGTCAGATTAGATATTCCATATTCTTATCATTCAATTTGTGTAAGATATATGTGTCCAGAAGATTTTCACTATATTCTAGATTTTCCAGTTTATTGGAGTGTAAGTTTTCAAAATAGTTTCTATTTATCCTCTGGATTTAAAAGTGTCTGGTGATATCTCCTTTCCATCTCTAATTTTGTTGATTTGGGTCTTCTATTTTTGGCGGGGAGAGGGTTAGTTTGTCTAAGGGTTTGCCAATCTTTTTTATATTGGTAAAAAAACAATTTTGTTGTCTTCTTTTTTAATTTTATTTTTTTAGTTGTAGGTGGACAGAATATATTTTATTTTTATGTGGTGCCGAGGATCGAACCCAGTGCCTCACGCATGCTAGGCAAGCACGCTACCACTGCGCCATAACCCCAGCCCCCAATTTTGTTGAGTTGATAATTTTCAATGTTATTTCATTCTCAATTTTATTAATTTTGACTCTGATCTTAATTATTTCCTGTCTTCTGCTGATTTTGGAATTAGTTTGTTTTTCCTTTGGTAGGGCCTTAAAGTATAACATAAGATTATTTATTTCAGAATTTTATTGTTTAATGTAGGCACTCCATTCTATAAACTTTCCTCTTAGAACTGCATTAGTAACGTCCCAGAGGTTTTGATATGTTGTACCTCTGTTCTCATTTGTTCCTAAGCAATTATTTTATTTTCTTCTGATATTTTCTATGATCCACCCCTCATTCAAAAGAGTATTATTTGATCTCCAGGTGTTAAAAGTTTTTCTCTTTGTTATTGATTCTAAGGTCATTCCACTCTGATCTGATCTGAGCCAAGGAATTATTTCTGATTTTAGTATTTGCTAATTCTTGTGTGTGTCCTAAAATATGATGTACTTCAGAACAAATATGCCTCTGAGGAGAAAATGAATTTAGCTGTCAATGGATTAAATATGCTACATATGTCTACAAGGTTCATTTAATTAATAATATTTTTAGTTTTAAAACACATTCACTATTCTTCTAGTAAGATGTATCCATAAACTTACTCTGATATTTATTTTTATTTCTTATGCATAAAATATATCATTGATTATGTTTTGTAGTGCAGGCTTAATGGTTATTAATTCTTTTAGTTTCTGTTTATTATGTAAGGTTTTTATTTTGTCATCAATTCTGAAGGATAGTTTTGCTGGCTATAGCAATCTTTGTTGGCATCTCTCCCTCACCCCTGCCCCCAGGGATTTTATTCCAAGTAATTTAGCTTTTAAGGTCTTCACTGAGAAATCAATGAGAATTCTGAAATTCTGTTCTGTCTCCCTCCTGATATGACCTGCTACTTTTCTCTTGCAGCTTTTAAAATTCTATCTTTATTCTGTATATTAAGCAATTTAATTATAATATGCCTTAGAGAGGATTTTCTTTGATCTTGATTATTTTGAGTTCTAAATGCCTCCTGTATTTGTATAGATTTCCATTACATTTCTAAAGTTTCTAAATTTTTCTGATATTATTTCATTAAGATCATTTGTTCCTTTAATTTGTATTTTGGTTCCTTCTTTTATACTAGTGAATTTTAGATTTGATCACTTAATATTACCCCAGATTTCTTGGATATTCTGGTAATGTTCCTTTAACCTCTTTATTATCAATTTTATTTTCAAGATTTATACTTCAAGGCCTAAGATTCTTTTATGTGGTCTACTCTATTGATGATATCCCAACTGAATTTTTAGTTTGATTTATTAAGTATTTCATTCCCAGAATTTCCATTATGTTTTTTCCCCAAATAATTATCTTTTTTTGAACTTATCTTCCACTTCCTATATTTTCTCCCTTAGTTTATCACCTATATCTTCTTTTGCTTATTGAATATTTTACCTGTGAACTTTCTAAATTATAATAACTAATTTTTCAGCCTATTCAAGAGTATTATAACAATTTTATACCTTGATGAGAGAAACCTTGGAGAAGCTTTTTACGATGATTTTTTATCCTAAAATTTACTAGTATGTTGCTTTTCTCAAAGTGACTTTAGATAATAGAGTTTAATATCTTCTTTCAAAGTACAACTGGGCATAACAACATGTTGAGTAGGAGTATCAATACTTGGATATTTTTCCTGCCTGGGACACTTAAGAGAAAGAAGTTAACTAAATTGTCTCTTTCATAGAACAAGAAGAGATAATCATTCCAGCAGATGGATAGACATTAAAAAAAATATGAAGAAGCAAGGGAAGAAAACTGATCCAAGCAACCCACAACATTTTCACAATTGATCCAATTGACACCACAGTGGAGGGAATAACAGAGAAAAAACTTAGATGTTAAAATTATATTAAATATTTTGATATTGGTAAAAGGAGAAGAGAAGATTGGGAAGAGAGAAAAAAGAAGGAGAAAGGTACAAATAAAAGTAATACAAACTATGGAAAAAGAAGAAGAAGAATGGGGAGGGCAGATTTGAGGCATGGTCAGGTAATGCAAGAGGGAAAAAGAGACTAGGAGAAGTATAAACCTAAGCTAGGATTACAAAGAAGGATTCCAGTTAATGTGTTAAAACATTAGAATAAATACAATGAAAAGGATTGAGAGGTATAATATTGAATAAAGGAATATCTATCAATTCACACAGGAAGTAATATTTTTAAGATCAAAATTAATATTAGAGCAATTTTTGATAATTTGTCAAGGTGGAGTGATTTCTTATTGAGTGTTCCTGATTTGGATTTCATGAGGATTTAGTACCATTAGAAGATGCCCATCATTCCTTGGCTTCATTTCTATGTTTCCTTGGGTTTGGAATTACCAGCTCATCTCTGATAAAATTCTAGACGACCCCTCTAATTTTTGGCATGTCCATATAACTATTAGATTTTGTTCAACCAAAAGATATGATCCCTAACTCTCTGTGACTTATCAGTGAAATTATTCCTTATAGGGGATACAATGTTGTATGCCCTCCTGAAGAAAAGCTCCATATATCAAGAATGATGAAATCCAGTGTGGGTTCAGACTGAAATGTAGTGTGTGCTCCCCTGGGTACATTTCAGAGTACATAGGTGTAGTGATTTAAGGTAAAGGTATTATAGTCTGTATGCCAACTGGGTGTAGGACTTCTGCCTTTTTGTAGTGTAGAGTGGGCTTGTATCTAGGCACACTCTATGGTGGCTGGTGGCTGGCATGCTCCTCTGTAAGTTCCTTTGTGGAATGTACTGCTGTTGTTGTGTGCATGAGGTTCTCTGCTATTTGATTGGGATTATCCTCAGGAATTGACTTCTATGAGTCCATAAGTCTAAATGAGAATTAACTGACAACTCTGGTATTCACAGTTATTGACCTTCCTCAAAGTACTGAAGAACAGGAGCTACTTAATTTGATTGCTCTGGTTTTCTTGCCAGCCAGTGCTTTGAGCCGAAAGGCCTGAGAACCGCATGCTTGGAGGGTGCTGTGTCTGCTGGTTGTTTTGGTTGAGGGTGGGGGTTCAAGGTGCAGGAACCAGGGCTGTTGCTGACTGCTGTGTGAGATACTAAGCACTCATTCCCTTCTGCAAGTGGTATAGAGTATGGTGGCTATATGCAACTGTGAGGCCTATGAATGCGGGCAGTCTTTGGGCAATCTGTGGCACAAAAACATTTACCTTGATGGAAATAGATTTTCAGGGGACTGTGTCATGACTGGGGTAGATTGTCAGTTAGCCACCTTCATCTGAGCTCCTGGGGTTGGCAGTAGGGAATTGCTGATTGCCTGCTCCCCTCCTCTGGGGATTCTTTGTAGAGGTGCTATCTAAACACTGGGTGATTGACTGTAACTGTGGAGCCTATGGGTGCAGGTTCTCCACATGTGGCACAGAAGCCTGCATCCTGGGTGTTTCATATCTCTAGGGTTTTATCCATCACCATGTCACCCTGATGTGGATAGGGTGTCAGCAAGTCAGCCTGTCTTTACTGTCTTTACTTGAACTCCCTGTAGAGGCTATTTGGAGTGCGGGATTGGTATTAGGACACTCTGGGTGTGATTCTTCAGCTACGTTCTGCTACACTCTCCTTGTCCAGATGAGGAAAGGAGGCTTTTGTTACTTTTACCTAGCAGCAATCCCTATACAACTTTCTTCCAGATGGAGACAACACAATCAGGAAGCCTTCCCTATGGTGTTATTTATTATTACATATAGGTGGGGAGAAACTGTATCAATTGATTTTTTCTAGAGAGGCTGGCTAGCTAGGGACTCTACAAAATAGCTGTCCTCTCCAGCACAGTTTTCAGCCCATAATTTGAGCTAAACTGTGTGTTTTACTTTATTGTCTGCTATAAATCATCTTTGCTTTAAATTATTTGGCTTTTCTTTACAAGTGCTGTTAAGGAGGTAAACTTACAGGTGTGTCTTCTCCCTTTTTCTCTCTTTGCTACTTCTCCCCCCTTCCCATCCTGGTCAGGGTTCAGGATCAAGGAATTATGTCATCGTTTTCTCCTCCAGTAACCAAATCCCAAGTCCCTCCAAGTCTCAAGCTGTCCAGTATTGAGTTTTAGAGTGTTTCTTCTGTCAGCCACCTCTCTGGTCAGATGTTCTTTCATTACTTCATTTCTGGGCTGTGAAGGAATCAACAATTGTTGTCTGTATCTGCTCTACCATCTTTTCAATAAATACAATAGATACCTTAATATATCTGAAGACACTATTTTTATTTTTAAAAAGAAATATAGGGAAACTAGATTGGAGTCAAGAAATTCAGGTTATAGAAGCATGTCTGACACTAAGTTGTATTATTTGTAGTTTAACATAATCACTTTTCTAAACTTCAGTTTTTGCTATTGGTAAAAATTTTAGTTTACACATTGAAACCTGAATCTTCTGTTTTTTTAATCATATCATATAAGCCAAAAACTACATTATAAATTTATTTGAGAAAGTATGACACGCCCATTTCTACAACAAAGTCTGAGGTCTCCTTACTTTCCACAACTGCCCAATTTTCTAAAAAATTATGATCCAAATTCACATTTTAATTTTCTTTAATAAAGTTTCCATTGTTAGAGTTGGGGGCTGGAATTGGGGTGGTAGGGGTTCATAAGCTGAGAATTTTGAAAATGATACGCCAGTAGAAATTTTTCTTCTTTTCTCTGGTTTTGAAGTTTTGTGTGTCATAATTCCATGTACTAGTTTTCTTTCAGAGTTAATTGAATCTCTTGGCCATGTATCTTGTGAGGACTTGTGATTCAAAGTTTTTATATGTAAGCTTCTTTTGAGCATTAGATTTCGATTCTATACATGTTTAATATAATGGTGGGTAACTCAGATATGCCTCTTAAAAGATACACAGCTGTCCATGCCCAGACAATACTCAAATTGTGAATGCTTAAATTATAAATGCATTCTTTGTGCTTTTAGGAATTAGGGTGTTTTTAAGCTTAACCCTGCCCTCTATGAAAAATTTGCAATATCTGAGATGGAGATGACCTGTAATGATGTCACTTTCTGCACTTTCTGGGTCAAGGATTTCTTTCTAAGATATATGAATCCTCCCTATGTCTTATCATCCACCTACTTAACTGCCAGTGAATTTTAGATTGGTCAGCCTTATCTCAGGCCAGGAATCTCCTCTTGCAAGTACCTGGGAAGTGATTACTACATAACTGGTTTGTGGAGCAGATTTGAAAACTGTCATTCATCAGTTTAATCAGGCTTTGATACTGTCCATTACTATGGAAACTATATTCTAAGATTTATATTGAAAACTGGTATGATTGAAAAGATTCTTATTCGAAAAGAAATTGCTCTTCTGTTTAAAATAGTTAATTCAAATGCAAAAATTTATATTGTGATCGTTTCTCAACAAATGATTGCCTATATACCTTCCTTTTCTATTCTTTTGAAATTTACTTGCTGACCATATTGGGGTAAATTTTAAAGAATATATTTCTTTCCTTTTAGTTATTGACCTTTCAATGAGTCTTGCATTCATCTGTGACAGTGATCATTTCCTCTTAATACAGCTTTACTTCAGAGATTGAACAATAATGCATACATTAAAGGTTAACAAGTAACAAAGTTGGCAGGAAAGTAGAAGAAAAATGATGTTTTGCTTTATTTTGTTTACTGGTTCAGTTTGTCTTAGACTATAACATATAAGTATGCAACCCTCATAAAGGCAACACAGCAAAAAATATGGTTTTAGAAGTGATACATTACTGCATTAGTTATTCCTTTATGGTAAAAGACAGAAGATATGGATGTAGGTACTGTGTTCGTATTCTGACCAGAAAATGTATTATTTCTGTGATCTGGTTAAAATGGTCATTCTCTTGAGCCTAAAGGTTTTCCTGTGCTTTAAATGAGTTTCTGTGCACAGAAAAATCAAAATTGTGAAATTTGAAATACACAGACACAGTTGCACTTAAAAAAATAAAACAAACACCTTGTTGAAGTTAAAACCACAGAGGGAGAGAATTAAGAATGCCTCCTCTCTAGGGGTTTTACCCTTATATAATCAGAAAGTTTTACCAGTTGGAGGATGTCAAAATATTCAATTATGAATAACATACCTTGGTTCTCATTCTGTCCCTTTTAAACAGATGCTACATTTTACCACTTAGCCTCAATAAATTCAAATACATTTGCAATGCTTGCAGTTTTTTTTATAGGTTGTTAGTTTTGTTCCTATTTCTGAGAAGCTAGGAAAAAACTGCTGGCAGAGGAAATGAGCAAAGATTTATTATGTTTGTAATCTGTCCAGGTAGGCGAGGTGAGATCAAAATGGTAAGAAGCTCATGAAGGTAAAGTGGAAACTATCAAATTTTCCTAGTGCAATTCCAACTTGATTTGCAAAAATCTCACAGAAAAGTAAAAGATTTCTTTTCTATGTCCTTTTGTAAATAAACTTAGTCTTCCCTTGCATTTCTAATGTCCTGGCTCAAACCAAAATACCATAATAAACAAGGAACACATGTAAGGACTCCACATACTCCAGGACAAAAACAACTTCAGTAAAGGTCAACAAATGTGAACTGCAAAGCAGGCCAGGACTAAATCTGTGTAGTTGTCATTTTTAGAATTATGATTCTACAGTTGCCAATTTGTTTTTAATGTGCTGTTGGGATTGGGGTTTGTTTATGTCCATTGTTCTTTAAGGAGCAACACTTGAACTAAAAGATTAATAAGATTTATTTTTGAAAAAATATTAAAGATACAGCCTAAAGAGTGATTTAAATTATTTACCCTATAATCTAACAATATAGTAAGTGAATAAGAAAGAAGTGATATATAGGGATAAGGGTTGAAGGCTTAGAAGTATCAATAATGTTGATGAGCAAGGAATTTTTTTTTAGCTTTTTAGGAAAAGAAACCAAAAGATGAGAAAGTATAAGAATCTTCAAACATGACTCTATTATTTCTCTCTGCATCCATGTATTTGACAATTATAATTCTGGCAATCTTTCCACCTGAAGGAGTGCTTTTCTCCTTCCATTTAATGAGTGTTGGTCTTATAATTTGTTTTAGTGAATATACAAAATGTAGTGGTTTGTAATGGAAATGATGGTGTGTCTGTTCGGAGCCTAGGCTGCAAAAATCTTGAATGCTTCCTCTTGTTCTCGTGTAAATCCTTTTTAGCCACTATGTGAATCACTCCAGGCTAGTCTGCTGGGGGGATAAAAGAACACGGAACACAAATATGCTGTCTTTGTTTAGATCATCCTTGTCTAGCTATCCATCAATCACATGGTAAGCAAGACTGATTCTAGTTGAGACCAGAAGAATAGCCCTGAAGAACATATTCCAAATTGCTGACCTGCAGAATTGTAAACTGAATAAATGCTGTTATAAGATGTTAAGTTTTAAGGCAATTTGCTATGCAGAAAAATCTAACAAATACAGAAATTATAATGAAGTATAGAAAGTGCAGTAATGGAATGGCCTTAGTTTCAAAGATGCAGCATCTTTTTAGTAAATTTCTAAAAGGTATTTGCAATAAATAGGCACTAAAATATTTGATAAAATATTTGATACCATTTTCTCCCTGTCTTATGCAATTTTTTTTTTTGGTACCAGGAATGAAACTCAGGGGTACTCGACCACTGAGCCACATCCCCAGTCCTATTTGGTGTTTTTATGTAGAGACAGGGTCTCCCTGAGTTGCTCAGCGCTTTGCTGTTGCTGAGGCTGGTTTTGAACTCGTGATTCTGCTGTCTCAGCCTCCCAAAGTGCTGGGATTACAAGCGTGCGCCACCATGTCCAGCTTACTCAATTTTATATTGTTACTACAGAGTATTACAGGCTGGTTAATCTGTAATGAAAAGATTTATTTGACTCATGGTTCTAGAGGTTGAGAAGTCCAAGATTGAGGGGCTGCATTTTCTGAGGGCCTTCTTGCTGCATCATAACCTGACAGAAGATATCACAATGAGCAAGAGAGAAAGAAAGGGCTGAACTTTCCTTTAAAACACAACCATCCAACAATAAAGAATATACTTCCACCATAACATCATCAATCTATTCATGAAAGTAGAGCTTCATGACCTGTCTAATCCCATGTTAAAAGTTTCACCTCTCCACACTGTTGCACTAAGTGGGTTATGTTTCAAACACATGAACTTTGGAGAACATGCTCAAGCTGTAGAACTACCTCTTCTATCTGATACTCTAGATGAAAATGTTATGACAAGCAATAATTAGTGTGCTATATAGATTTTTGGAACTCCAGACACATAATGAGTTTTATGGTCACTCATTAAAATGTAAAATGTTCATATACTTTGAAACATTATTAGAGTGAAATTTCTGCAAAAGAAAAATTTTACATGTGATTAAAACACAGCTCTTCTTACCCTTTATCTGAGCAGGCCTCTTGAACTTAATTTTTATTTGATGATCACCTGGCTTTGAGCCTCCAAAATTCCAAACTTGCCAAATCCATCTAATTAGTTGTCCTTTACGTCAAGATTAAATTGAAAAATTTTAAAGTCATTAGAAAAATTGGAACAAAGTAGGTACTTTTGGCAAAAGACTTAAGTAACATATTCATTCCTATTTAGTCAGAACAGAGTTGAGTTCTAATTTCTTACTTTGGGGGAAAAATAATGCAGTGCACATCTGGACTTGACTTGTATATATTTTTTCAGGTGATGCACTGACTGGGGCTTATCTCTGAAATCTTCACAGCAGGAGCATAAGCACACAAGAATCTCATTATAAAGAAATCCTTGGGTAACAAGTGTTTCTACACTAATGAAAGCTTTCTAACCGATCTAGAATTTTACTGAATGTTCTATTTGCCTGATCGTCTTACAGCATGTCCTGGGGTAAATTCATCCATCACCAGATATACCTCTATATGGCCTTCAACTATAGTAAAACAGCTTCTTAAGAAAGCAAAATTTGGTTCACCGCTGCAAATAGGAGACAGGGATGAGAAAAAAGAAGTGTGACAAAGAGCAAACTTATGAAACTTCAGAATCACAGGTTTAAGTCTTGGAAGAAAATTAGCAATCATCTGGACTGAATATGTTCTGCATGCAAATGCAGCTAGGTTTTTCCTTTTCATTTGTTTGGGGAATTTTAAGAAATGCCAGTCTTTACTCACATGAATTCATAAGATTTAGCAATGAGTACACAACTACTGTTCCTGCCAAAAATATTGCTTTTTCCCACTTTTTATTTGGCTGGCTGTAGGCTGGAGGGAGTGTTGCTAAAAAGTAGGGAGCAAGGAGCTACAACCTGAGAGAGGTTTTTTGAGCATTCAGAAGTAAAATTAACTGTTTTTAGATGGAATAATCTTATATGTAGAGAATTGTAATGTTTCCAGGAGAGAGACAGACAGACAGACTGATGTTGAACCCTTGGGCACTTACCACTGGGCTATGTCCCCAACCATTTATATAATTTTTATTTTGAGATACGTTCTTGCTAATTCATGGAAGGCTTGTTAAGCTGGTCTCAAACCTCTAAACCTCCTGCCTTAGCGTCCTGAGTCCCTGGAATTCATTCATGCACCAGTGCCCTTGGTTCTAGCAAAAAAATATTTTAGTGCTAAAACATTCAATAAAGTTATAGGATACAAAATTAATATACAAAACTCAATTGTATTTCTATACAACAACAACAAAATCTACAAATTCAGTGCTATCCCTATGAAAAACTCAATAACATTTAATTTTGGATGGGGAGGGGTACCGAGGATTGATTTCAGGGGCACTCAACCACTGAGCTACACCCAGCTACACTCAGTTTGTATTAAGCAAACTGAGTTTGTATTAAGCAAACTGAGTTTGCTTAATACATAGCGGTTGCTGAGGCTGGCTTTAACTTGCGATGTTCCTGCCTCAACCTCCAAAGCTGCTGGGATTACAAGTGTGAGCCACTGTGTCTGGCAATGTTTACATTTTTATTGATGTTTATTAATTATACAGAATGGTCAGTTTCATTTTGGCACATTCGTATATACATAAAACCATAACTTTATAAGTATAGAAAAATATTCTTAAATTCATATAGCACCACAAAAGATGCTGAATTTCCAAAGCAATCTCTAGAAAGAACAAAGATGGAATGTTCACACTTCTAGATTTTAGAATATGTTGCAAAAATAAAAACAGTATGGAACTGGCATAATAATAGATGTATAAACCAATGGAGCAGAAAAGAGAGCTCAGAAATAAATTCATGCATTTACAGCCAACTGATCTTTGATGAGGATACCAAGAATACATGATGTCAGAATGATAATTTCTTTAATAAATTGGAGTAGGAAAAAAAGGATAACCATGTTGAAAAGAAATTGAGCTGTTATCTCTCACGATGCACAAAATCCAATTCAAAAAAGGTAAAACCTGAAATTATAAAAATCATAGAAGAACATGTAAAAAAAAAAAAGTTTATGCCATTGGTCTTCTCAAGGATTTCTTGGATACTGCCTCAGAACCAAAAACAAAACAAACAAACAAACAAAAAAATTAAAAGGAATATATAAAACTGAAAACATTCAGAATAGAACAGAAAAATTAAAGAGTGAAAAGAGAACCTAAGAGATAGGAGAATATAATTACAAACTATATATTTGATAAAGCATAACTATCCAAAAGAAATAAGAAAGTCTTATGATTTTTTTCTCAGTCTATTTTGTGCTTCTGTAACAGAGTACCATGGATTGGGTAAATCACAATGAACAAGAATTTATTTGGCTAACTGTTCTGGAGGCTGCAAGATCAAGGAGCTGCACTTGGTGAGAGCTTTCTTACTAAATCACAACATGGAAGAAGGTGTCACATGGTGAGAGAGTGCATGTGACACAAAGAGTAAGAGGGCCAAGTTTTCTTTTCTAATAAACCCACTGTTATAATAGTTATCATGATATATGTGTATGATTTATACATACAATGCAAAATTATTCACTCTTAAAGAAGGAAATTTTCTCATATGCAGCAACATTGATAAGCCTACAGGCTGTTATTCCCATATGCTCATCACAAAAGAAGTGTTGCATGTTTCTTCTTGTATGAGAAATATAAAACAGACAAACAAATAAAAACAGAATATAATGATTATTGCCAGGGGCTCATATCAGGGAGAAATGAAGCATTGCTATTAAATGGGTATAAAATTTTGTTTATGCCAAATAAAAAAATTTTAGATCTGCTATCATTGTACCTATAATTAATACTGTATTGTACAGTTACAATTTTAAGAGATTATGTTGAGATTGCAATGTTTTGTGTTCTTGCCACAATCAAAAAGGAAGAAATTAACAGGTAATGTGGGCAAATATCACACAAGGGAAACCTAATTGTCTGTTTTAATATTAAATAAAACAGGCTTTGGGGGAGGCAAAAGTATTATAAATGTAGATATGATCAATATATATGATAAATCACACTTGAAAGATATTGTAAGAAAACCAAGATTTCAAATCTATCTCTTATTAGATGCATAATGTTCATCAAGTTGGCTTACTTAAGATCACATTTCCTTATGTATAAAATGGGATTAATATACCAGTACCACATAGATACAGTATGTATTAAAATATGTAACTATATATAAAGTGCATATTGTTTAACCTATAAAAAGGCCCAGTGTGTACTAAATTATATTGGACTGACTTCCACTTTTGGTGATGATGACCTAAGTCACTGCTAACACTCCACTCTCCTGGGACACAATTATGACAGAGAAACATAATATAAAACAAAACCTGAAGAAACTTCAGAACAATCAGAAATAGGTAGACTCTAATGGGTGTGGGGGAGATACATGAAATAAAATCATATGTGATTCTTAACCTGAAAATAACTAGTAAGGCAGAATGAACAATATGCAGTTTTGATTTGGAGCATGACAAAAAAATGTAGCTGGGGAAACCATTACAGTTTAAAAGAGTAAGGAAACAAAGAATGGAAAACATCCAAAAAAATCATCCAAAATTTTGTGCTACCTACCTCTATGAATGTCCTGTGAACCCTGAATTTGCATAAAAGACTAAAGCATTTCAGATAAGGATAAATGATTTGAAATGATATCAGACTGCTGTCCCCCAAACAAACATGTTGCTATTTATATCCTGCCTCATCCATTGCCTATTAAAGCTGACAGTACAACACTTATCCATAAAGGTACTATAAGGGAATGTGGATGTAAATATGATTGCAAGATTTTTAGACTTTACATTAAGTGGTACAGTATTTACTGTAAGTGGAATGTGAAAAGATAAGGATAAATATTGTAATCCAACCACTTTTAAAAACTGGAAAATATGTGTAGCTAAAAAATTCATACTAAATTTAAAATGAAATTCTAAAACCTAATAAAATATTCCTTATAAAACAGAAAAAGAGGAAAACAGAAATAAAGGAGCTGACAGAAGAAACAGATATTATGACAGATCTCAACCCAGTGCTATAAATAACTGCATGAAATGGTCAACAGATTAAATTTTCCAATAGAAGTGCATAATTGTTCAAAATAGGTAAGTAAAATAAGATTTAAGCATATACTTCCTACAAAAGAAAAAAAAACAAAAAGACACAAGTACAATTAAATATTACTCACAAAAATAAATAAAAAGAATGACTTTATGATTTGCTGGTAAATGGATGGATCTGGAGACTATCATGCTAAGTGAAACAAGCCAGTCCTAAAATACAAAACTCAAATGTTCTTTCTGATACGAAAATGCTAACACACAACAAGAAGTGGGTTGGATAGAAGTTCAGTGGATTAGACAAAGGGTATTGAAAGGAAGGGAGAGGGAACAGCAATAGGAAAGATGGTGGAATGAATCAGATATAACTTTCCTATGTTCATATATGAATATATCACCAATGAAACTCCACATAATGTACAAGCACAAGAATGGGATCCTAATTAGAATAAGTTATACTCCATGTATGTATAATATGTCAAAATACACTCTAATTTATATCTAAAAAGAACAAATAAAAGATACAAATATAAAATTTTTTTAAAAAGACACAGTAGCTGAAAGAAAATGTATGGCTAAAATTTACCATGCAAATAGTGCAAGTACACGTACATAGGCATAACTGTATCAAAATGAGGAGAAAATAAATTTTTAATACAAAAAAAGTTAATAGATCTTGACAATGAGACATGAAACAATACAATGTGAGATACACGAAACAGTTATTGAGTCTTTCAAACAAGTGCTTTGTTATGGGCCAGGATATACGGGCAATGACCAAACAGACTCTATTTTACCCTGAGACTCCATGTCTTGTAAGAAATGTTTCTCCCATGGGAACATCTCACCTATGTACCCATCAACAGTTGCTTAGCACAACATGTTTGGCAACACATAATGGCAATTCTTATACAATGTCAAATTGTTCTTTGGTTCCCATATTTCTTGGACAATGTTACCTGTCAGAGATTGATTGTCTAGACATTAGTAACCATCCTTTAACTTGCACTCAACTAGGGTCATTTTGACCCACTTCCCTCTTCTGCTTATGATTTTAGATCTCATGACATCTGTTTATGGTTTTGAATCATAGGAACAGCCACTTATGATTAAAAGGTAGACTCAAACCCCAGGAGGGGGTTGAAGGGTATAGACTTTCAGCCTGCCCCTTGGCCCACCAGCTGGTGGATCCAGACCACTGGCTGGTGAATAAAGTTTCCATTTCCTGCTTTAAGATCCACTCAGTCATTTTATTGTGATCTCACCACAACAGTTTAAACTGATCACTAAATACACTGGCTCAGTCTCTACAGGCATCATCTAGGTGTTCTCTTGGCATTTTCTTGTTTCCTACATTTGAAAGCAGGGAATAAGCCAGAGTAAATAAAAGTGTTATTTCCCCAGTACTTGCTTGTCAAAAGAAAAAAAAAGGTGACTATTCTTTCATGAGCAAATAAAATATGTTCCAGTTCCCCTCAGGGCTACTTAATTTATTTCCCCCAAAAAAATAATTACAGAAAGTGAAGGTTATAGTGAGCAATTGTTTCACAAACCCTTTTGGAGTGCAAAGGTCAGTTTATTTCCTGTCATTTGTTTATTCCATCTCTTCATGCTTATTAGGAACTTGGCAGCCTTAACCAGATGAAGAAAACTGGAAGATCATTTCTCTAAATAAAATTGGCTTTGTTTGTGAGATTTTTCAAGTAAATACCCTTTGTTAAAGATAGAAGGACCATCAAAACTCTTAAAGAAAGAGGGAGAGGTGCAAGAACTTAAACTGAGAAAATTACTGTGTTATCAGCTTTTCATCTCTGTGACCAAAATACCTGACATGAACTACTAAGAGGAGGAAAAGCTTATTTTGACTCATAGTTTCAAAGGTCTCAGTCCATGGTTGGCCAACTCTATTGTTCTCCTCCTGAGGTGAGACAGATTATTATGGTAAAGGTGGGACAAAGGAAGCTGTTGAGCTCGTGGCAGTCAAGAAACAAAGAAAGAAACAAGAAGGGAAAAAAGCAAAGACAAATCCTTCAGGCTCCCAGTAACCTACTTCCTCCAGCTAGGTCCCACCTCCCATAGTCCACTCAGCTATTGATTATATGGATGAGGTCAGAGTCAACATGATTCAATCATTGCCTGAAAGTCCCATGCCTAAACCTTGCTGCATTAGAGACCATGTTTTCAACACATGAATATTTTGTTGGGGGAGGGACATTTCAGATCCAAACTATAACAATTACTAATATAGTAAAACTCCAGCTTTGACTCTATTGATGTGTTGTCACCATGATACATATTCAGTGACAAATCTGATTATAATTTGCAGTTTGTATTAGGACTTCCTGTTCCTTTAATTCTAAACCTTGCCTTAAAAAAATGAATGTCACTCCCCCTACTTTTTTTCCCTCAAAGAACCTCAAATTTCTATGTAAAGCGTTCAGTCAAATATAATTTGCAAAATGTTTCCAGTGGCAGAACTCAACCTTTCCTTACTACCAGTTCCATGGTTGTGAGTCTTCACCAGCTAGGATTGTTTTACCATTTGTCTTTCACTACTTTGTCTAACAAGACCAGAGAATATCAGGTTTTCTGCATAGGAAAATAATATGTTCCACTGACATTTTCACACCAAAGAAGGAAAGTGAAGGAGAGTTCTAACAAAAACATTCCTAAGGGAAATAGAGGAAAAGACACCTCCTTCAAATTATACATATAACGTATTAACTGTAGCAATGAGATTAAGGAATTATCATGTAAACCTCTGAGATTCTCAGGTTTGGATTTTCTGGCTGAAAACTCATCTAGAAAATAGAAGTTGAATTTCTTGGAATAGTTTAACAGTAACCTGACTATAAATTGAGCAAGGATTATAATTGTGTTCCCAGATTTCATTTGTAAACCAAAACATTTGGTAAACCACAAGTCTTTCTGAAGGCCCCAGAGGAGATATTGTAAATTGCTCAAACCAGCAATGTCTAGGTCGAGTTTTGTTACTGATCAGCTACCTTGACGAGTCCAACTAGTTTGACATTTTTCACTCATATGTCCAGGGATGCCACTGGACTGCTGCTGGTGGTTAAATGTCCTCTGCAAAATACTCAATACGTATATGTTCTATGAATTAATTTCTCCCCAGATAACCTGAGTCATTACAAAAACCAAGCATCCAGAATTCAATCCATCATTCCTCACATATCCTCACATTTCAGTCATCATAAAAAATAGGAGACTGGTGTAAATTATTCTGTAGTATCACATATATTCTACTTAGTCCTTTCATGCCATACCTTCTACTTAGCCCTTTAGACCCATGAAAGCAAGTGCTTTAAATCCTAAACTGTTCTTCTGAGCATTTCCATAGTTTATACTCACATTTTCCTCCAGGGCATTTATTCCACTCTAACCATTCCAGAAATCCTCACAGAGACTTCACTTCTGTCAACTCTAGTGCTTTTTATCACTACCTGTTATCACCTTTTTGTTCCTTATTTCCTTATTTAAGTGTGGGGAGTGGTGATATGAATCAAGGTGCCTGATTGCCCTCTGGTTGTGATGTGCTCGCACTGAGATATCTCCCATGCAAACGTACAGGATTAACACTTCCCAGTTGCTATGGCAATGCTGGCTGGTTTCTCTGGGCAAATGTCCAGAGATATCAATTTTAAGCTTGAGTGGCAGACACTGACTCCTAGGAATAGAGGACTCTGAACATAGCAAGATAATCATAATGTCTCCTCAATGCTATGACCTTCAAGCCTGCCTGCTTTCCAGAAACTTTCTCACAAATAACTTTTAGATGATAAAACCTATATAATAAATATGCAGAGTCAGCTTTGGGTCACTGTTCTGAACCAGAGGGTAGTTTCCCACCTGATCCCAGCTTTCTCTCTAAATATTTGTGTGTTTTTCTTAATCCCCCATTGCCCCTCACAAATTTCTGAATTAACAGCTGTGCAGGTCTGGGCATTTAAGAAAGACTTTTTTAGATCCTATTTAAAGTTCTTGTTATTGCTCCATTTATTCATGCAGATTTTGTCAAAGAATTGTCAAAGTTTCTGCTTCATTTCATCATCTTCAGATGTCATCTGTAACCAATCTGCTGTGTCTTTGTCCTTACTAATCTATCCAAAGTAACATTAACAAAGTCTTCACTTACCATCTCTTTATTTCTGAAGACCATCATTCCCCATTCTATAGACTTTTGTTCTAAAGTATAATAATATAACATCAAGTTTAAAATGCTATCACACTATTTCATAGAAAATAAGAAAATATTCAATTCTTGCTATGATGTTAATTCCATTCCCCTCTATTCTACCCAGAATTCATTGTGCTTTAACTATAGTTACCCGCAAAGCTGCCTCTTAAACCTGTCAATAACATTCCCTTCTCAGGTCCTTTAATGCTGATCTTTTTTTTTTTTTTTAATATTTATGTTTTAGTTGTAGATGGACAGAATATCTTTATTTTATTTTTTATGTGGTGCTGAGGATCGAACCCAGTGCCTCATGCGTGCTAGGCGAGCACGCTACCACTGCGCCATAACCCCAGCCCTGATCTTTTTTTGTATAATTATCTTCTTAATGATCTTTATATGGTAGGTTCTTGCTCAAAAATAAAATATTCAAGTACAATGTTATCAAAAAGACCTTCCCTGAAGGAAATGTCTGCCTCCTAGTAATCCAATATCACATTACCATTATTTTTCATAGCCTTTATCTCTACTTACAATAATATTTTTAATATTGTTTGTGTATATATTTTTGCCTACTGATAACTTTTACACTGATAGTGCCCTATATGACTCTCTTTCTGATTGCTTTTCTTCAACAAATGAAAATAGTGCCTGAAACAAAATCAATATTTATTATATTCCTTTTAATATTTATATGTGCAGCCAGTTCTTTTCACATATTAAATTATTTATTTTTCACAGCTGTCTGACATACCTAAAAATGAGAAACATGTACAAATTCACACAAATAGAGGCAAGATTCAACCTAGGCAGTCTGGAATCAAAGTTCAAATTCTTAAACACCACACTGTATATTTCTTATTTATTGGTTATGTGACTACCTCACTCTTCGATGAAGGGTTTTGAAATGCACATTCATCCATATGCATTCTCTCTGGTTTAAAGCATTGTTCACAATATCTCAGTTCTGATATTAATCATTATACATGCAACTCAATATTTCTGCAGTTAGCATTTCTCAAAATTTTGATCTTAAGATATTTGCACACTTCAAGCCAGGCCTGGTGGCACACACCTGTAATCCCAGCACTTTGGGAGGCTGAAACAGGAGAATCATGAGTTCAAAGCCAGCTTCAGCAATGGTGAGGCTCTAAGCAACTCAGTGAGACCCTGTCTCTAAATAAAATACAAAATAGGGCTGATGTGGCTCAGTGGTTGAGTACCCCTGAGTTTAATTCCTGATAACAAAAAAAAGGATATTTTCACACTTCAAAAAATGATAGGAAGACTGCAAAGAGATTTTTAAAATATATATATATGGGTTCTATCAGTTAATGATAATCATTTTAGAATTAAAACTGAGAAATATTTTAAATATTAATTCATTTAAAAATGATAATACTATTACATGTTACCATCAACATTTAGTGTAATTTACCTATACTTATGCAATGAAAGAAAACATAGTGAGAATCATACATAATTTTACATTTTTAAACTTGTATTAATGTCTAGTTTCATAGAATCCAGTTCTCATATCTGTTTCTGCACTCAATCTATTGTAATAATACACATAATATAGCCTTGCAAATATCTCATTGTACACTTGGAAAAGAATAAGAATGATAAAAAAGTAATATTGCAATCAATATTTTGACACAACAGACCACACACTGAGAACTGCTGTGTTAAATTTAATTTGCATGTTGAACTACTGTTTCCTAAATCCTAATTTGTTCCTACTAAGATAAATTGCATATTTTTGCTTACATTTATGTTTACCACATCCATTTAAATTATTTTATCCATCTCAATTGTTACTGTTTACTGAAGTCACTTAAAAATAACTGTTAAATTCTATTAAGTTAAATGCTTTTAGAGACAAACCATGGAATGGGAAAAATATGATTCATCTGACAAAGGATTACATATAAAGAACTCAAAAAAATCAACAAAATGACAAGTAATACAATTTTTTAAATGAGCAAAAAGTCTTTATAAATACATTTTTTAAAAAAAGAAAAAATACAAATGGTTAACAAATACATGAAAAACGTACAGTGTCATCAGCCATAATGGAAATGCTAATTAATGTGATATTACATAACGTGTTAAAATGCAAACTATCAAAATACAAAATAGATTCTGGCAAGGATGTGGCAAGAAAGATACTTTTATGCACTGTTGACGGAAATGTAAATAAGTATAGCCATATGGAGAAGATCGTGGAGATTCTTCAAAAAAATAAAAATAGGTCAACTATCTGCTACAGATCTCCTACTTTGGGGTATATATTTGAAAGGAATGAATTAGTGATGAAGATACCAGCTTCCTCACATTTGTTGCTACAATCCTCACAGTAGCCAATGTATGGAATCAACCTAGTACCTATCAATGAATGAATGGATAAAGAAAATATTGTACATATATATACAATGTAATATTATTCAATCATAACAAATAAAATCCTATCATCTGCAGCAAAATGGATAGAACCAGAGGACATCATGTTAAGTGAAAGAAGCCATACCAGCAAGATAAGTATTACATGTTTTATCTTATATGTAGTAATGAAATCGTGTCAATCTGAGTGTAGAATGATGTTGAGAGGTTACTAGAGGTTAAGAAATGTGTTGGGGGTGGATAAAGCTAGATTTGATCAGTGCACATTGTACGTATTTGCCAAAATATCACATTGAACTATTTAAAACATCAATATATGTTATTTAAAAATAAAACAATAACTTTTAAAAGTTATAATCTTAATATTTTAAGTTGCCATGAAAATAAAATAAACTTCAGTTGGAATTCACTCCCTCATCCATTCAACAAATTCTCTCAGGTGCTACATTCTATTTTTATGAGTTGGTTTATATCAGTGAATTGAAAATAGACTAAAGTCTCTGCACTTATAAAATTCACATAGTAAATGAAGAAGACAGACAATAAAGGAAAAATACATATAGTATTTGCAATGATGACAAGTGTTATCTGAAAATAAAACATAAACTGAAGTCAGGTAAAATGGACAAGGTGGGCCTTTTTGTGGAAAGGTAAAATTTAAGAGTTATTCTGGTCCAGAAGGTAGCAACGGAGCTCAGACTTGAAAAGGGGGTATGAATTAGCTATGCTGGCAGTGGGGAAAAGAAAGTTCCAGAAAGAGAAAGAAGCATGGGAATGGTCCCAAGTAGGGCATGTATGTGATGTTTGGGGAAATAGTATGGAGAACTGGCTGCTCCAATTGCATAATACATGAAGACAAATTATTTATCTCAATCTCCTTTGCACACAGTAGTCACAATTCTTTCTCCAATACATCAGAAAATCTTCTCTTATGACTTGAGAAATTATATTGATGATTTAGAAGTGTAATTATTTAAAGAAATCATATGCCAGTTTTTTCCCAACAATATTGTTACTAAGATGAGTACCTCAGAGTTTTATTATAATTAGAATTGAGTTGTACAATTAAGTTATCCTGAATTCTCAGCATCAGTGGAATTTAAACATCCTCTTAGTCAACAAAAGAGAAATTCCTTTAGTTAAGAAATTAACAATAGAATTTTTGCTGTTGTTTATAAGGAATTTTTGTGTAAAATCACTCACTCAAAGTCCCATTCTATTTTACCAAACTTTCTCCAAAAATGTTAGCCAATTCAAACTTGTTCAAAATGAGATTAACACTGGTAACCATGTTAGAAAATATACCATTGCTCAGGAGGATCATGGGTTCAAAGCCAGCCTCAGCAACTTAGTAAGGCCCTAAGCAACTTAGTGAGATGATGTCTCAAAGTAAAAAAGCAAAAGGACTGGAGATGTAACTCAGTGGTTGAGTGCCCCTTAGTTCAATTCCCAATATTCCCCCCAAAAGAAAATATACAACAGACCCTGCAGTATATAATTTTTAGGCCTCATTTTTGTTTTCTAAAGCATATATTTTATCCTCTCATAAACTGAAAAAAATTGTTGAAAACCTTTTTAACTGTGAAAGAAACACAGAAAGTCAACATTATCTCTTCCTTTTTACCTTTTCCACAGCCCCCTCCCACCACCACCACCAGGGTCTGAAACCAATTAAGACCAATATCTGGCTGATTTGTAGATGTGATGGTAATTTTTAAAAAACCTAGAATTTCATGAGACCTCAAATGATCTCTGATCCCAGAATAATAGGAAGAATCTAAATCTAAACTAGATGTCTCTTGCAGCTATACTTAATGTGGTAATCTTGCTCAAGATACACTGGCTCACATAGAAGACTTAAGACTGCTCGATAGTCCACTTTTATGTTCAATTCATCTTATATGGGCCCCCTAATTAATCGGAAGTATAACCCATAGAACCTTTTTACTTTAATCTCATTAATAAATTTTAAACTTATAGCAACCTTCAGATCATGCTATACACACCAAAGACAGAGAGAGAGAGAGACAGAGAATATGAATTCCAAAATATAGTTTGCTTCATTCTTTGCTAGTTTCTAGCTGAGAAATCATACTAGCTCCACTGCACTTACCTCTGCCCCAAATCTCTGTTACAAGTCCTGATATTTCTTCACCACTTCCATTTACCTTCAAAATGCTATGCTATCTGTTGATCCCAAAATAAGCCAGCTAGCCTGGAATGCAAGAAATTGCAAGTTTGAGTATAGAGTATTATTCAATGCACAGTATAGAAAGGCTCACTAGTGCCAAGATGATTCTCGAGATGGAATCAGATAGTGTAGTAGTGTATGAAGGCCATTCTTTCTAAGAGCTTTGCTTTGTGCCAGAAGCTTCCAAAGCACACATCTCTATTTTATCAATTAGGAAACGAATTCTCAGAAATATCAAATATACATCACACATCAAGATAGTAGAAATAGGCTTCAGCCATATTACCTCTAATTCTTAAATACATTCTACCCTTTATCTACCTGTCAATACGTTAAAGCAAATATTTGTGTACTTTCTAAAAAATACCTTCAGAATTAGTTTCAGGAAGAAATATTTTTAAAAGATTAAAAAAAAACCAAAAAACCTCAACCTCCTACTGGACTTTGTCTTCACTGGCCTTGAGCTGAGATCAGGAGGTGGTTTACCTTATGGCACAATTGCCTTTGGATACACAGGTGATGACATCATGGATGCCTTCCATCCCTATATTCTGATTTGAATTTGTTTCTACCTGAGGTCAATATTAGGTCATTTTTTAAAAATTTTCAGACTTTCCAGTTTTACTAATAAAGGTCAGATTTTACAATGTCTGTTTTGTTCAAGCTCTTCACTTAAGTCATCCAATACCTAGCACATCTGGAAACCTAAAATTGGCTAAACCCATTGATTTAAGTTAAGCAAATAATCTCAAAATCATTAGATAAAACATTCATTTATTGGTTTTGGCCCCTTAGAACTGTTTAAATCAACTGAATTTTACTACATATTAGGCCAGAGTATTATTATCTTCATGCTGAAGGTCCAAAAATATAGAACTATTGAGTTTTGAGCTGTTTTTCCACATGATAAAGTAATATAGATATATCAATAAATGTAACTTAGCAATACATTATTGTGTATATGTTCCCTCCATGTAAACTTCATTTTGGAAACTGGACAACTTCTAAAATCATAATGTTGTCACAATATAATGCACACACATTTCTATGGGGTGATTTTTAAATTCTTATATATTATATATTTTTATAAATACATATAAATTTATATTCATATGTACTTATGTACACATTACTAATATAACATTCACTGTAAACCTAATATTCAACACTAAACTTTGATACCTATACCTAAACTCCAAATTCAAAACCATAACTCTAGATGCTACATTCTAACAGTTCTACAAAAACTAAAATAATATTCAAATATAACTCTAACCCTAAATCTAACCCTTTATATTGACAAATATATATATACACGCATATATATATTCATTTACACAAATATTTATTACTATACTCAAAGACAAAATTTAATGTTAATTTTATAATTGCCCCTAAAATTAACCATACCCAACTGCATATATATACATATATATATATACACACACATACATATATAGTGATAAATACATTTCCGTTTCCATTCATGTATCTATATATATATGTATATTTACATATTCATACATATTTATACATTTTTGTACACTATATTTTCACCTAACATTAACAGTAAACCTGAATATATTCATATCTATAATCATATACTCATGTATATAATTGTACACAGATTCACATACACATTCACAAATATATTTATGTATATTCATATATGTATTCTTATAAAACCCTAAATATAAACATAGTCCTAACTATACTACTACCTCATCCATAAAATATTCATATATAAAACCACATGTATTTATATGAATATTCATACATATTTTGACATATATTCATATATTCACTTCTATTTTATATATACATTTTCATATATATTCTTTTCTATATTCATAACCTATCTCTAAACTAAATTTAAAAATACATCTATTTATAAAATTAACCATATAAAAATACATTTATATATTTTCATGTATATTTTGTACACATATATTTATATTTGTATTCATATATAGAGCTGTATGTGTTCAAACCCTAACCCTAACACTAATCCTATTTCTAAACTTAGTCCTATCCAAGAAACTACCCCCAGATACCTATTTATCTATAAACCATATTTGCTTACATGAATATCCATATATATTTTGTCATATATTTATAAATTCACATAAAAATTCATATGTATTCATATATATTCATCTCTACATGTACACCCTATCTTTAACATAAATCTATCCATATATAAAAAGATGTATATTTATATATTTTTGTATATATTTCTATTTATATATTCTTATTTATATTCATATATATTGGTTTATATTTTCAAAATATAACCCTAACCCTTACCCTACTACTTAACCTAACACTACCTCTAAATGTAAACCTTTTATATATAAACTATGTATATTTATATGAACATCATGTTTTCACATCTAGATTCATATATATTTTAATATACACTTATACACACACACACACACACACACACACACACACACACCCTCCCTAGAGGTAACCATGATTCTACCTCCAAATGAAACACAAATCTTAATCCAAAATCAAACCCTAATGCCACTTAAAAGCATAAACATATTCATATATGTGTATATAAATAGTATAGTTTGATAAATTTTTCCTATACACACATTTTCATATATATACATACATACATACATATATATATACATACATACATACATATATATATATTCATGTGTTTTAGTCAGCTTTTTCACTGCTATAACTAAGAGATCTGACAAGAACAATTGTAGAGGAGAAGTTAATTTGAGCTCTCACGGTTTTAGAGGTCTCAGCCCATTCACAACTGTCTCTATTCGTCAGGGCTCGAGGTGAAGCAGGACATCATGGAAGAAGAGTATGGCAGAAGAAAACAGCTCACATGATGAAGAGAAAGCAGAGAGACAGTGAGTCTATTCACCAGATACAAATATATACCCCAAAGGCACATTCTGCAATGACCCACCTCCTCCAGCCATACCCCACTTGCCTCCAGTTACCACTCAGTTAAAACCCTCAGAGATTAATTTGCTGCTTGGGCTAAGGCTCCCACAACCCAATCATTTTCTCTCTGAACCCTCTCACATTGTCTTACACATGAGCTTTTGGGGAACACCTCACATCTAAACCATAATATTCTGCCCCTGTTCCCCAAAAGCTCACACTCATCTCACAATTCAAATACATTTTTTCCATTTTGAAGAGTCCACATAGTCTCAACAGTTCCAAGATTGCCCAAAAGTGCAAGTCCGAAATCTCCTCTGAGATTCAGGTCAACCTTTCATCTTGTGCTCCTGTAAATATCAAAAGCACTTTACAAATATCAAATATATAAATGTATAAATATTTCCATTCACAAAAATAGGGATATAGAAAGAATAGATGAGATCAAATCAAGACCAAAATTCAGCTGGACATACAAGTCCTGTAGATCTGTGTCTGACATTTGGAGTACATGGCATCATGTCCTTTCCAACGGTCTTGTGTAGCTCCAACCTGTGGCCTTGTTGTTTATAGCCCAAGTAGCCTTTCTGTTGGCTTGTCTCTGTTCAATTCCCACAGCTTTTCTAGAATGATGTCCCACCTTATTGGCATTTCTTAATCTTGGGTGGTCTCCACCACAGCTTTGGCTTCTTCCTCACATCTCCAAGCATTGGCCTCTCAGCGGGTGTCCAGAAGGACTCTAGCCCTGAGACACTTTGCCTGGCTGCCCAGGCCTTCCTTTGAAATCTTGGTGAAAGCTTCCATGACCTCCTAACTCCAGCATCCTGCCATCTGGCAGAACCAACACCATGTGATTGATGCCAATGTCTGACACAATCTTAAGCAGTAGTCCAGCCTCCAGGAACCATGCCTGCAGCAGCCTCTGAGTGCCTGAGTGGCGGAGTACATTGAAAAACTTTCTAGGCTCTCTTGTGCAAGAAGGGTGCCCCACTGGTCTTTTCTCAAGAGAATTTTTACTTTTATTCTCTTGCGCTTGAGGTGGGTATGGTCTTGGCAATTCTTGAGATGCCCTCAGTCCATTTTTATTGTCTCTGGGTCAAGTCTTTCACATTTCTTCAGTGGCAGTTATGTCTTTAACAACTGCAACTTTCTTAGCCCCAGTTTTTTTCTCTCTCACCATTTAAGTTTTTTAGATATTTTGCTCTGCATTCTGCTCCTGAATATCACAATAAACTTAGCTAAAAGTTGCCAGCAATATCCATGCCACTGCCTGAATGGTATGCTGCCTAGAAATTTCTTCCACCAGATTAAAAGTCCATTGCTTTTAAAATCAGCCTCACAGAAAGTCTCAGGACATGGGCAAAATGCACACAACTTCCCAGCCAGAACACAACAGGAATGGCCTCTAGCCCAATTACCAATAGTGTCCTCCTTTTCCTCTAACCCCTTTTGAGCCCTGGCTTCACTGCCCATGGTCTTATTGGCATTCTGTTCTTCTGAGTTCTCACCAGTATTGACCATTAAGCTCCACACACAACAATCTAAAGCATCTTCAGCTTGCACTACTAAACATCTCAAAATTCCTCACACCAATTCCAAAAAGCTCCAAATACTTATGAACCCATGGTCAGATTAGTCAGAGCAATGACTCCACCTCTAAGAATTTCTGTTTTAGTCAGCAGTTTCACTGCTATGACGAAGAGACCTGACATGAACAATTGTAGAGGAGCAAAAGTTTGAGTGTTCACAGTTTTAGAGGTCTCAGTTCATATACAGCTGGCTCCATTCCTCAGGGCTCAAGGTGAAAAGTATAGCAGAGGGAAGTGGCTCACATGATGATCACAAAACAGAGAGAGAAATTCGTGATTATTAATTCTTTATTATAATATTTGCCTATTAAAGATGTTTAGAATAGAATGGAAGCTGAATTGTAGAAATAGAAGCAGAAGCACATAAAATTTAGAAAAAATACCTCCACAATTTCTCCCTAATTTAATTTTGTTACTTCACAGATTTAAAAAAATTCCACATTATCTGCTTAAAATATCATAATTACGTATATATGAATGTTACAATATAACCTTGTTCCAAAATAACTATTGCATTGAGATGGATTGTCTTGGATATCAACTTTGTATGTTTGAAAGACATGTAGAAAATTGGTAAAACACATTTCTAAGAATGTCTATGAGGGTGTTTCCAGAAATGATTATCATGTATGTCAGCCAACTGAAGGGGGAAGACCTGTTCAAAATGTAGGTGCTTCCATGCAATATCCTGGGGACTAGACAGACAAATTAAGAATACAGAAAAATCTCTCATATCTGGTCAAGCTTAATTCTTATTGATTGGATGCCTTTTCTGCTGGTGCCATCATCAGCTAACATCAAACTCCAAATTCTTCAGTCTTAAAACATGAACTCATTCCAGTGACTCACTAAGGAGCTTCCATGCTTTTAACTTGACTCTAGGAATTCATCTTTGGTCCATCTTGTTCTGAAGATTCACCTTCTTGGACTAAGTAGCTATTGGTTTTCCTACTTCTCTAGACAGTAGTAGGCCATTGTGGAACTACTTATTTCTGATTGTATAAATGAATTTGATAAAACTCTCCTAAAATTATATTTCCATTCTATTGGTTTTGTTCCTCTAGAGAAGTGTTTAATTCATCTTTGCATCACTGTGATCAAAATACCTTGACAAGAACAACTTAAAGGAGATAACATTTATTTGATGCTCACAGTTTCAGAGGCTTCAGTCCCTATGATGGCAAAGTTTATTGCTCTGGGCCCAAGGGGTTGAAGAGCATGGCAAAGGAAACCAACTTACATCATGGTATATAGGAACTGGAGGGACAGTAAGTGGTGGCAGGAAAAACAAACTTTCCAGATCATACCCACAGTTATCTACCTTTTCCAGCCATGTTCCACCTGCCTAGAGTTACCACCAAGTCTGTACACTCAAATTAGGATGTATTAATTAAGTTACTATTTTCATAATTTGATCATTTTACCTCTGAATATTCCTGCATAAATAGGAGCTTTGGGGGAATTCGTTATATCCAAACCACAGCATCACATTTCTAGCACTCAAAAGCTCATGAATAGCTCACAAGGCAAAATGCATTTAGTTTATCTTAAAGAATCCTTAACAGTTCCAGCATTGCCCAAAAATTCAATCCAAGTTTAAATTCTCTTCTGAGACTTAAGGTAAACTTTCAGCACTGAACTCCTATAAAAATGAAAATCATTACATATATCCAATATGCTGTGACAGAGTAAACATTCCCATTCTAAAAGGGAGAAATAGAGATGTAGAGAGAAGGGATAAGTAAAATCAAGATGAAAATTCAGCTTGAAAAATAAGTCCTGTAACTTTATGTGCAGCATTTATAGTGCATGGTTGCATGACATACCCTCCAAAAGACTTGGGCATCCTTACCCCTTTGATTTTCCAGATTTTAGCCCACATGACCTCTGTTAATTTAGGCTGGTTTCCTCTGATATTACCAGCTTTTCTCACCAAACAGTCCACTTTATTGTTATCTCTTAATTCCTGGGGTCTTCATTACAGCTTCAGCTTCACATTTATATCTTCATGCATTGCCCTCTCAGGGGCAGTCTGCAGGGACTCCAATGCTGCTAAACTTTTCCTGGCTTCCCTGACCTTCCTCTGAAATCTTGCTGAAAGCATCCATGACCCCTTAAATTCAGCAACCTGCATTTCTGCAAAACCAGCACCACATAGATGATGCCAAGATTGCACCCCAATAATTGAGTCCCTGGGATCATGGTGATAAGGATCTCTGAGTACCTTCTCAGCTGAGCATGATTAAACAACTTCCTAGGTCAACCTGTGTAAGGAGATCACCTCTGTGATCTTTTCTAAAAGGAATTTTTCCTTCAACATCCAGGAGCCTGCAATGGGTATATTCTTGAAAATTCCTGAGAAGCACTCAAGGCAAATTTTCTATTGCCTCTGTGTAAAGTACTTAAGATCTCTTCATTGTCTGTAATCTTTTTAGAACTCACATTTTCTTTGGCTTCAGCTTTACATACACTTTTCTGTTCAAACTTCAAGTTTTTAAAATATTTTTCTTTTCTTTTTTTTGCTTATGATTCTCATGTTATATCTGGCTAAAATCTGTAAGCAATATTCATGCAACTGTTTAAATACTGTGCTACCTTAAAATTTTCTCCACCAGATTAATCAGTCCATCACTTTTAAATTCAGCATCACACAAAGTCTTAGGATTTGGACAAAAAATATATCCAAGTTCTGTGTCAGAATATAACATGAATGGTCTCTAGTCCAATTCCCAATATAGTCCTCAGTTTCCTCCAAAACTTCATGAGCACCGTCTGTTTTCCTGTTGGCATTTTTGTCTTCTGAGCTTCCATGAGAATCAACCATCAAGCTCCACTCAAAATAGTCTAAAGCTATTCCATTCTGCATCTCTAAACTTTTCAAAATTTCTAGCAAAAACCAGCCCCAGAGGCTTCTGAATCACATGGTTAGATTTAGTCATAGCAACAACTCTATTCTCAGTTCCAATTTCTGTTTGGTCAGCTTTGCATTTCTGTGAACAAAATACCTGATAAGAACAACTTAAAGAAAAGTTTCTTTGGCATTTATTGTTTCAGAGGTCTCAGAACATAGATCTCTTGGTGACACAGGACATGACCAAAGGGCACAGCAGAGGAAAACACCTCATCTCATTTTAAACAGAAAGTAAAGAGAAAGAGAAAGAGATAGAGAGAGAAGGCTGCCTAAAGAGCAATGCTTCTAGAGCATGCCCTCAATTGTCATTACCCATGTGACCATTTACTCAGTTTCCCAAGCCAATGATGAGAAGATTGGAAAGAAAACACAAAAATAGAAATAGTGGGACCCTATGGTTCAGTCAAAATCCAGATGGGAGAAGACTGACCACGAACACACTCTGGAAGTCTATTATAATATAGGGTTTTTACATCAAAGGGATTCATTGTGAAAAGTTACTTTAAAACAGAACTGAGGTCAAAAGTTTGAATAGCCCATTTACAGTCAGCAACTTGTGCCTACAATTCTCCACCCCTGGGTGCCTGGCACATGAACCTTAGGTCATAAACTGATAAAATCCATGGCAACCACAAAATTTCCCTTTGAATTGAGCATCATCAGAAAATTGTGCATGCTTCTTGGTGCCTTTGCACTGAAAAATTATCAAAGGAGTTACATTCACCACTCCCAACCCTTAATGACCCACATCCTGGAGCCATACCCCATTTGCTTACATGTATCACCCATTAAATCAAATCAAACTAGGATGGACTGATGAGGGTCCAGCCTTCATAATCTAATCATTTACCTTAGAATATTCCTGAATTAACAAGAGCTTTTGGGGGAGACTTACTATCCAAACCATAAAAAGAACCCTGATTAATACACCATTCATCTCATGTCCTATGACTTCAAGTAAAATAGTAATCTCCTTGAGGATTACCTTTGGGTTTTCTACAATATTTACCTTACTAGTATAGAATGGGTACTCAATACATGCTTACTAATTTTAATAGAATTCACGTCAATGAATTTTCTTATAAGCACATAGGAGATTTATACAGTGAATTGGCCTTTTTATAATCAGTGTCTTGGTTGTAGTAATATTGATTCCTCACCATTAAAACTGTTTAAAAAACTCTTTGTAAAAGAAAAATTTTACATTAAAATCAATGAGCTTATAATATAGCATTTAACCTTCAGAAAATTACTATGTTGAACAGTAAGTATAAGCAATCACTTACCACTCTGTCAACCGAAAATTTAACACTACACAAGAGATTTACTGG
This sequence comes from Geosciurus inauris, assembly GCA_004024805.1. Taxonomy (NCBI): domain Eukaryota; kingdom Metazoa; phylum Chordata; class Mammalia; order Rodentia; family Sciuridae; genus Geosciurus; species Geosciurus inauris. Next base: position 83,596 of record PVHX01001389.1, on the reverse strand, counting down.
TTTCTTAGAAATTAATAATTGTCCTAGCCAGGTGCGGTGGCGCACACCTGTAATCCCTGCACTTTGGGAGGCTGAGACAGGAGAATCACTAGTTCAAAGCCAGCCTCAGCAAGGGCGAGGCACTAAGCAACTCAGTGAGACCCTGTCTCTACATAAAACACAAAATAGGGATGGGGACGTGGCTCAGTGGTCAAGTACCCCTAAGTTCAATACTCAGTACCAAAAAAAAAAAAAAGAAATTAATAATTGTCCTGAAAATAAATTAGATTATTTATTTTCCTTGGCCTCAATTTTAGGTCTTAAATAATATTTCTGTATTCACAGTCATCTTTTTTTTTTTTGGTACCGGGGATTGAACTCAGGGGCACTCGACCCCTGAGCCACATCCCCAGCCCTATTTTGTGCTTTATGTAGAGACAGGGTCTCACTGAGTTGCTTAGTGCCTCGCCATTGCTGAGGCTGGCTTTGAACTCGCGATTCTCCTGTCTCAGCCTCCCTAAGTGCTGGGATTACAAGCGTGAGCCACCGCGCCCGGCTCACAGTCATCTTTTTAATTGCATGTACTTTTCTAAAATTCTGTTGGTATTTTTGTCTTCTGAGCTTCTTGCAGAATTAACCATCAAGCTCCACTCCAAATAGTCTAAAGCTATTCAATTCTGCATCTCTAAATTGTTTGGGGGAAAAAGACTATCCATAAAGTGAAATTTATTTAATTTTTCCTCACAAGAGAAGATTTTGAATTTTTAAAATCACCACTATTTCCATTACGGACTGACCCTGTGCCACGAGTCATCCGTGAACTGTGCATGAACCAAATCGACATGATTTGGGTAGGAAAGTCTGGGAATTCCCAACAGCACTTTTGCTGGTTTTAGACCACCCACTACATGTGACTTCTTATTCAACTCTGTCATGATCAGCACTGCACTGGAGATGAGGCAACTCACTGGAGCCATACAGCCTCTCAGAGATGGGTGTGGCTTGCCAAGATGCCAATCAACCTGTTTGCAGCAAGACTTCTTCTGCTGAAATCTTATCCCTGTCTTTGATGTACTCTCCCTTAAATAAAGATTTGGAAAAATAAGAGACCCAGAATAGCCAAAGCTATTTTGAGCAAGAAGAGTGAGGCAGGAGGCATCATAATACCAGACCTTAAACTTTAATACAAAGCTATAGTAACAAAAATGGCATGGTACTGGCACCAAAATAGACATGTAGACCAATGGTACAGAATAGAAGACACAGAGAGTAATGCACATAAATACAACTATCTCATACTAGACAAAGGTACCAAAACATTCATTGGAGAAAAGATAGCCTTTTCAACAAATAGTGCTGGGAAAACTGGAAATCAATTTGCAGCAAAATGAAACTTAACCCCTATCTCTCACCATGCACAAAACTCGACTCAAAGTGGGTCAAAGACCTAGGAATTAGACCAGAGACCCTGCAGCTAATTGAGGAGAAAGTAGGCCCAAATCTCCATCACATTGGATTAGGCCCCGAATTCCTTAACAAGACTCCAAAAGCACAAGAAATAAAAGCAAGAATCAATAAATGGGATGGACTTAAACTAAAAAGCTTCTGCTCAGCAAAAGAAACTATCAATGAGGTGAACATTCTGGGAGCAAATTTTTGCCACACTCACATCAGATAGAGCACTGATCTCCAGGATATATAAAGAACTCAAAAATTTAACACCAAAAAAACAAACAACCCAATCAATAAATGGGCTAAGGAGCTGAATATCAATCTCTCAGAAGAAGATATACAATCAACAAATATATATATAAAGAAATGTTCATCATCTCTAGCCATTAGAGAAATGCAAATCAAAACTACTCTCAGATTTCATCTCACACCAGTCAGAATGGCAGCTATCCAAAATACCAGCAACAATAAGTGCTGGCGAGGATGCAGTGAACAAGGTACACTCAAACATTGCTGGTGAGACTGCAAATTGGTGCAACCAATCTGGAAAGCAGTTTGGAGATTTCTTAAAAAACTTGGAATGGAACCACCATTCGATCCAGCTATCCCACTCCTTGGCCTATACTTTAAAGATTTAAAAACACACACTACAATAAAGCAGTCACCTCAATGTTTATAGCAGCACAATTCACAATTGCAAAACTATGGAAGCAACCCAGAGGCCCTTCAATAGATGAATGGATAAAGAAACTGTGGTACATATACACAATGGAATATTATTCAGCAATAAAGGAAAATAAAATTATTTGCAGGCAAATGGATGGAATTGGAGAACATTATGCTTAGTGAAGTAAGCCAATCCCAAAAAACCAAATGCAGAATGTTCTCTCTGATTAGTGGATGAGGATACATAAGGGGGGTGGGAATGGGGAACATAGGAGAAATGGAGGAACTCTGGATGCGGCAGGGGGGAGGTGGAAGGAAGGAAAGGGGAATGGGTATAGTAATGATGGATGTTGAGATCGTCATCACTACCTTTGGTGCATGTATGAAGACACAAATGGTGTGACTCTATCTGGTTTGAAACCAGAGAAATGGAAAAATTGAGCTCTGTGTATGTACTATGACTTGAAATGGATTTAAATAAAATAATTAAATTAAAAAATAAATAAATTCTACTCTATGAAAAAAAAAAAAAAGTGAGAGAGAGCAAGAGCCATTTTTGTTGTTCTATTCCAGCTCCCAACAGGACTGGAGATCAAATGTTCCACCTCTTTGATCTAATTTCTGGCTCTGGCTCTTATTTGTTTACTAATTATTTCAGACTTTCTTTTTCTCAGGTGGCTCACAAGCTTCTGAGCAGGAAACTACCTTGGCAGTATGCTGGATGCCCTGTGATAACACTGATTTTCTTTGGGGGTGCTCTTTGTGTATAACATGAGGTAACTTGTGGAAGATGATCCATGATATTTTTTAAATGATGACAAAAAATTTTTAAAAAATAGTAGAAACCTCCTAACCAAAATGTGATAAATTCAATTACTGCTGCAGTGCAAATACACAAGGGAAATTCTAAATTCTGTGTATGGTTCCAGACAGTACACTAGAGGTAGTGTACTGCAAATATCAACCACTTACTTTTTCACATAGTCCAAAACTTTCATAGGGCTAGAAAAAATGGACCTTATTTTCTACATGGAGAAGTCTACTTTCCTAAAATTCATTCTGAACACAAGTTTGAGCACTACCAGGTTGCAATTTAATACTCAAGAGTAGGTATTAAATTCTTTTTAAGTTTTTTAAACTGTTAAATCTTGGCATTAAATAAATTTCTACTCAGATGAAATCCATAAATCCATTTTAAAGGCAAAATATTGTTTGCCATTTCAAAAATAAATTATTTTAGGAATATTGAAGACTATGTTGACATGTAAGAAATTTATAGATAAATCTTACCTTTTATTCATTTGGAGAGTGGGAAATAAAAGAATTTTAATTGTCTATGGGGTTTGTCAATCTCATTTATCTTTTAAAAGAATCAACTCTTTGTTGCATTGAACCTTTTTATTGCTTTTTTATTCTTAATTTCATTAATTCTATCTCTTATCTTAATTATTTCCTATCTTCTGTTGATTTTGGAATTAATGTTTTCTACTTTTTCTAGGGCCTTGTGATATAATGTTAGATTTTATTTTGGGGAGGAGGTACCAGGGATTGAACTCAGGGACACTCCAACACTGAGCCACATTTATTTTATTTAGAGACAGAGTCTCACGGAATTGCTTAGTGCCTCACTTTTGCTGAGGCTGGCATTGAACTTGAGATCCTCCTGTCTCAGCCTTTCAAGCCTCTGAGATTATAGGCATGCACCACCGCCAGGCCTATAATGTTAGATTTTTTCATTTGGTATATTTCTATTGTTTTAAATGTAAGAATTCAGATCTATAACTACCCTTTCAGAACTGCCTTATTACTAAACCAGAGATTTTGATTTGTTGTATCTCTGTTTTCTAAGAAGTTTTAAAATTTCTGCCCTAATTTTTTTCTATGATCTCTTCCTCATTTAAAATTGTATTATTAACCAGGTGTAGTGGCACATGCCTGATAATCCCAGTAACTTGGAAGGCTGAAGCATAAGGATTGCAAGTTCAAAGCCAGCCTCAGCAACTTAGCAAGGCCCTAAGCAACTTCGTGACACATGGTTGTCTCTTGTTTTCTAATTTATTCTGCCAATGTATGTCTTTGGATTACAGAGTTAAGACCATTTATATTCAGTATTATTAAACAGACATAATTTTTTTATTTCCTGCCATTTTGATTAATTTATAATGCTTAATTTGAATTTGATTCTCCCTTAATTAAATATTCTTTTACTGAGATTCATCCCTATATTGGTTTTCATTTTTCTTTTCTTCTGAATGAAATACTTCATTGAGCATGTTTCCTTGTGCCTCCCTAAGTGGTTATAAATTCTTTTTGTTACTGCTTACCATAGAAGGTATTTGTTTCATCTTCAATTCTGAGTGATAGTTTGGCTGGATATAGTATTATTCTTTGGCACATTTTTCTCTCATAATATACACGAAGCCCTCCTGGCTTTTAGGGTTATGGGTTGAGAAGTCAGTTGGAATCTGAACTGGTTTGCCTCTAAATGTGATCTGCCATTTTATTCTTTGGCTCTTAAAATTATATTCTCATTCTGTGTATTAGATATTTTCATTATATTGTATCCTGGAGAGGGTCTTTTTTCAATCTTGCTTATTTGGGGTTACAAATGTTTCTTGTATTTGGATTTCTATCTTGTTCCTAGGTTTGGAAATTTTTTTATATTATTTTTTGAGAAGGTTGTGCATTTCTGTAGTCTGGATTTCCATGCTTTCATCCACACAATTGATTCTTAGATTTAATGTTATTCCAGATTACTTGAATATTCTGGTCATTCTCTCATAACCTTTATTGTTAGCTTTATTTTCAAGATTATGTACTTTTTCTTCAAAGTCTGAGAATTTGTCTTCAAATTGGTCTAAACCATTGTTGGTTGATGCCTTCCACTGAATCTCTAATATGATTTACTGAACATTTCTTTTCCATGATTTTTATTTAATTCTTTTTCAGAATCTCCATCTCCTTATTGAAATTATCTTTTACTTCCTGGATTTTCTGTTTGTTCCTTACATTTCATTTTAGTTCACTGAACATTTTAACTATGAACATTTTAATATCTTTCTGTGACATTTCCTCCACAATGGTGTCAATGGAGTCAGTTATTCATGTGTTATGGGCTGTTTGGTGTGGTTTGTTCCCTTATATTTTTGTACTGCTTATATGTCTACCCATCTTTTTGGCTGATTAAAGTAAAATTAAACAATTTGTTTCAGAGGTTTTATCTGTTGCTATCTGAAGATGGGGAGAAGCTGTGTTGACTTAATTGCTTCTAGGGAAGCTGACTACCTGTAGATTCAACAAGATGATTGCCATGCCCAGTACACCTTTTAGTGCATAATTTGGATTAAACTCCTTGATATCTGTTATGATTTAAATATTAGGTGTCCCTCAAAATTCAGGTAGTAGACAAAAATGCAAGGTTTAGAGGTGAAATTATTAAGTTATGAGCCTTAACATAATTGGTGGGTTAATCCCCTGATGGGATTAACTAAGTGGTGACTATAGGCTTGTAGGTTGTGACTGAAGTAGGTACATCATTGGGGGCATGTCTTTTAAGCATATATTTTGTCCTTGTTGAACAGAGTTCTCTCTCTCTGCTACCTCAGTGTAATGTTCTCAGCTGTTTTCCTCTGCCTCATACTTCCTCCATAATGTTCTGCTGCACCTCATGCCCTCTAAAATGGAGTCATCAGACAGCTGTGTCTATGGGCTGAGATCTCTGAAACCTTGAGCCCCAAAATAAACTTTTCCTATTTAAAATGGTGCTTGTCATGTCTTTTGTACACAGCAATGAAAAAGCTGACTAAAACAATTTTCTTCACTATCTTTATTGTTTCTCTTGCATATTTGTTTGCTTTTCTTTTCAGCTATTGTTAGGAAAGTAAGTTTATATACTTTTTCTCTCCCTCTTTCTCTCTTTGTAACCCATTCTTCCTGACCCACCTTGCTCAGGGTTTAGACTCAAGGAATTCTGTCCTTATTTTCTGCTCCAGAAACCAAACTACAAGTCCCTCCAAGTCTCAAACTGTCAAATATTGTGTTTTACAGTATTTACTCTATCACTTAACTCCCTGGTCAGGGATACTTTCATTGCTTCTTTTCTGGTCTTTGGAATGGTCAATGGAGTCAGTTATTCATGTGTTATGGGCTGTTGATACAGATACAGGTTGCTGCCTGTATCTCCTTCACTATTTTGCATCAGTTTATATGCTTTTTGTAAATGTCTCTATTTTAGATTATTGATTTAATCAAGTGATTATTCATGCATTTGGATATATTTTCATTATTTTACTTTTTTCTTTCTCTGTAATCTACTTTTTAAAAATACTTCTTTTTTTCTTTTGGATTATTATTTTTTATTATTACTGTCTCATCTGGCTCTTTTTACCTGAATTTTAGATACTTCTTTATCTTTATATTTTACTCTAACCTCAATACTTAAAATTTAGTCTTACTGTTTAAAACTAAAAGTATTTTTTCCATTTATATTCCTTTCTAATATTTTTTAACTAGTATTGTGTTCACTGTAAGTTCTTATATCATTAAAATCCTCTTATTAGGTCTTTTCTGAAGTATATTTTACTGCCAACTAATATTTCAAAATATTGTTAACTTTATTTTTGTTTTAAGCTTCATACTTAAAAAAAATTTTTGTTGGGTACATAAACCTAACAATATTTCCTTTTTTATTTCAGCTCTTTGGTTGAATCATTTCAGTGCAGTTTTGCTTTTATTGCTATTGTTAAAAATATATAGTCACTTAATTATAAGTTATTTTATTAAGCTAAAATTTCTCTCTGGAAACTTGTGAGGTTTATTTTGCTTTGTTTGTTGTTTTCATTTATGTTTGCTTTGTTTGTTGTCTTTAATATTCAATAGTTTTTCTCCAAATTCTGGATATTTTGATTTTGATTATTTTAAGTTATTCTTGCCTGGGTTTGCTTCTTACAATTAAAGATTTTTATCTTTCATGACATTCTTTTCCATGGAAAATCCAACCTGACTTATAGTCAATGTTCATATTTTATCCTACATGTCTCTAATTATCTAATATATTTCTATTTAATGGACTAGAGTTTATCCTTGGAAAATTATTTAATTTTAACTTCTCTAGTTCTCTAATTCTGTCTTCATTTCTAATCTGTTATGTTGCTCATTCATGTAGGCTTTTAAAAGTTCTTTAATTGCAGTATTACATTTTTTATTTTTCAGGGATTTGGCTCTTGAGTTCTCTTATGTTCAAAATTTTATGTTATTGTATATCTTCAGAACTGCCTCTTTTTTTTTTTGTATTTACATTTTGCTACCTCTTTGCTACTTTTTTCAGACACACACACACATATAATAGTTACTTTAACTTCTGACTATCAATATCACAAATCATGCCAAGAGGGACTCGGTTTTTATTTTTTGATTCTCATTTGCAGAGATTTGTTTCCTTGTGTGCTTCATACTTTTGCTTATAAACTCATAAGATGATGATAGGTATTGTCATAGTAGTTGTCACTGTCATAGTGCAATTATTAATATAGTATTAGTATATATAGTAATATTTGTATAGTATTCAGTAGTCATAGTTGCAGTTACAGTAATAGGACCAATAGTAGTATTTAACTTAAATTAAATCAGACAAAAACTGGTTTCATTTACTTTTGCATGTGTGTGCGCATGCGCGCGCGCAAAGAGAGATTTTTCTCTTATACTTCCCTGAGGAATAATCCCTGCTTTATGTAGGGTTCTCCAGTCCTGAATTTTTCATATTGCGCATTCATAAGTTCTAGTTTTCTATTTTCCATTACTTTGAGACTTTGTCAGTCCTTCATATGGGAAGTTTACAGTGCACAATTTTTCTCCTGGGTCAGCATTAGTTTCTTTGTTTGTGTTCATCTTCTTTTGTGGTTTTAGCTTATTTTGCATTGATATTTTCCCCTTGAGGACTTACTCTACTTTTGATCCCTGAAAACAAATTTTAAAAATGCTCAGAGAAATTTATCTACTAAGTAGATAACTGGTAGTTGTTTAATTTGGTCAAAGAATCCACCATTTTTTCTGGATTCATTGAAAGTCTAATACCTTTTATAATGGGAAAAGTAGTAGACTAAGAGAAATCTACACATATTTATGTAGGTTATTTAATGACATTATAAAATCACAAAATATTATTACAATAGAAAGCTTGGGAAATTTTTTAATGTACACATAAAATGAGCACATCAATTATTGTGTTAGATATTGCGTGAATCATAAAGAACACAATTCTTTTAAAGAAACCAACAACAATAAAATAACATACCTAATGTTTGCAAATGAGAACCCGTAATTTGGTGGATAACTTTAAGAAAACTATTGCACAGTGATAAAATAGTTTTATCTTTCAAATATTCAAGATAAAATCCAAAGTAATAGGTTACATAAGGCTATCACATGGCAAAACTGACTTCAAGTCAATAAGAATCATTGTTATATAAATACATTTGAAAAATTTGAAAACATTGGATTTGTTAAATATAAGAATTCTTATTTTATGTAATATACTATATACTTATTTATAACTAAATTTATCAAATTAATATTATAATTGAATAATTGATTTTTCTCAACCTGTAAAAACTCTTTGGAAATATTTTCACTGGGATTATTATACACTTGAAAACACATACAATTTTTGAGTCATATGTAGGTTTTATAAGTAGAAAATAGAATATTTCTAAATTAATATGTAATTTGTAAAGTTAAACATTCATGTATAGATTGATTGATTATAAGTAGACTATCTTTTTAGCACTACTTAATGTTTGTATACAGAAATTGGTCAAAATTCCTTTGTTTTTCTTTTCTTTGGTGTCACCTTAATTCCATATATATATATATATATATATATATATATATATATATATACACACACACACATGATTTATGTTTTAATAAATAATTTTCAGGTTGTACAATTAATTTTATATAATGAGAAAGGATTTTTCTCCTAATTATTGACTTTCCTTAGTGTTATCCAGCAAGTACTCCCTTCTTAGGTGTCTTCTCCTACATGTTCATTCTTGAAATGCTGGTTCCAGACCACAAAGATCATTAGTGAAAGGTCTGGAAACTTCCTGAAGGACAACTCAAGAACTTTACTATTTAAGAAATCTATGTCCAGATTTGTTCAGGATTTAAAATATTTCATTTGTTTCTGTCATGCACTTAAGGATTTTAGATTTAAGCTCTATTTGTGTAGAAATACATTTAATCTTTGCATTTACTGTTTCTTAATAAGGTTTTTAATTTCTGTACCTCGTCACCAATATCTCAGAAACAAGTCTGAACAAGGACCTGTCCAGTGGATAGTTAGGGATTGTTATAGTCACTGATCATGAAAGGTGAGTGACTCAAGTGCTGGGGGCTGAATTGCTTTATAAACCCTATAGGACAGATGGGAAATAACATATATTTCCACCTAGAATATATTTCCACCTAGAAAATCCACCTAGAATCCTTCATTTCATGTGGTGATTGTTTTTCACCCTAATCCTCCCACCACAAATAGGATTTGCCAACATAATAGGATGTTCCCTACTTATTTTTAATTGTTGCTCATGGTCAATGTACCCTTGTTTCTGTGTAATTCTGTCCCACTTTTGGGCCAAGGAGGTATTAATATTATTTTTACTAGTTCTATGTCATTTAATTAAAAATATCCAATCTCAGGGCTGGGGTTGTGGCTCAGTGGTAGTACATTTGTCTAGTAAATGTGAGGCACTGGGTTTGATACTCAGAACCATATAGGAATAAATAAAATAAAGTTTTGTGTCCATCTACAACTATGACAAATATTTTTAAAAATTATCCATTCTACTTATCATTACTGTGTGTTAAAAACAGAGTTGAAAAATAAATTTATACTCTTCATCAGATTAGTTTCTTTTTAATAGAAAGAGAAATTCTAAAACTTATCATCCTAATATCTTGATAGTGTCAAATTTAACTAAATTCTTTCATTTTCAAAAAAAAAAAATTAGGGAGTACCAGGAATTAAACTCAGGGCACTCAACCACTGAGCCACATTCCAGCCCTATTTTGTATTTTTATTCAGAGACAGGGTCTAAGTGAATTGCTTAGAGTCTCTCTTTTGCTGAGGCTGACTTTGAACTCATGATCCTCCTGCCTCAGCCAAAAATTTTTATCTATGTTTATTTCTTACTTTTCTTGTAACATTTGGTAATGGTAAAGGAGTTTTCTCCTGTTACATGCTAGAGCATATTCATCATCTGTAAATGAATTAGTTTCTGTTTTATCTTCTGCTATGGAGAAAAAAGGAAGTTGCTTATGGTGAAAACATTTGTTGCATAAAAACAACTTTGGATTATGTTTTACAAGCCATTCAATTTAACAGAAACTTAATGAAAATGTCTCATATACAATGCATGACATGAGATTGAGATCACAAATATAAGAGATCAAAAAAGGCTTCCATGAGAAAGTGACATTTTCACAAATATTCACTTTGAAAATAGCAATCTGATGTACTCTCATACTGAATCTAAAGGGAAAATGGTTCATTTAACACCTATCACTGGCTTCAAGAGAGGTGATCTAGGTTTGGGTGTCAGGCAAAAATATTTTATTCTAATTATATGACAGAGACCCTTTAAAGGAGTATAAATCATAACTACCTCAAGGAAATGTTAAAGTATAAATTTATTCCAATTAATTGCTGTTAGAAGTGATAAAAATGTCTTTTCTTAATTACTGCTTTAGGTTGTATATGGGTAATATTATTCATATCAAAATGCATTTTAACCCATTGCTTTTAAATAGTAGTTCTCTCTAATGTGAGCAGTGTGTTTGATTTTCTCCATTGGTTTCAAGATAAAAATCTGTTTCAAGGCATTGCTGAGGCTTTTCACCTTGTCACCTACCACATACTATATATCAGCTTCCATAACTGCTTATTTTCCACCAATAGCCAACTTCTCAACACTAGATCTATGCAAATCTATTTCTTCTACTTGATTTATACTTCCTTTTTTCCTTATATGACACACTTATCCTTCAATACACTATAGTATAGATGAGTTTTTAATTTTTGCATTCCCAGCTATCAATAACTCTTTATGTATATTGAATCCACAACAAATATTTATGTATTATTGACTGAATGAAGCTACTGGTTTAATTAATTTTTAAAATTTACACATAAGAATATAAAGAATACACATAGTAATAGGGTAACATGATATATCCAGGCATGTACATATTGTGAACAGGTTAAGATAATAAAGGCACAACGATTAAATTCCACATTGAACTATTCTAAATGCCTACAAACACTAATTCATACAGATTTTCACTTACCAACAAGTTGATTTTCAACTGAGTGTATTGTTAGGTTAGTGAGGTGAACGCAGATTGCACGAACATGCCAAACGCCACCGCAGGCCTCAGAGAATGAGGGAACGAAGCAACAAGCAGCCCGCATGTGCAAAGGAACAGCCAACCAGACGCTGATACATAAGCAGTAATGCTGCCTCTTACCAATCAGTGGATTTTTCCTGACTCATCCTGGAAGGACTCTGACCTCAGTAGGATCCCCTGACCAATCCCAGAGAACACAGAACTCTAGATACCTCCTCTCCCTATCTTCCTTCCCTCCTTTTCCTGCCTTAAGCCTTTCCCTTCCTGACCGGGCTCTTTAAATTTTCTGTACCTTAGAACACATGTGTGATTCTCCCAACCTGCTCTGTTGGACTGAGGAGTTTGCCCAGGAGCATACATTCCAATAAAGCCTTACCCAGGGGTTTCATTTACCTTTTTTGATCATCTGGCTTTACATGTATGAGTCATTTTTTTTCTCGTAACTCAAAGCACATTATAAACAGCAATGATATATCACATCTGTTAAGTTTAGATATTACTTAAAATTGCATCAGCTCTAATTATATCTTTTCAAATCTACTTTAAAATTATCAAAGGTATCTGATCTTGGATTTCTTTTTTTCATTTATTGGTAAATCTGTAACAAGCTATTACATCAACAAAAGAAGAATATATTAAGAAAAAAAATGGATGACAAAGGGAAACAGTGTGCCATAACAGTTACCACAACTGATGATTAATACAGTTTTCATGCTCTTTCACTCTGGTCAGTAGCATTGCATAGATTACTATTTTAAATTAAAAGTTCCCAATTTAAAGAGTTTTTCATAAGATATTGAAATCTACATGTAGAATACGTAAATCATATGCCTCTGAATACCTTTGATAGCTGTCTTATGGTAATATGTAAATTGAGTTTTTACCCTTTTAAACACAAATAAGTGTATATTTAATAGTGTGTATGACACGAAAGGTTCATTGCTTATTTTTTTGTGCCTCAGAATCTGAAAAATAGTTGATATTATAGATGTTATTCCAGAAATGGAAGAACATTGCATTTTAGTGAGAAAAGTCCTATTTTTTGTTGCCTCCTCCTCTTTTTTATTTATTTTTTCTTTTTCTTTTTTTTTTTTTTTGGACTTTTTTGTATCAAAAAATGTGAGGCTTAGCCCTTAAATTCAGTCTTTTGGGGGGCTATTTACAAATTATGTGAATATTTGAAAGTATAATTTATGTTGTTGTTCATAGTCTTACATGTTTTTCTAATCTTAATGTATCTTTATACCTGATGATGTTTTAGTACTAAATTTCTCACATGGCCAAATAAATTAAGTGGGAGCTTGAAAAACATTAAGATTGACAAAATAATTTTCTTTTAAAATCAAAGATGCTATAAAATTATTTATATATAATTTACATATTTATATGTTTATGTATATGTTCCAGAATAGATATAACTCTTTTAGTTTCTTGCTGTTACTATTAATTTTTTCATCTTAATAAGATCTAAATATAAACCTTATTCTTTACATTGGAATATTATGTTAAAATTAATGTCCATAGCAAATTAAACTTTATATGTGACTTGAGCTAGTTTGCATTTTAGTGGAAAAAGTCCTATTTTTTGTTGCTTCCTCCTCTTTTTAATTTATTTTATCTTTTTCTTTTTTTGTGGACTTTTTTGTATCAAAAAATGTGGGGATTAGCCCCTAAATTCAGTCTGTTTGGGGGCTACTTATAAATTATGTGAACATTTGAAAACATAATTTATGTTGTTGTCATAATAGCCAATGCCAAGGCTTTATGTTGGGCACATTATGAACAATGACTTTGGCAGTAATGTAGATTTTTATTTCCTGGCTGTAATGGAAAATTTATGACTACTTAATTAAATTGATAATCAAGTGTCAGACATGCAAAAAGAGTATAATTATAAAGAATCATTATAAAGAATAATTTATGTAGCTGGTTTTCTTTTTATCAATATTCTTAAAATGTTTTTAATGGATTAAAATGAATAAATGGGCTATATAACTATAAGCACACTCAAAAACTCTATAAAATGTTTCTTTTTAAAAGTTGTGTTTTCCCCTGGAAATCTGTATGCACCAAAATGAAACTAAACCCCTATCTCATGGGGTTTAGTTTCATGGATGCTGATCCATAATGTGGGGAGGACACAGGAAGAATGGAGGAACTTTGGTTGCAGGGGTGGGAGGGGGGAGGGGGCAGGGGGACAGTAAAGATGGTGGAATATGATGGATATCATAGCCCTAGCTTTATGTATGACTGCATGTATGTTGTGATTCTACATCACATACAACTAGAGAAATGAAAAGTTGTGCTCCATCTGTGTGAATCAAAATGCACGCTGCTATCATGTATACCTAAGTAGAATAAATACACAAATAAAATTTAAAAAATAAAAAATAAACCCCTATCTCTCACCATGCACAAAACTCACCTCAAAGTGGATCAAGGACCTAGGAATTAGACCAGATAGCCTACGCCTAATAGAAGAAAAAGTAGGCCCAAATACTCATCATATCAGACTGGACCCTGACTTCCTTAACAAGACTCCTAAAGGGCAAGGAATAGAATCAAGAATCAGTAAATGGGATGGATTCAAACTAAAAAGCTTCTTCTCAGCAAAAGAAACAATCAATGGGGTGAAGAGAGACTCTACCTTTTGGGAGCAAATTTTTGCCACATACATGTCAGATACGGCATTACTCACCAGGATATATAAACAACTCAAAAAACTTAACAACAAAAACCAAACAACCCAATCATGACATGTATGAGTCATTTTTTTTTCTCATAACTCAAAGCACATTATACACAGCAATGATATATCACATCTGTTAAGTATAGATATTACTTAAAATTGCATCAGCTCATTTATTAATGGGTTAAGGAGCTCAACAGACACTTCTCAGAAGAAATGCAATCAATCAACCAATATATGAAAAATGTTCAACATCTCTAGTAATTAGAGAAATGCAAATCAAAACTACTCTAAGATTTCATCTCACACCAGTCAGAATGGCAGTTATCAAGAATATAAGCAACAAGAAGTGCTAATGAGGATGTGAGGGAAAAGGCTCACTCATACATTGCTGGTGGGATTGCAAATTGGTGCAGCCAGTCTGGAAAGCAGTATGGAGATTCCCTAGAAAACCTGGAATGGAACCACCACCATTTAGCCTAGTTCATACCCCATAGGACTTAAAAACAGCATACTATAGTATGCAGCCACACCAGTGTTTATTGCAGCACAATTCACAATAGCCAAGCTGTGGAACCAACCCAGATGCCTTCAACAGAAGAGTGGATAAAGAAACTGTGGTGTATATATATATATATAATGGAATATTATTCAGCAATAAAAGAGAATAAATTATGGCATTTGCAGGTAAATGGGTGGAGTTAGAGAAGTAAAGGAGTCCCAAAAAACCAAAGGCTGAATGTTTTCTCTGGTAAGTGGATGGTAATCCATAAAGCTGGGTTGGGGGGGGCTAAAATGTAAGGTACATGTAAGATTGCATGAATGTTTTGACCCTACTTTGTGTACAACCAGAGATGTGAAAAATTATGCTCCATTTGTGTACAATGAGACAAAAAGTATTCTGTTATCACATGTAACTGATTAGAACAAATAAATTTTAAAAAATCTTTTTTAAAAAGTTATGTTTTCCTTTATGGGAATAATGTCAAGTCTTAATCATGGCCCACAAATAAAAGAGTCATGATACTTACAAACCACTGTTTCTAGATTGAGAAACAATTTTCCCTAGGTTTTGAACAGCCTGAAGTGAAAAAGAAACATTTAAATTATAGGAAGATGGTGGATAGTGACAGACTAACAACAATGACAGAATCAAACACCTGTAAATCTCACCTGCATAAAAGCAAATCATGAGGAGTTCTTCCAAAGCCCAGATTACAATTACCAATAGCCATAAGCCCAATCTATATCACAATTTGTGTGGGAGCAAAAAGAAGGCAAAAATCTGGTGTAATGCCAATGGCTTTAAGAATATTACAATGTTTTGCTACTATTCATATGAAAGTATAAGAGCAAAATTCCCAAGTACACACAAAAGTAGAATGGACTTCTGTGGTATTCTGTTTTTAAGTTAATGTAAAGGGTCAACATTGGAAAAGCTGATTTCGTTACAGCAGTATGGAATTAGAAACCTCCAGACACAATTTACATTCTAAGAAGAAGGTTTACTTTGAGAAAATGCTGACAATTGAATACAAACTGAATAGCATAGGAATAATATATTTGAAAGAAAGATAAAACTATGACAATGGGAGCCAACTTTCACAAGCCATTACATATGTTTTTTAAAATGTTGAAAATTGCAACCTAATATTTTGAAGTGATCATGTTATTCAGACATGTCATAACTAGAAAGATTCATTTGCTTGAAGAAAAATAGACCTAAAAAGTGACAATAAAATTAAGAAGGTTACTAAGAATGTAAAACAAAAATAATAATTTCATA
Organism: Geosciurus inauris; assembly: GCA_004024805.1. Taxonomy (NCBI): domain Eukaryota; kingdom Metazoa; phylum Chordata; class Mammalia; order Rodentia; family Sciuridae; genus Geosciurus; species Geosciurus inauris. The sequence continues at coordinate 67,616 of PVHX01001389.1, read as the reverse complement.
TATGATGACTAAACTAGAATTGACACTAATACTACAACAGAGGAATTAAGAGATATATGAAAAAAGGAAGTTTTTAAAAAGGGGTTTAAAAAGTACTATATATGTAAGATAAGAAAAGAATGTCCAATACACATAAAAGAGTAGACTCTGCATTATTACCCTATATACATGTATGATTACACTACTGGAATGACTCTGTACCATGTACAGCCAAAGAAATGAGAAGCTGTGCTCCATTTGTGTATAATGTGTCAAAATTCATTCTACTGTAAAATTAATTAATTAATTAATTTTTTAAAAAAAGAGTAGACCCTGAAGAATAATACTAAAACAATATGAACAAATGTCAAAAATTATAATTTAAGAACACTTACCTCAAATTGAATAAAATTTAATAATACACTGTAAGGGGTACATCACACATCTGAGAAATTTGACTTATTATGTCAACATTGAAAAATGTTACATAAAATGATTAAACTTTAAAGAGAAACAAAATAGAATCCTTTGGTATTTAGTCAAAAAAAGACATAGTTATTTGGGCTGAGGTTGTGGCTCAGTGGCCGAGTGCATGCCTCGCACACGTGAGACGCTGGGTTCAATCCTTAGCACCACATAAAAATAAATAAAATAAAGATATTATGTCCATTTTTAAGAAAAGATATAGTTATTTGAAAGAGCCAAAATCATATGTTCATCATTCCTTTTAGCATTGAAGTGAAAAGACAGTGGAGTCGCCTATTTAAGAAACTCAACAAAATAAATTGTACATTTTGATTTTATATTTGGTCCAATTGTTCAGATGTAACCATTAGCGAATTGCAAATATCAGAGAATAGACTGTATTCCAGGATCTTCTTGAGGAATGTAAATATGAGAAAAGCTTAAAATAAATGACATAATTAGAGAAACATCACCATAGGAACTGATGGATTTGGCTTAAAATACTTGGAATATGAAAGATTTTTCATATTGAGTAAGTGAGGACTTCGAAGATGAGATGAAGTGCAACAACATGTGTAAAATAGCTTGAGAAAATAGCATCATTTATTCAATCATGTAAATGTGACAAGAGGAAGACACTGACAATGGTGAAGCAAGAATGTCAGAGATGGAGCTTAAGATATTAACCAAAATGCTTTAGAGTGTTTCTGAGCATGGTTCCTCAGTCTAAGATCATCATTTTGGGATCACCTTAAATGTCCATCTTCAGTGATACAAAGAATTTCTATCCCACAATCTAAGATTGGACCTTTCTGATAAATTGTAGATCCATGTCTCTTAAAAGTCTATCAAAAATTCCTCTCGAATATTCTATAGCCATTTTAAACATAGCATATCTGAACTTATCACTCTTTTTTCCAAGTTTCATTTTCCTCCCAATTCTGACTCTTTTCTATTTTTTTTTTCCTGTATTGGCAAATTTCAAGTCTACTTCCTTGACATTTTTGAGACCTGTTTATTTATGCATTGTTTTTGCAGTAGAACTGAAAATTGAAATTCTCTTTTAAGGTTTTGAGATACTCTCCTTCCTGGCTGGCATACGTCTGATTTAATTTGTATATTCATCAAGTCGTCAGAATGATCCTTCTAAAAGTCCAATGAGATTGTGTACAACTCTGCTCAAAAGTATTTTGATTCTCCCACTATGAAATATAGTCTAAAACTTATTTTAGTAATCATAACCACAAGAGAAGAAATAACTCTTTTTATATGTTCAAACTCATTGTTACCATAGTATCTTGGGTATTTGATAGTTCAATCATTTAGAATTATACACTGTTCTCTTCAATTGATGTATACTGCTTCCCTGGTCAAAAATGCCAGTGAGAGAGAGCTGATTATTTTCTACTGTGGGACACCTGTGAACTCTAAAATTATATTGTACATCTATAATACTGAATTATATTTTCTTTTGTGCATGATTTTTTCCAATTAAAGAAGAAAAAGAACCTCTATGCAGGGACCATGTTTTATGGTATCTATGATATAATGCCATTATATTCTGCTGTATAAAATTATATAAATTTGAAACCATGAAAAATAACATTAAAATTATATTCATTTTATATTGGTGTTTTTTGGTCTTTGCATTTTGGAGCATGCTTGAGATATTTTTACATACATGATTTAAAAAGAACTGTTTAATAAAAACATATTAAAGTGATAATTTAAAACAAATATTATTGGTTAGAATTATAGTTTCAAGGGTCTTTACTTGTGTGTCATTAATGTGCAACTCTACAAAGCACCATATAATTTAATCTTTGAATCTTATATATAGCTATTCTAAAGAGGACACCTGACCAAAAAAGTACAGCACCTTTTCAGTCTTTAAAGAAGAGGCTTTCAAATGATATAATAAAGGTAATAGCATCCATTACTACCATAATCACAATATTACCACTTTCCTACCTCTCACAGAATTGGACATTTTAATTCAATTACTTGTAGGAGATTGAAAATATTGAGTGCTATAAGAAAGTGTAGATTGTTTTTAAAAAGGGTTTGTGTAGATATAATACTGAATTCCATACAAATGCTGAATCCATATGGACACCATTTACCTCCTAAAATCAATTCTCTCAGTAAGAGTATGCAAAGTTATAGTTGGGCACCATGTTATACAACAGTAATCCCAGCAGCTAAGAGACCAAAGTAGGAGGATCACAAGTTCAATTCCATCCTCAGCAAATTTAGTTGCTCTGGAGATCCTAAGCAACTTAGCAAGATCCTGCATAAAAGTATGCAAAGTTGAAAATGACAAAGTTGCTTTAAGTCTGACCTACCATTATTTACTCTTTTGAATTTAGGCAGAAGTCCCTCCATAAATGTAAACATTATCTGAAAACTGTCAAAAATTGAATTCTTGTTGATTATTAACATTTTAGTTTAAATTTAATTACCTAACTACCATAGTAGAGAGAAGTATGATTATCACTGTGACATATATCTCTAGGCTTATGTGTTTACTGGAGTAGCCTTGGCCACAGATTCATGTTTATTAGTTGTGGAAAAGGTTCACCACAAAGATGGACAATGAGGCTTCTCTGTTAGGTGCAAAGTGAAGGGCTTCATTTTTTTGGTACCTCTGGGCACCAGGAACAAACCCAACACAGTAACTTGATATTTGGGTGCCTACAGACCATGGTGGGAAAATATCAGCATTGAGAATTCCTCTGGCTTCACTTTCATCCTTTTAAGGAAAGGCAACCACTACATTTTTATGATGTCCTTGTTTCCATGTCAAGTGGAATGTCCCATCCTACTTAGATAGAATATAACTTAGATAGAATATCCACTACCTTCATTCACTCTTTTACAATTACAATTTAAAAAAAAAAAAAAAAACCTTTCTAATGACTTGTTTCGGTCATCTTGTATAACATAGGAGGAATTGCTTTATCTTGAAATATATTTTTCTACAAAAATGAAGTCAGAAGACACTTTGTAAACTTAGTGTACAAAAATGTGAAATAAAAGATTGAAAGTAAGGCATGGTGGCGCACGCCTGTAATCTCAGCACTTTGGGAGGCTGAGACAAGAGAATTGCAAGTTCAAAGCCAGCCTCAGCAACCGCAAGGCCTAAGCAACTCAGTGAGACCCTGTCTCTACATAAAATAGGGCTGGGGATGTGGCTCGGTGGTCAAGTACCCCTGAGTTCAATCCCTGGTACCAAAAAAAAAAAAAAATTAGAACACTGACTTTGGGTTGTTAAAAGCTAAATATTCCCAGTTAATAACATGTTACTCATGCATCCACATTTACCTATTAAAAGTCAGTGTCAATCTTCTATTGCATGTTAGTCCACAAAAGGAGTAAATCTGAATCAAAAGAATGTTCATTTTCTCCAAAGGACAAAAGGACCCTTCTCTTTTTTGATGGGTAAAATAAACGTAGTCTATAAATATTTAAGTTTTTTAAATGTGAAGTGTGATTGTGAAAAATAAATGAATTTGGGGTTTTGGCCTGAATGCTAATTAGGCTGTACTACTGGTTTATTTGTTATTCAGTCAAGAAACAAGCTTCCAAATACTTGATTTATTCAAATAAAATTTGTGTTATTTCATACCATGTAGTAGTCTTCAAGATTTTCTTTTCTGTATTGAAGATTAGCAGAACAGTATGTATTGGGTAGAAATGACAGGGAAGAATCTAAATCAAATGGTAAGGAAAGGCAGTGTTTAGAAGGTTAACACAGGTAATCAAGAAAGTGTGATGAGCAGTTGCCCTTTGCTCACCAAGCTGCAAAAAGAGGAAAAGAGGGGAAAACAGTTTTTCTGTCCTTTAATGTGTGAGCATCATCAAATTTGAGTATCATTCAGGTAAACTAACTAACTTAAAATATAGGTCGAGGGATGAGAAAAAAAGTACTTTGTAGGTTGTGCAAACTGAAGGCTCTATTACATTAGAGAAACAGATGTGCTGTTTCTGTGGAAGTCCCAAACCCTGATTTGAGCTAGGGACTGCTTTACATATGCTATGTGCTCCAAAGAAAGCCCACTCAGAGTTCTTTTATTTAAGGAAAGTACTATTTTCCACAGCTGATTTGCTAGCAAATTGTAGATATAAATGTACAGAACAGAGTTTGTCTCCATCCACTGCAAATACCTGCCCTTGAGTTGAAAACATGCAGAAATGGCTAGAATCATATGTGATAGCAATAAAGAGGATGGCCTCTAGAAACAGAATGCTTGGGAATGAACCTTGACTTTGTACCTAATTGTTTTGTGTTTTTTTTCCTGCCACATTATTTAGCTTTTTCAAGCTTCAATTTCCTCATCCTTGGAATTAACAATAATAATAATCTCTATTTCGTAATAACATTGGAGATTACAAGTTAATTTAAGTATATTATAAACAGACAATGATGTACATGATATTTAGGCAGTATTACAATGATTACTTTGTATTTGTATGCAGTGGGGCAAAGACATCAAATCTTTGTAAAATTCAACCCTATCTCTCAATCTCAGTCAGTTGTAAAAGAAAAAAATAAAAAGGCCAAATAAAAGAAAATTGACTTTGACATTTGACTGGCAGAGTGTATTAAAAAACAAGTGTCTAGCCAGGTGTGGTGGCACATGCATGTAATCCTAGCACTTTGAGAGGCTGAGACAGGAGAATCATGAGTTCATGCTACACAACTCAGTGAGACCCTGTTTCTAAATAAAACACAAATAAGTGCTGGGGATGTGGCTCAGTGGTCGAGTATCCCTGAGTTCAATCTCTGGTACCAAAAGAAAAAAAAATAAGTCTCTAAGTCATCTATATTTGGTCATCTTTCTGCCATACATGAACTGAGGCCTACAGCAATTAACACAACAAAACTATATTTGCATAAGTAACTTTTTATAGTCTCTGCTTACATGCAGAGCCAAGCTGATTCATTTCACACATCATTTACAACTTGTTATAGATCCTCTTCAAAACTAATACTCAAACATGTTGGACAAAGAAAAGAAGATATGCACTTTCATTTGATTGTTTTTTTCCCACTGATTTTGTAATATAATATCTTTAACTTATTAGTGACATTGGCTATATTGAAGGTCTGTGCCACACACCCTGTTATGAATTAAAAAGCTGTTTTTTACAGTTGTCATTGCACTAGAAAAGTATCTAATTGCATCAAAAGTAGTTTTATTGCCCTTTTAATGTAAAAGTGTACTGATAATTTTAAAGTAATACAATTCTTTTTTAACAGATGAAATAGGAAACTAAAGTGGTAACAATGTGTTTAATTTGTAATTAAACCCTAGGAACACAACTTATTTCATTTTGTTATTATCACAAACAGCAAAATAACGGAGATTACAGCAGATTGCAATATTAACAAATCCCGTATGTCTCCTATTTGTTCATTTGTTTTAGAAGCGAAAGTCTTTTCCTTGTCCATGATTAGGACCTAAGTTTTGATGATAAAACTGAATAGTATAAGAAAATTAGAAAATTAATTTACTATAAGTCATTCCAGATATCAGACACGTATTATGAACTCATGTATATTCAAGGCCAATATGACTAATAAAGTATACAAAGAATCTATGCAACATGATAAGAAATAAGATACTATTCCTGTGTAATTCTCAAGCCCAGACTTTTTTTTCTTGTTTTCTCCTATAATTCAAGTCACCAAAAATGCATTACTTATTAGTGACAAGAAATATAATGTGTTTGGTATAAAATGAATAAAACAAATTTTTCTACCCTCAAGAAATTTACAATAAAAAGAGAAAGACACAGTAAAACATAACTGTAATGTAAACCAATACAATAGCATACCATGAAATGATAATTTGATAAAAAAAAAATTTGTTAACAATGTTGTGGGAGATCAGAGAAAGGTATAGTGACTACTGCTACTGACTTCTGGAGAAGGACAGAAGAGTCTAGAGAGGAGTGATTATATTCACTGACTTGCAGAATAAGGAGGATTCACACTGTGGAAAGGTGGTGAGGTCATTCCTTATAGATCACATGCAATGTCAGAGGGCAAGATATTCTGGGACATGAACAGGACCTGGGTTGAAGTGAACATAGAATGTATGATAAGGATTAGTGAGAAGAATTTGGCATAAAGCTTGGATAAAATACCTTACATATCTTGTAAGAAATTTCAACATTAATATGGAGGCTTTAGGGAGACATTGGATACATTTAAACAGGAGTGTGGTGATCAAAATTTACTAAAGAACAAAAAGCAAAACAAAACTGAAGGCCCTTGGGAACCCAAATTGTGAAATGGCAAAATGTAGGTACAAATACAGCAGCATGATCAAGCATAAAGGTAGGGGATATTTACACCTCATTAAATTGCTAAATTGAGGTATTTTAAATTTCACCAGAGAATTGGTGAATTTGTATATTTTTCAAAAGATACTGATATTCACTTTAGCTAGAATCACTGCAGTTCTCTCAACAGACATGCTGAAAGGTGACTGTTATCCAGGAGGATTTCCCTTCTTTTTTTTTGTAGACTTCTAAAGATGACTTGCGTACTGTCAGTGCAAAACATATGTACTAGTGGTTATAAAATCTGGACAAACTCTCAGGAAAAATCCATTGATAATAGTCTAATTTCTTTACAATTAATTTAAAAACCATGGCTATGTAAGGTTGATTAATGTTCAGGAATATTTCTCAACTCTCTTGTAGTTGTAATTGGATTTTAAAATAAAGCAAATTCTTAAAAGAGTAAAAGAATCATATTTTGCTAGGGGAAGATTGGAATCTATTTCGAAGTCTTAAATCCATGCAGTTTAAGTGACATCAAACTTGGCAATAAGTATCTTTGAATCCTAGGATCCAGGAAAATTACTTTAAACTACATTAAAAGCAGAAATTGTTTGGAATAGGTTATTCTCTCTGTAATGTAGAAAAATCATAATGTCTAGAATACCATGTGCTTCCAATGTTCAAATCCTGTTCCCTAACCTCAGCATTAAAAATTATTAAAAAGTGAAGGTTAATGTAATGGTTTTGACAAAGAAAAAAGTGGTGGAGAATATAGGTAAAATGGAAATAATAGAATATTTAATGGTGAATCAAAAGTTTTTAAATAAGACACACATTTCATTGTATTTGGAAAGTTAAAAAACATTAAGAATTTGGCATAAAACAGTTTTAAGATCATATGAGCAAGTACTCTGCTTATGCATAAGATTTTCCACTGAGTTATTTACCAAATCAGTTTGTCAAAATAAGCATGAGTTTTCAATTTCAAGTACAGATATAACAAGCACACAAACTATTTTTGAAGCAAATTGTTTTAAACAAAAGAGACTTATTTTCAAACCACCAGTTGTTTCATTGTGTAGCCAATTAAACAGTTATGACTCTCTTCAAATGTATCAATCTTCCAACAGCAATGTGTTCATATTTCTATCCATTCATCCATACTCTCAAAAAACTATGTATGAAACATTTATTATCTGCCAGGCATTGTGTGACTCAGCAGACATAATGGCAAGCAAGACAAATCTCAAAGATTGTAGTCATGTAAGAAAAGGAACCAAGCATTTAAAACAGAGGTAACACTATGGTATTTATGATGATGATGATGATATTATTATCAGGCTTATTGTAAGAATATTTTCAGAATGTAGAAAAATTGGATGTGATTGAGTTATAGCTTATGGAAGACATCAGTAGGATATAAGATTGAAAAGCTAAAATTAGGACAATTTGTTTGTGTTAATTGAGTGAATTTCATGTCCTTGGCATTGTGCTGAGATTATAGTGTGAACCAATAAGTTATAGGTTAGATTAAGAGATCTTATAGCAACTTGGACTAGGTTGGTGGTGATAGAGGTATGGAAAAGAAAAAGAAAACTTTTTGATCATGGTTTGGATTTCAGAAATTGTATTTACATTTCAACTCTGTATGTGCATGCATGGAAAGAGAAGCAAATAAACATAAACATGTAAATATCTAATGAAAATAAATATTTTATGTCATAAAATGTGTGATGTGTAATGTACTCTAATCTTTTCCCATTTTACTCTATTTATTTTCATTAAAAGAAAGAAGCGATGATCCCCCATCAACCTCTCAGCCACAAACACCAAGCCTTTTAGTATGGAAAGAGACCTTTGTCTCATTTCCAGTTGGCTTGTTGTTTGGGGTATCTAGTGGTGAGTCTGGCTCCCGATTTAGTGTTGTAGATGTATGCCTATTGAAGCATGGTGTGGACAGATCTCAGTTCTCATGATTCTGAGTATGCTGTCTGAAACTGGGTAAAAATCCAAAGTTTCTTTTGAAAGGTAACTCCTAGATTGGAAGTTTTGCTTTCTGCCTCCTTGTTTTAAGTAGGATTTATTTCCTGACTCCTGGGATGGAAAAAAAAAAAAATCCTCTTGGCTCTTAATGAGTTCTTTTTTGTTCTCTCTGTTTGATCCTGCTCCTTCCATGGGAGCTTGAACAGAAACCCCTTCTCAAACTTCACTATGTGTGGATAAGGCACTACTTCTCTGTCTGCTTTTTCCTTGGTGGCATGTTGTTACTTGAGGTAACTTGGAACTTCAATGGTTTATTAGAAAAGCCTAAAAACTCCCCCAAGTGGCTTCTCTAAGACTTCTCTCTCCCCATTGCCATTGCTTCTGTTTCCCCTCCTTCCTCCTACTATCAAAAGATAGTAAGATCTCCCCTTCAGCTCCCTGGCATCTTTTGATATGCCCCCCTCCAAGCTCCTACCTCTCCCACCTCTGCCATTCTTTCATTTCCTCCCCTACTTCAGCCCCTTAGCTTCCTACAGTTACTGGAACTTCAGGTCCCCTCTTTCATCAGGATCATCAAGGGACTCAGGTAACTCCAAAATGAACTATTTCAGGCTTTAATGCAAAAAGGCTATTTGAAAACAAGTTGGATATTGTGTCCACTCAGATGAGATTTTAGAGACATCTGGACAGCTGCAAATGTCCTCTCCTAAAATGTGGCACTGCCTCACCAAGATTACATATCAGGACAAAATGTCTTAAAAGTCTCCTTCAAAAATATTAGTAAAACTCATCAGTCCTCATATTAAGTAGGTGCAATTTTAAATGGAAACTACAAGATCTCTTTGCATCTGTCTGGTTGTTTATATATGTGTCTTTGTGTGTATTATATATTTCCCTATGGTGTATTATTTCCCATATAATAATGCCTAGAAAGAATTACCAAAGTTATTTATAAAATTCCTTGGAGAAGTTCTAGCTTAGTTGACATAGGGAGAAATAAGCACTTATGTAAATTGAATCTTCCTAAACTTACAGAAATAAGGGAATCAAGTTGATGCTTTCAAATTCATGTGAGTTAGATAAACCTTTGATAAAATACTTGCCTGAGAAAACTTCAGGTTACTAAAAGAACTTATTGTTTGCTCAGCTAACACTTGAAGATAAAGCCTTTGTCTACTAGTTTCCGTAGTAAGGTGGGAACACTAGCTAACTTTGATAAGCACTAGTTAACAATCCTGATGGGTTTCACATGGACTGCCTCCTTTCCTATTCTGTGTAAATTTTCCCTAATTCTTCTGAGACCTACTTATCTCTCTTCCTGTTTCTCAGTTATCCTCTTTACAGTACCATGTTACCGTGTTCAAATTAAAGTTAAGTTTAGTTCACTTTAGACTATTTTCCTTCCTGCAATCATATGCATCATTACCATGTAATATTGGGCTTTGTTTATCTTTGATAGTACAGCTCTATTTAATTGATTTTTAAACTTACTAATGGCTTGGGACCTACACTTTGGAAAGCCACGAATGGATAGTCATGCATGATTTTTTAAAATTCTTAATTTATTGGGTAAGAGATTAGGGAATGAAGAGATAATGCATCAAGCTTGAATTCAAAGCACATTGCTTCCTAAAATGTGATAACAAGTGCAACATTTACTGAGGAGATAAGGTTTTAAGAGGAAATTAATTAGTTTGGTTGTGGGCAAGTTGTGACTGAGTTTTTCTTGAGCAGTCCAAGGATATGTGTCAAGTAGACTGATTGATTCATAGGATCTGGGACTCCGTGCAGTGACAGTATGTCAATATTGATTTTTAAGATTATATATATGTACACACACATTCTTTTTATTGGGGATGTGAATACATTCACCTAGGAAGAGCAAGAGAATAAAGAGAATAAGATAAGCAGAGGGTTTAACATTAAATCTTAAGGGCTTTCTGACTTTTAATAGTTGCCTGAAGCAGGGTAAACCTGAAAGAGAGTGGGGGAAAGCATCTAAAACCAGCAAGAGAAAAATAAGATGAAGTTTAGTCAATAAAGTCAGAAACAGGAGAAAGTGCTGAAGGAAAAGCACTCCTTTAATTAATTGACATGGAGACCATCAGTCACATTTCAGAAGAGAATGAGGTGAAGTGGAGGATGGAGGATTTCAGTGTGCTAAATAGTGAGTATTTCACATAATAATGGCAAAATCATAAACAAGATTTTTGAAAAATATGTGAAGTGGAAGAGAGCAAAAAGGTAGAAGGCAGTTGGAAGGGGATGGTGCAGGGACTTATTTGCTAGAGAAACTGGAATTCGTTCCATTGGCATTGGGTACTGACTTTTACTTAGCAGTGTAGTATAATTGTTTTTATAAAGATTATAAAGTCGATTCTTTATAAGCAACAGTGTGTGAGCTGGATAAGCCATGTTTGGAATAAAACTGGCACTAGGAAGGCTATTTAGAAGTCTGTTGCTATAAACTACAGAAGAGATAGCATTGATTGAATACCATTTATACAAGATATACAAAGAAAACTGAAAGTCTGAGCTTTTCTTTCATGCACCCCACATACTGACATCAAACCATCTTCTTTCTTCCTTTGTATTTTGTGTAAGATACTATTTTTCCAAAAATCCATATTGGGGAGAAGATCCACACCCCTAACCACCTAAAATGAAGTATAATATTTTAAATAAAATGTGAAAAAACTCTAGCAATTTAAAAAAAAACTATGAGAAGGAAAAATAATCCACTTTTAAGACTTGAGTCAGAAGAACAATGGACAGGTTCACAGTCTACTGTGGATACAAATTTATTTTCCATTAATATGCCATCTACTAAAGAAGCAAAATTATGATACATTTCAGTCTGTTTAAAGATTAATCTTATGTTCTTTATAATTAGTAAAATATAATGCCTTCTCTTAATTGACCTGGAAAGCAATGAAAGCTCTTAGGATGGTCTATGTATTACTTATTTTAAAAGTAGTAGAGCAAGTAAAACTCATAGGCTTGAGAACAAAATCATGCTTCACTATTGGATGAAAGTAAAACTTGAGATAATTAGCCATAATAAGCAACAACAACAACAAAAACAAAAATTCAGACCAATCTGTGCTGTTTTTTTTTTTTTTTTTTTTTTTGGCTTTCTCTAGACAGTTTTCCATAACAAGAGGACATGTCAAAAACCCTTAAAAATTGACAGTACTTTAGAATTAATAAATAACATTCCAAGTATAAATCTGACTCAGCTAAAAGTCATAAAAAGAAAATCCTCAAGACAGGCCTAAATAATCTAGAATGTGGTTAAAATAAAAACAGCTAGAAAATAATTGTACCAATTTTCAATTAAGAATATAAAGGTGTCTATCTAGTTAATATTTTATCTTCTTAAGAATTTATGATGCCAGACCCTGTCAACAAGACCTTTGAATGCCATTCCAACAGATAACATGGGTATTTACTGACACTCCTTTACAAAGTAATGGGAAAAATATACGTTGTTATATTGTTCAAGAGACAAAGATTTAAGAATAAGGGAAAGTGTGATGGAAAGGGACTGAATTTTGAGAACAGTTGTGTATGCTTAATAAGATGGCCAAAATATTGAAATGAGTGTTGATTGAAAAAAATTTATTGCTTCCCTTGATAGTCATTAAAATTGAAAGAAATCAATCAGATGAAGGCAGATGTTGGAATATTTGGAAGGTTGGTACTGTTGATTGACAACTGTGAAGTTAGCAATAGCAAATAAGTAAAGTAGCTGAGAAAATCTGCACATGTTAATACGGCTAAATATTTATTTTATGTCTTTGGAGGTTTTAGGTGTCTTCTGGTATGTGTGAGAAGAGTGGGAGATGGAGAATAAAACCACCGAACTTGGTTGTGTTAAAATTTTAATTTTAATCATATGTGTAAACACTCCTCCTTTGTGCTTGTGTGTTTTAAAACAAGAACTTATATAATGTAATATAAAACTGAAATGGTGAAAAAGGGCTGAGACAAGCAATGATATCTTCCTCGTTGCCTGGTTATAGAGCATATTATTAAGGACAATTATATTTAAATATTTCTGCAATTATCTTTTTGAGATTGTCAAATTCTTTCTCTAACAGAAAATAATTTTGTTTACTTAAGCCAATTTAACCTGTTTTCCTATTTATTGATTGTTATATTTCTGATTTAATTCATCATATTCCACTATAACTATTAATTGTATCTTGAAAGTTTCATTAATCAACAGTCCACAATGTCTTTTTGACTTGTTGCTTTTTAAGGTAAGAACATTAACTTTCTGAGTATACCCTGTCCCTCTATTCAACTTCTACTTCCAAAATTCTGTCACATTCTATTTCTGGTTCATATGTAAAACTAAGTTATTTATACTTGATTTTAAATAATTGACAGCTGAAAGTGTTTACATAATTATGTACAGGTGAATATTGTTCAGTTAACCAAGTAGTGTGTTATTATTATCTTTCCTTCTCTACAGTACAGCTTTTACAACCTTCATGACATATACGCCAAAGAAACCTCAAAGAAAATTATATATATTGTCTTTCCTATATACCAATTGTTTATAACAAGCCAAGTTCTACTTTGTTTCACAATTAGAGCATATCTTTCTTGGGCATGTTTTTGTTTTTCCTGGAATTTGGGATTACTTTATTATTGATGTATGAAATCAATAACATATTTCTAATATCTTCTTGTTTTTACAGAGTATAACAGTTCTTTGTCTGTACCCTGTTCTTATGCTATGAACATTCTCTGTAAATATTCTTCTTGGAAGCAATTGGCTTCTAGTTGAAATTTGAAAAGATTAAGCTATATGCCTCCAGCATAGCTAAGACTTTTAAAAATTGGACTCTTCGACAGTTTCAGCATTTCTTATATTGCAATGTCTTTTTCTTTCTGTTTCTATCCTTCTTTTGCTGGAGTACAAAACTTTCCTCTTGGAGGATGCTTGGGAAATAAAATTTATGAATATTTTATCAAATAAAAGCTTAATTCATGCACAGATTAGATTATTTTAGTTTCTTAATGTTCCTTGGTGATTTTTTTAAAATAAACTTTCTTTCTTAAAGGATATATTGCTTTTGGGAATATTTACTTTAAATATTAAACTGATTTTGTTCTTTGTAGGAAATTTTCTTTAGCTTTCTCTATAAAACCTTTTAGAATCACATTTTGATATATTTAGTTCTTTTGTAATTGATATTTTTCTAGATGTTTCTCAAATTCTTATTATCCTTTAAATATAAAAACCTATATCCTATTTCAATTTTGAGAAATCATCTCATTATTTCTTTGATACTTTCCTTTCAGTATTTTTAATCTTGTTTTCTTTTTCTTGAAAATTAGTCAGTCAGATATTGAATTTCCTAGATTAGCACTTTAAGCCTAAGTTCTTGGAGATAACATCAATTTTATTTCCGTAGGCTTCTATTGCTTTTTATTTAACCAGTCATACTTCCCAAAATTTCTAAGATTCTAGGACCCCTTTTTTAAATTACAATTTTCTAATTTTCTTTAAATCTTGTTGATTTTTCTTTCCCCACATAATATTTGCTGAAACTTTCTGACTGGGAGTGTTTTTTGTTTGTTTAAGTTCTTTTGATTTCCATGATTATTTGCTTCTTTTGAGGTCATTTTTATCTAGGTCTTATCTTTCTTGGTTGAGTCTTTATTTAAATAATTAGTGTCTCTTTACATATTATCTCATATTTCACGTTGAAATATTATGATGATAAACAACACTCTTAGATGTTGGCAAGAAATGGGTGAGCAAGAAGTTAGGATTTATCTTAGAAGTTCTAAAAAATTCCAGAATCATTAGTGCTTTACTCTAGAATGACAATATTCATTGTATATGTCCAAGTTTACCCAAATAATTTGACTGTAAAGACTCTAGTTTTACAGAGAACAACTCACCACATGCTGCCTGGTTGTAAAGTCCTTGTCTATAGAAGAATTTGGGATGAAGCAGGAGATTGTGTATGGTTCTCTGTGACTTCTTTTATATTATAAAGAAATTAAATTATTCTTTAATTTTTTACCTTGTTTTTACTCCTTTCCCATGTTCCCTCTGAGCCTCATTCTACAAGTAGGCTCATCTATTTATTCCATATCTCTTGTGTTTAACTATCTTTATCCTTTCATTGAACTTCTGCCTTTTCCACAGAATCCTTCTTTCTTGTTCTTCTTGATATTATGGGATCATAACTCAATTAATTTACTGTCACTTTATTAGTGTCTCAGAAGAAGAGAGAAAAAAGGATGTGCCAAGTCAAAAATCTTGAGTGAGAAGACTTTAATTCCATAGTTTATGGGGATACTTTCTTTACATGTGCTTTTTAATTTTTGTTTTGTTTTATTTTGTTTTTAGTACTGGGGATTGAACTTAGGGGCACTCAACCACTGAGCTAGCTACATCCCCCAGTCCTATTTTTTTTTTTTTTTTTAGAGACAGTGTCCCCACTGAGTTGCTTGGCACCTTGCTTTTGCTGAAGCTGGCTTTGAACTCGCAATCCTGATGCCTCAGCCTCCCGAGCTGCTGGGATTACAGACATGCACCACCATGCCCAGCACATGTGGTTTTATTCTTATAGGTTTTTGTATTTCTTATTATATTTATATCTTAAATTCATCCCAAAGCACAAATACAAAGGGCTCTTATTATACTCCATTCACTCAACCACTTCTCATTTTCTTTTTCTTACATTTAGCCTGCTTGAACTTTTTTATTTGCTGACCATTGGAGGAGAGAAAGGCATTCCTGACCAGGAAATGTTAGGTCAGACCCTTAGTTCCTAATTATCATAATATAGTCCTGTGACCTGAGAAAAGCAATTCTCAACCATAATATGACCCTCTAGACCCCTAAGTGAAGCACAATGCAAGAGGACTGTGTTTCTAGGAAACAGCAGTTATTCACAGAGGTGACGGTTTAGAATTGGAATTCTAACTGCTTATGGTAGTATATGCTTTAGAGTGGAAAAGACACTACCAGAGGTGTTTCTCTGCTTCACACAAACCTATTGCAGTGGTTGTCAGCCCTGGAAGACACATCACCCTTTCAGACTGGCTCTCATCCTATTTTAATCATCCACCCTGAAGGGGATGAGGGAAGTTTTGTGGAAAGAGGTAGTCAGATTGCCTTCCTTCCCGTGGCTGCTTCTTAAAGTAACATATGTTCAACACATTTACTAAAGCAGTAAATAAGTAAGCAAATCTTCACATGGGCCTTCGCCTTCACCTCTCCTCCTCAGCTCCTTTCTTGTGAAGTTAGAGTTGCATGCACAGAAGTGTGTGGCTGGACTGAGGCCCAGAAATCTGGAAAGTGTATTATGTGGGATCCCCGTGGAGGAGCACTTGGCTGCCAGCAGCTCTGGCTCTGTGTTTCCACACACCATCAATCTGGTGCCTGGCAGTCACTGCTCCCCACCTCACCTCACCTCATGCAGAGAGCAGACACAGCGCAACTATTTGTCTCATGTTGCAGCAGCCAAGCCATTTGAAGGGAAGAAAAGAGAAAAGAAAGGATGATGGGGATAGGGGAAAGAAGTGACTTTCCAACAGACCCTACAACTCCATTTTGCGGTCAGACTTCTTGCTATCAGTTTTAAAATGATCCTGTGGATGTAGATGGTGATAAGAAAAAAACAGAGTTGACTCAGCAGAAGAACAAGGATCTTGATTTCACAGAACTAAACTTGACATTCCTCAAAAAAGTAGTAGAAAAATAATGTTTCTGTAGAAGACAGAATTTTCTCAAACCTCATGGTGTCTATGATTTAAAAAGGTCTTACTTCTGGTTTTTCCAGAATAGTACGCTGTTGGCTCATATCTTTTTGACTACTGCTTCAACAGTGGCAGGAAAAAAGCCAAACTAGAGGTCTTGAGGACATCTAAATGTTCACTCTTGGTAGCTTTAACTTTGACCTTAGCCATAGGCATTAACATTTTCTTGAAATAGGAAGGAATCCAAACTTGCTTAATCAGTTTTTCTACATCTGAGCTAAAGTCAGAGACCTGAATCATACTTGGCTAGTGAGTAGAATTATTTTACAGTCATAATGAAATGAGTACAAATTAGTAAGAAGTTTGTAATAAATGCCAGTTATTTCTAATAATAAAGAATAAACATTTCTATGTCCTTTCATTTCCTCTATCCAAACCAGAGGTTTTTATCAAAAAGATCAAGTAGTTTTAGTGACCAAAATAGGTATACAAAATATAGATTTGTCTCTGAAAAAAAGTATTGGCTCATGTAGATGGATGTGATTCTGTCTCTCCCTTTCTGTCTCTGTCCCTTTCTCTCTCTCTCTCTGTATATATATATACACATACATATATACATACATACGTATATACATACATATGTATATACGTATGTATGTATATATATGTATATATGTATATATACATATGTATACATGTATGTATGTATATATATGTATGTGTATATATATATGTATGTATATATATATGCATAAACTCTTGAGTTTGTGGTTTCTGAACATGGCCTGGTTTTTGTTGTTGCTGTTGTTGTTTTCTGTCTTTAGAACACTCACAACACCTACTTAGGTATTTTCATTCTCCCGTGAACATGAACCCCACTTTCTACACTGGAGATTCAACTGATGTTGATTGACTTGGGTGAAATTTCATTGTTAGCAGAAGAAAGTGTTCTTCAGCCCATGGTTCTTAGTGTCTCATGGGATTAGGAGGATTGTAACACCTGACTTAAATATATAAATGCTAGACTCCCTGGGCTCTCAGTGTCTTAGATTTCCAAGAATATTATAGAAGGTTTATTATACTTTCCAGCTTGGCTGTGCTTTATGCACAGGAGCTTTCAAACTGGCAGTGTATCTGTAGCAAATGAAATTGTAAGAACAACACATAGCAGGAAATGGTTCACTGGTTTTGAGGCTTCATTTATTTCAAAGAAAAGAGAAATGTTACTGTACAAAGTTTAGCAGTATTAGTGTTAGAGCAATTGTAAAAGTCATATCTTTCATATGTATAAAATGGGAATAAAAATTATTTCCACTTGTAAAGGGAAATGGGTCATTTAGCCAATTAGCTCTCTCAATTCTTTAACAAAGTTATTTTAACTCCATCATTTCATAGTTCTTTACACTGAAATAAATATAGTCTAAAAGTTTTTGCATTAATCAACTAAAGACAATAAAGCAAATATTTCATTCTCAATCACTAGAGAATCAAGATTGGTAATCAAAAACAATGAAGATATTTACTTTCCTCTAATAAAATTATCATAGTTCTTCCTTTAAAATCTTAATTTGACATTATTTTTCCTGTAATTTCTGAAAATCTGAGTATCTGTTAATATTTTATTATATTATATATTTTAAAATTCTCTCCTAGTTCAAGAAAGAGTATTTTGACACCTAACCCAAAAGAAATGCCTTCATACTCTTTCTCATAGATCTGTTGGACTTGATTAAAGTCAGACTCAGACAGCTTGGCTAAAAATAATTTTCCTTTTTTGATCAGAATTGAAGGGGTACAAAGTATATTAAAATAAAATAAATAAATAATTCCTAGCTTTACAGAGTTTGCTCTTGGGAATATGCAATTAATGTGAAAGTCACCACTAGTGTACTTTATCAATAATTGTTTGTGCTTGATTCCAATCCATTGTATGCTCTTTGAGAGTCAAAGATATGGCTCCTCTAGAATGATTTCATCATCATCATCATTATTATATTTTATTAATACATATTAATTGTACATATCAATATGATTCAGTATGATAATACCTATATACAGTGTATACTGATCAAATTCTATCTCCCTTTATTCACCATATTCTCACCCCTTCCCAACAGTAATCACCATTCTATATTCAAGTCAGCTGTCTTTTATAAAATTCTACCTATGAGAGAAACATACAGTATTTGCCTTTCTTTTCAAAGTTACCTAAATCAAGGACTGCTATATTTTCACCCCTCGATGACTATTAACTGCGGTTTTTCTAACTGAATAGGTATGCAGATTTTTCATTTACGTCTGTTACCTAGAATCAGACAATAAGCATTTGCTAATTTTACTATATATTTGGAGCTCTTGGAGTTTACTATTAAATCAAAAAGCAAGAATTAACTTCAAAAACTACATAATGGACTTGGTTCAGATAAATATTCAAAAGCTTACTTTTAGATGCCCAGAGTTAGACTACTGAGTTGATAAAGTTAGTGTGGCAGTTGAAGGAAAAACACCAAAATTTCCACTTTTCACCAATTCCATTATAGTGGGAAAAAAGCAGTAAAATCTATTTTTATTCAAAAAGTTCACTGCAATGTTTAGATTGATTTAAGAAGGCTCTTGGTGAGACATGATAAGCAATTGATTTTTTATTTATCCCTAAATGAACCCACTTGATTTTTAAAAGAGTGTACTACAGAATTAAACATTCTTTTTATTGTTAGCTTAAATTATTCATTTTATTTTTTTCCATGCAGTTTTGTTTTTTGACTAATTGCTGAACTTAGTACAGGGAAGAAGAATGAAAACACCCAGGTTGTTGGATATTCAGGTGCTAGCTTTGGTTGAGAAAAAATATCTAGTTTAATGTGGCATGATTTGTTTCTTTATTTGGAGGATCTAGCAAAGAAAACTGAACCCATTCCTTGGCTGCATTTGACATTTTTTAATTAGAAACAAAAATTAAATTGTTGAGCAGTAGGGTTTGATGTTGGCTGCTTACAGAATGACAATTCTAAGAGACATGGAAAAGGGATCTTGCAATATATTGTAAACATTTAAATTGATTTTACTTACTCATTTTGAAGTATTGGCATGAGGAATTTCAGTGGCGATACTTTGTACTTAGTGCCATATATTTGTGCCTAATATTTCTATCAAGTTAGTGTTTCGAGAGTTTGAGAGTGAGGACTCACAGACTCCTGTGAAATGAGCGTTGCAATAACACAATGGTATTACCTCAATTCTCCATTTGACCAGTGAATCAGTCTTAGAGTTGTGTATGTACATAAAAGTCAAATTGGGCAGGCATATGGTTATGTTTTGCTTTTTTAAAAAAATGTGGTAAGTCAGTGTAGGAGAGAAACTGAAGCAACTATAAGATAACACAGTTTATTTCAAGCCTGCCATAACTAGACCTGATGGTCCATCGGTGGTTATATCTCAGCTCTTTTCAACTTCCTTTGGAAGATGCGATTTACCATTTTAGCACAACTTCCATGTATCATTGAAATAAATAATACCTTATTTACTCATTCACTCACTCATTTGTATAATCACTCTTTTGTCTATTCAACTCATAGTTATTGAATATATAAATAATGATGTGTCAGTTTTTGTAATAGACAATGACAGCATATATATTTATAGCATCCAATCTTTCTTCAAGTTGATTAAATTCTAGTGAGGTGCAGAATAACAAAAATAAAACAATATAGAGGGATAAATAAAATGACAGAAATAAAATAAAATTGATAAGACCTAGCTTGTTTTATAGGACAAGAAGGTCTTTTCTGACAGGAGAAACATTGGATGTAATTTTTAAAGAATATGCAAACAATTTTCCAGGATTCCATCATTTGGGAGGTCATTTTAGGCAGAGGCAGAAGTATTTAGTGTAGATTAGTTAACAAGATGATATATTTTAGAAAATACTAACACTTTGATTTGCATAGAAGGTGCAATGTTTGATGGTTTCCGAAGATAAATCTGGAAAGATGAAAATAAGCCAAAAGAAGTCCATCTATGTCAAGATAAAGGGTAATGATTTTCTTCCTTTGTGAGGAAGAGATTTAATTAAGAAGATTTTTAAGCAAGGTAGGGATATTCGGTGGGATAAGAGATAAAACTATTCTGCCTTTAACTGTGGATACATAAGATCATGCACAGGTCAAAATCCACTGACACCGATAATAAACCTTAATGTAGGCCAATTTTGGAAAAGCATTTAGAAACACAGTGGAACTCAGGTTAACAATTTAACTGTATTAAAAATATATGAAAAAATCTCTCTGAAAAAAGTGAGAAAAAAATTCCTGAATCAAATAACCTTAGCAATGAGTAGATCTATAAAACTTAAGGCAAAAATAGCTGTCTTCTAGCTGATAAAGTTGTTTCCATGGGAGTGTGAGTTAATAATTCTAACACTGTATATATGTTGGTATGAATTAGATTTTAAATGTCCCCCAAAATTCCATGTGTTGAAGGATTGGTCCCCAGCCTTTAATGCTATTTTGAGATGGTAGAATCTTTAAGATGTGGGGCCAAGTGGAAGAAGTCAGGTCATTAGAGGTATATCCTCAAAGGGGATATTAGGATCCTGGCTTCTTCCTCTCTCTCTTGATTTCCTCACCACCATGAGTTAAGAAGCCTCTTCCAATACATATCCCTACCCTCATGATATACTGTCTCACCACAGGCCCAAATGTGATCCAACTAACTATAGACTTAAACTTCTAAAACTGTGAATCAAAATAAACTTTTCCTCCTTTTGATTTGGTTATCTCAGATATTTTGTCATGATAATGGAAAGCTGACTAACACACATTTACACTAGAATTAACAAACAGTCGGTGAGATGATGTTGGGAGCCAGGTTTCTCTATGTTGAATTGTTAAATCAGCAGAGTATATATGCACAAGGAAAGAAAGCTGGAATACTACATGGGTATTAGAATAGAATTGAAAACATCAAGAGGAACTCATGTTTAGGTTAATATAGATTCAGATGGTTATATATAGTAATAAATGTAATTATTTGCATATAAATGACAGTATACACACATCCATTTCCTTTTTCTGCCAGCTGAAAAGACTTGGACATTCAGTAGAAAAGAAAATACCCAGCACCCAGATCTTGGTTTCATTTTTTTAAAAAAATAGTTTATTGTACTTACTTAAGGTGTACAATGCAATGTTAGGAGATATGTATATAGCAAAATGGTTACTTTTGTGAAGCAGATTAACATATCCATCAACTTACATAGCTATCAATTTTCCCCAAATGTGGCAAGAGCAGCAGCTATAATCTTTTTTTAGCAAAAATTCTGAATAAAACATACTGTTATTAGCCATAATTGTTGGCATTCATCCTATATATGTACCATTGCTTACCTTTTGGCCTATATGTTCCCATTCCCTCACCTTCATGCCTCCTGTGGTAACCATTATTTTATTCTTTCTGCGTATTTCAGGATTTTAAAAATATTACACATAAGTCAGAATGAGACCATGGAAAATTTTTCCCTTGGTTTCTAAAATATCTCATTTAATATCATATTCGGTAGGGCGATCCATGTTGTGGAAAATGGCAGATGTCCTCCTTTCTTAATGCTGAATAATATTCCTGTGTATGTGTGTGTGTGTGTGTGTGTGTGTGTTACATTTGCTTTATACGTTTATCCATTGATGGGCATTAGGTTGTTTTCATATTCAACTATTGTGAATAATTATGTAATGCACATGGGAGTACAAATATATTTATGAGATGATATTTTTCTCTTCTTTGGGTATATAGCAAGAAGAGGGATTGCTGGGTCACATGGTGATTCCATTTCTAAGAAACTCCATACCATTTTTCATAATAGTTGCACCATTCTACATTTCACCCAACATTGTACATTTTTTTTAATAATAGCCATCATTTTGAGTGTGAAGTTATTCCTTATGGTTGTTTTGATTTATATTTCCCTGATAATTAGTGATGTTGAGTTTCCTTTCATATACCTGAAGCCATTTTTATGTCTTCATTGGAGAAATATTTGTTCAAGTCCTTTGCCCATTCAAGGAATTTAGATGGGTTCACAGACAAGAGTTGGAATGATATATTTCTCATAAATTAATCTTCCTTAAATCATATTCCATACCTTGTTGAGATGTTAAAGCACTATCACGAATAATTTTCTAGTAATTTTCAATGGGTTTTAAATAGCTGTTTTAACCAATTGTTTGATAATATTTAAATAAAGTGTATTTAATATAAAATAAATAAATAAATAAATAAATAGCTGTTTTAACTGAAAGTCTTTATCAATATTACTGATTAGACCTGATGATGAAAAAAGCCAAACAGAACTAATTCTCTTGTCCAGAAATTATTAAGAGGCAATGGGGCAGTTTCACATGCATACACCTGAAATTAGTCAGATATAACAGAGCCCATGTCAACATATTAAAAAAATAGATCCATTTTTCTCAGTCTAACTAGCAATTTTCAACATGTTTCTTTTTCAGCTAGACCTTTTTATGTCGTCTTCTGTTTTCAGCAGTGATTTCACGATAAAATGCCTTAGTATCAACTACCAAGTATCAAGATAAATGATAAAAAAGTAACAACAGTAGTAATATACTGTGTATGTTTTCATTTTTCACAATTCTTCTGTATATTCTTTAAAAATATAATCTATTTGTGATAAAAAAATTGAATTTCTGTACTTTTTCTAAGATCTTCAAACATGATTATGCCAGTTCGTATAGCAATCTGATGAAAACAGGAAATGGAGAAAAGGTGAAATTTAGATCAATTAAAGGAAACAATATGTAAACAGAAACACAAATTTTCTTCTGAGAGGTCAACACTATATCACCCACTAGATTGACCTAGATTAACCAGTAGTGTTACATGATGACAATAATATCATTTCTCAATGAAAATATATCAATTTCAGTGAACAGAAAGCACAACTTGGAGAATTTATCCTATTGACCTTATATGTTTTATTCTTCATTTATAATTTTTCTGCATATTAAAGGAACATTTAAATGAAAGGCAGTGATATTGTCTTCTTTGTTATATTGTTTTGAGAATTAGGACTTTACAGTGGATTATTATGACTGATATGATCATGTAATATTTTCTTTGTTTCATACTCTACATCTTTATACTACTGTAATTTATGTTCTTTTCCTTCATGATATTGATACAATGCTACCCAACTATGTCTTTTTCCTGTCAAGTTCAATAGCTACTTTTCAGTTTGTCTAATGTGGCATAATTATAGCACCCAAGCTACTGAACACCCAATTAACTTGAATTCTGAAATTAGGTTAGGCATGTTTAAGCCCTGGTTCAACCACATACTAAATGTGTAATTGTGGGCAAATTACTTAAATTCTGTGAGCCTCACTTGCTTTGTCTGTAAAATTGACAGAATAATTGCATGAGATTGTATTTTACTAAGATGTTAAATATAAAGTACTTTATATCAGATGCATAGTAAGTGCTTAATAAGTACTAGTTATCACTCTCATACATACATAACAATACTAAATATCTACTACTTCTCATACTTTTCTCTTTATTCTCCTCTGCTCCATTTGTGGCTATTATTTATTCATAGTTTTCACTTCTTATCACTCTATAAAGTCTTATTAGACAACCTTGTGAATTCAGCCTGTTTGCTGATTTTTTTTCAAATGTTTATTATTTCATAATTTAGGTATAGTTCCTGAGTACAAAGACCTGTTTATTCAATTTTAAAGGCATGTTTAGTGCTTCTTCAAATGGAGAAACAATATCTTCTTTATTTCTATATTTCCATGCAAAATACTTCATGCGGGACTAGTTATACAGAAGCAATAATGTGGTATTTATTGGATGAATAGGCCCATCAAATTAATTCCTTTTTTATTATTTTCTCACTAGTTTTTGTTTTTAACTTAGTTTATTACACTAGGTAAATTATTAGGGAAGAAGAGCTATTTCTGGATTAATATTTTGTTATCTACACTGTTCAGAACCAGAACAGGATCCTTAATAAATGTTACCCAAGACAACATTTTCTAGTTTTGAGACATGAATTCATATTTTCATATGTTCACATATATTAAGAAATAAAATGTTAATGAAGCAAATATTAGAAAAGTAATGAAAACCATAGTATTAGTTGCACTGGACCTTAATAATAATAATAAGAAGAAGAAGAAGAAGGAGGAGGAGGAGGAAGGGGAGAGGGAGGGAGAAGGGGAGGGGAGAAGAAGAATTATTTCAGACCAAAAAAGGAAAATAAAATAGCAATGTATCAGAAGACATAATAATATATCAGAAGACATCATTTTCTTACCTGATCTACAAATTATTAACATTACAATCTTTTCTCTTTATTTTAAAATGGTCACACAGAAATATAATAAGATAGCAGATCTAGTTGCTGATGTTTTTTACCTTCAACTAGAAAATTCACATATCCATAAAGAATTTTATAAAAATTAAACAGAATAGTTACACCTAAACCTTAAATTTTATATAACCTCTGATTTTCTTAGTTATTTCTGAATTTCTGCTTTAACATATTTGTCCATCATCATCTTACTGAAAATGTTTGCAGGTATTCCTGATACATCACCTGAGTGATATCGTGTCCCAACAGCCACTGGTATTATATTCTTAGGTTAAGAAAAATGCTGTAACTTCTTGCCAATTAGCTTAAAAATAAACTGAAAATGATGACTTGGTCTAGAATTTAAGATGTTGGCACCAAGTTTCAGCACCAAACTCAATTTTTCTGCCAATTTCAAAACCTCTAAAAATTGGGGTCAATGAACGTACAAGAAACAAAAATGCTAACTCAGTTTTAATTTACTCAGTGAAGGCTGCACATTTAGACTAAAATGTGAAATCTTTCAATTATCTTTATTCAGAAAATTTTTAAATAACTTCATTCAAAATATACCTTTGAAATGGATAAATAATTGATCTGCTAAACCACGTACTCTAAATCTTTAAAAATATTCTTTAATAAAGCAAACATCTTTGAGCATATGAAGATAAGCAACTCTTTATTAATTGTATTTCAAAAACAATGTAAATTGTAAAAAAAATTTTAAATAATTTTGCAGTGAATATTTAATATGTATATATGAAATTCTACCAATAACATTCAACTCTGCTTACATTTTCTCATTTATATTCATCAATCATCTTCTTTTATATATCTTAATATAGATAATTTTCAAATATTAGCATTTGCCCCTTCTAAAGACCTTAACATAAATATTATTAAGAAGAATTCCATAATTGCTAGTTTGTGTGTTTATTTGGTTGAGGCCATTGTAAATGGGATTGAAATCCTTCTCAGCAGATTCATTGTTGGTATATAGGAAAGCTATCAATTTTTCTATGTTGATTTTGGTACCTGCTACTTTGCTGAATTTGCTTTATGAATCTAGCAGACTTCGGGTGGAGCTTTTTGGATCTTCTAAGTATAGGATCATGTCATCTGCAAATAGTCATATTTTGACTTCTTCCTTTCCTATTTTTATTCCTTTTATTTCCTTCTCTGGCCTAATTGCACTGGCCAGAATTTCTAGCACTATATTAAATAGGAGTGGTGAGAGTAGACATCCTTATCTTGTTCCAGATTTAAAAAGAAATGCTTTCAGATCTCCTCATTTGCTATGTGGTTTTCTTTGTGTTTTTTGTATAGGTCGAAGGATCAACTTTTCATTTAATCAATCTGTTATATTTTTTATCATCAGTTTCATTGATTTTTTTACTATGGTTATAATTATTTCCTTCATTTTACTGGTTTTGATTTGGTTCATTCTTATTTTTCAGGGACTTTGAGATGAGTCATTAAGTTGTTTATCTGGGATCTTTTTGATTTTTTTTTAAGTAGGCACTCATAAGTGTAGACTTTCCTCTTAGAACTGCCTTCATAGTGTCTCACAGATTCTAGAATGTTGTATCACTATTCTCAGTTTGAGTAATAGAATTTTTTAGTTTCTTCCCTGATTACTTCTATGAACCACCGATTATTCAAAAATATATTGTTCCATGTATTTATATAGTTTCTGTTGAGTGTGTGTGTGTGTGTGTGTGTGTGTGTGTGTGTGTGTGGTGATTTCTAATTTCATTCCTGGTAAAATGCAAATAATTATGTCAACTTTTTTTGTTTTTGCTAAGAGTTTCTTAAAGGTCTAAGACATGGTCTATTTTGGAGAAGGTTACACAAGCCACTGGGAAGAATGTGTATTCAGTTGTTGGATGAAATATTCTCTTTGCATATCATTGTCTTTTTTTCTTTTGAGGTTAAGTTTATATACAATAAAATGCACAAATTGTAAACATATCATTTGATAATTTTTGGCAAATGCATGAACTCAAATTCTATTAAGACATGTTATTAACATTACTTCATAATAATAATTATATTATTTATTAATCATAACTTTAAATGGATGATTTAAAGTAAATATTTCACACTGAGGAATTAAAATTCCTACTATCTTATTCCCCTTGTTAAAATAGCAATTCAAGAATAATTTTACTAATAATTTTACTAATTTCGTAAATAACAAGCATACACCTGAGGAAAACATTATTTACATTATTGAACAAAAAACTCAATTCACTCCACTTGCTGAGAATATTCTCCATGTAGTTGAAAACAGAATGAAATGTGTTCTTTTTTCTCAAGAGAAATTCATTTCAGAAATGAATCAAATAAAGAAGAACCTAGTATTTTCATGTAGCCTTTATGCTGTTTTAAGAAAATAAAATATTGGGTTTTCATGAAAAATTATTTTGTACTGACTTGTTGATGAATTGAAAGTGGAAAGCATTCTTTTTTGGCTTGTTGGAAATTTTATTGTGGAAAATATTTTATGTATAACTCATCAGTGTTTTAAAACTTACTATAATTAATGAAACAGTACTCATTTACATATATTCTTAAAAATCAAAGATAATTAGTCCAAATGGTAGAAATGTTGTTGTGAAGAAAAAGCCAGATTTTTTTTTTTTTTTTTTTTTTTTTTTTTACTAAAAACTGAGGTTTTAAATTCACTGGAAAGTAAAGTGCCATGTTATTGAGTGGGTATCAATTTTACAAGTTTTACTCATTTTATTCAGTTTTAAAATGGTTGTTTAAGGTTCTCAGGCTTGGAAATCCTTAGCCTTTTAAGCCTAACTCCTAGATTTCACGAATTTTATCTGTTTTTAAAGAAGACAACATATCAATATTCTTTTTTTTATTATTCTTGAGATTATCATAGACACACGTGCAGTTGAAATAACACAGAGAGATCCTGTGCCCCCTTCCCTGGGTTTTCCTCTGCCATAACATCTTTTTTTTTTATTTGTTATAATTAGTTACACATGACAGTAGATGTACTTTGATACATCATACATATATAGAGTATAATTTCTCATTCTTCTGGTTGTACATGATGTAGAATCCCACCAGTCATATAGTTATATATGGGTAATACCCTATATAGTTATATAGGGTAATGATGTCTGATTGATTCTACTATCCTTCCTAACCCCATACACCATTCCTTAAGGGAGATAGGTTTGTTCTTCATATATTCAAAGAGTGATCTGAGGAGCAAACTTTTTACCTTGAACTCCTCAGCATTTGCAGACAACTAGAAATTTTAACACATTTATTCTCCCCACTCCAAACTCTATCTCTTGAGTACATGTATTAGATCTCTGCTCTTGCAATTATAGTCAAATGCTTATCCAAATTCTATAAATCACTGTTCGATTTTCCTTGAATTCAGTATTAAAAAAGAATTACTCATTGGCATTGTAGAAAGAGACAGTTCACTCAGAAATACATAAATATTGTTATTATTTTCCCTGGAAATAGAAGATGGCCTGAAATAAAATAATTGTGTTCTCTCTACTTCCTCCTCAGCCTGATCCTCTACCAAAGACAACAGGAAAAATATGGCTGGACAGAAGCATTAAAAGTGAATTGCAGTATTTAATAGGCATTTGATACCTTTGAACATTAAAAATGCAGCTTCACAATTTTTGGATCTAGTGATAATTTAAATAATTTAAAAATAACCCTCTTAAATTTAAAGTTTAGTCCAGATATAAGATATAGATTTCGTCTATCCCTTCTATAACCACTTCCTCAACTTTGACTTATTAGACACTGGTTCTCCCAGTTCTACCACTATGAACTATAAGTAAATGTAAGTTTCTCATTTGAGTACTTTGACTAGTTTTAAATTTATAGTGTTTATCTATGTAGTCAAATTTTACAACTACTTCAAGGTAACTTATTTCAAGATATTCTTTGTCTGCTTACCCACATTTATATCAGTATTTTTTTCTACAATTATCTCTGCCAAGCACAAGGACAGAAATTAACCACTGGGTGATGGTCAAGTGATAATTTGGTTAAATAGTATGTCATTGTATTTGTATAGAAATGCAGTACCAAAGGAATGTGTATGATGATGCCGCAGTCATTGATCTTTTCTATTTTCAAGACTAAGCCTGGAAAAAATAATCCCCCTTCATAGCAATTCAAAATTTGGATGTATGCATTGCTTTCTATAGCTAGTTGAATTGCTATAGATCTAGTACCATTCTAAGCAGAAAACCTCAAGCATAGTGTATTTCATTTCCTCTTCAAAGACTGCACTTATAATTACTGCATTATATGAACATAACATCTTGGAATGTGTTTTAGGATCAATCTAGATCCTTCAAAGAAAATGAAAACTACTCCAGGAATTTCACTTGAGATTATTTAACTCAGGGAGCTACTTGCATAGGTGATAGAAAATTGGGTAGTCACACATTCAGTTGTGAAGCAATCCAGAGACGAGAGCTGGAAGGACTGCGATGAAGCAGTGTAAATAGAGCCAGAAGCCACTATACACAGCCAGTGGGTAAACTACAAGAGGGACTGCATGGTGAGAGACAAAGCTAGGAACATATTGTAAGATGCTTCAGAGATCTGGAACAGAAGAGAGGTAATAACCACTTTCAGAAAATCCCCGCTTTCTTACAGCTTCTCATTAGCTCCCTAGTAGCTCTCATTATGTCTTTATCCCATTTTGACCCTGTCCAACATCACGCGCTATTATAAACATATAGAGTTAAAAGTTAAATTTATATCCCTGTAGTATGTTGACTTTAGTTCTTCTGAATAGATGCCAAAGAGTGGGATAGCTGGGTCATATGGTGGTTGCATTTCTAGTCTTTTGAGGAATCCCCATATTGCTTTCTACAATGGTAGTACCAATTTTCAGTCCAAACAACAATGCTCGAGTGTGCATTTTTCCTCATACTC
Organism: Geosciurus inauris; assembly: GCA_004024805.1. NCBI lineage: Eukaryota > Metazoa > Chordata > Mammalia > Rodentia > Sciuridae > Geosciurus > Geosciurus inauris. Next base: position 37,855 of record PVHX01001389.1, on the reverse strand, counting down.
TCACCTGCAATTATTTTTATTTATATTCTTGATGATTGTTATTTTACCTGAATGAGAGGAAATATAATGTATTTTAGAATTCTCTGATCCCTAAGATGCTGAACATTTTTTTGTTTTGTTTCGTTTTGTTTTGTTTTTCATATATTTGCTGGCCCCTCTTTTATTTTTTTTAAAGAAATGTTTATGTAGATAACTTGCTCATCTATTGATTGGTTTATTTGATTTTGGATGTTAAGTTTTTAAGTTCTTTATGTACTCTTGATATGAATCCCCTGTCAGAATGATAGTTGACAAAAGATTTTTCTCCCATTCTGTAGGCTTTGTTTTCATGCTTTAGTTTTCTGTGCAGATGCTTTGTAATTTGATGCCATCCCCCTTATTGATTCTTGGTTTTATTTCTTGAGCTTTAGGAGTCTTATTAAGGAAGTCAGTGTCTGCACTAACATGTTCGAGGGTTGACCCCATGTTTTCTTCTAGTAGTGTTAACTCCATATTTTCTTCTAGCAGTTGCAAGGTTTCTGGTCTATTGAAAAGGGTAACACCTGGCATATATGCCATGAAGGGGCTTCGTTATTCAACCATGGAACTACCCACTGATCCAGAACATGGCCTCACAATCCTGAGAGACATGGTACTCCAATTAGAGCAGTCATTAATGGAACAGAAAATTTAAATTTCACACAGTTCTTTCTTATCTGTAAAATTTATTTCTTGTGCTTTATAATTAAACTGTGTCACCCCATAAGTATTACTTCTGACTGCAGAATAAATTCAACCACTTTTCCTTATTAAAGATGAAAAACCTTCTTGAAAATATAAAATACCTAATATATATTTACACTATTCTAAATCAAACACCTCTTAGTCCTTTAACAACACTTACTAGGAAAAAAATGTAACTGTGTAAAATATAACTAACTTTATTAGTATATATTCAGTAACTTTAATATCCATTACAATGGTCCATGATATTATTTATACTTATTTCCTAATACTTTTGTTAAGAATTAAGTTGAAGCAAAAACATTTGAATTCTCTTTGGTTTGTAATGGTTCTTTAAGAGCTGAGCAGAAAAGTTCTCATATTCTTGTAAGAGAAAGTAGAAAGAGAAAAAGAGGAAGCAATGAAGGGAGGGAGAGGGATGGGAAGGAAGAAAGTAAAGAGAAGGAAGAAAGAAGAAAAAGGGAAGGAATTAGATAGAAAAGGAAGGGGAATATGAAAGAGGGAAGGAGAGAAAAAGAAAGGCAAGGAAAAAAGAAAAGAAAATGCCCCAAAGTCTTTTCTTCAGATGAGAGTATACATAATGAACAAATAAAACTCAAACTATTATTCATTCAATGAGAATTTGTTAAGCAATTTTGAGTAAACTTCATTCTAAATGATAGATGAATAGCTAATGAAAATAAGCATATTATCTGCTTAACTAGGGTTTGAAATCTTTATTATAAAACTACATATTCCACTCTAAGTGCATGTGCCTCCTTTGTGAGCTTTTCTTTTTGTTCTTACCTCACATATTTGGTGAGGAAGTCTAAGGAAAATTCAGGTAGCTTGCTTCCAGTACGTTTCTGGGGAGAGCAGATGTCAGCCTACTGGGATAACTGTTCTGCTTTATTCCACATGGTGTCACTCTGTGCCTATCAAGGATACAATTATCTTCAGTTTAGTTTCTGATGACTTTCATTTCATCTTAGGTGGTGAAGCATTTCACTGATTTTGAATCACAAACACTGAAAAAAAAATTTAACTGTAAGATAGTGTGGTAAATAGTCTCAATTACCTCTGTCTTTCAAACTTTAAAACAAGTAGTGTATTGTAACATTAGGAGTATTATTTTATCACCAAATCAGTGTACTAAAAAATATTTTCAAAACGTTTTTGCCACAACTTCATTACAAATATTCATACATATATTATTATGTTATACATTAAAGTTAGGAACCAATAAAAACCTTTTGATGGGGGAAAACAATAGGAAAAACTTGAAGAAAAATAATTTATACACACACACACACACACACACACACACACACACACATTTATGTATGGTTTCTAAAAGCCAACCTCAATCACTGGCTAGTCTTCTTTAGAAAAAGTATTTTTTAATACCAATAAAATAGAATTTTTTTAGATAACAATATATTGGTCTTCAGATAGTCACTTGTCATTAGAGAGGAAGAATTAGACTTATTCTTGACATTGTGATTTGAAACCACAGAATGATCACAAGTGAGAAAATGTTGAGAAGCACTGAGTTGTAGTGACTGAGGTATTCACATCTGGAAAATGGGACCATTTGGTCACAGTGCTTAAGGAGACATTCAGGCAAAGAATGATTGATTGCCCCTTGATGTTCTTACAGCTCTTTTTCACTGTAGGATTCTATGTTTCAAAAATAAATACAATTATAGGAGAAGACACTTTCAGGGAAAGAAATAGAACAGGTGCAATACTACAAATATATTAAGCAACATAAGTTCAATAATAAAATAAAGGTCACTTGTAGGCCCATCACACATAGAAAGACATCATAAACATATTTTTAACATTTCTGATTATCTTTTTATTATCTTAGATAACTACAGAAGATATAAATTTATCTGTGTTCTAAATGTATCTTAGTTTAGATAACACAGAAATATAATTTACATTCTTGACCTATGTTTTAAAAAGGGCTGAACCATTCATTATATGTGGTCCTTCAAATATAAGTTTAAATTTATTGCACATAATTAGAAATCTGATCCTTAATTACACTGGCCCCATTATCAAGTGCTTAGTTGACATACATGGTTCATGAATACTAAGTTGGATAGTTCAGATTAAAGACCATTTCAATCACCACAGAAAGTTCCCTCAGGCATTGTTCCAGGTTCCACTCCATACAATGGTGTGATATTATACATAATGCTTCATTTCCTAAATTTTCTGCTTAAAAATTTATTGAAGGGATTTTTCATAAGATATGTACATACACACATATACATATATATATAATGTACATATATATAATAAATATATAATGTAATCTGGAGTTGGGTTAATTATCTTGTTAAGTGGATGTTACCAATATAAAAATGTATAATCTCTAGGGCTGGAGATATAGCTCAGTTGGTACAGTGCTTATTTTGCATGTACAAGGTCCTGGGTTCAATCCCCAGAACCTCCCCACAAAAAACAATCTCTAAATATTTTATGTATAACTGTATTCAGTTTCTGATTAGCTGATAGACAAAAATAATTGAAATCTTGCCTGTATATTAGTATTTTTTGTCTCCAAAAATTTGTAAGCAATGCACAGTTGTAAGATTATTTTTTTCTACTACAACATCTATGTCAGATGTTAACAACATGGTATGAAATTAATATGCAATTGCAGAGTATAATTTATAAAACCAAATTAAAGCTTAAATCTTAGAAGCACATTGTCAGTCCAGCAAGTAATATGCAAGAGCACCTGAAATTATAGGTGCTTTAAAATTCTACTCAGATACAATAAAATTGGGAGCAGGACTTTTAATCTATTTTTATGATTATTTGATTGCATGATATAGATGACTTAAGAATATATTTTTATTATAAGTACTATAAATAGTGATATAGTCTTCCAATGGCATTTTTATATTTATGTATGTATCCATGTATGTGTTTAGAGTTTTTCTTCCATATAAACTAGGTCACACTAAGGGCATTTTGCTGCACCATTATTTTCTTTTCACTCATTCATTTAGTACTTTGTTAAATAAACTTTGAATGAAAGTCTTCCATAGTTTGTGCTAATTATGATAATGAATAATGATACACATAGAGTTAATAGAGAAGATAGGACAACATGATCACTGAGCTAATAAAATGAATTGCACAGAGATTAATGGCAGCATGTAAAAAGGTCACCTAATCCTGTCTTTCATTATGAGAAAAATCTTCTTGGAGGATGTCATGACTAAGTTGATATTAAAAAAGAAAAGAGTTACCTAATATTAAGAAGAAAGGGGTAAAGACATTCTAGTTTTAAGAGATGAAATATTATATGAAATTAATAAAATTACAAAGACGACATAGCATGTTAAAGAGCTCTTGAAAACGTGCAAAGAGGCTAACTTGTGAGAAGAGATTAGACCATGAAAATGCTTAATTCCTTACTAAGTTTTACCATGAGAGAGATAAAAAGTCACTGAAGGCTTTGGATGCTTTGGGCATTTATGTGACATCATCAGATATTTGCTTTCTAGAAAGATCAATTGGTTGGGCTCCAGTTTGAATGGATTTGAAACTAGCAAAATTGCAGAAAAGACAAATTTAGGAAGCAAAGGAAGGAAGACAGGATGGAAAGTAGGCAGATTTGTGGCAAACTCAAAGAGTAAGAGATAAACAGAAAGGATTGACCTGTCACCCAGGGATCTTGGTGGAGAACAGGTGAGGTGTTGTATCATCCACTAAATGCGTAACAAATGTAGTCTTCCTTTAACTACTCAGCCAGTATCATCGTAATGCTACCCTCTCTCACTCTGATTAGTCAGAATCTAGGCTGCAAATGTCTTTAAATCACTTTCTCTTCTTAAATGTTATAATGAAAGAAAAAAAATGGAGGAGAAGCAGAACAGAGAGACTGAGGGAGGAAAACAGAACAGAAAGTAATAGTATCAAGAAGACAATAAAATCAAAATATTTTGTTTCTCACAAATCTGATTTTTAATCTCATTTCTACTATTTGAAGGCATACAGATATATAAATTTTGACAAGTTTCTTACTATCTCTAAACTCATACCCTTCATTTGTAAAATGTAGTTTCATAGATATTTTACTAACTAGTGTGATAATATATGCAAGGTACTGGCATAGAATAGACAACCTACCTATTGAGAAGATATATATACATACATACATATATATATCATATATACACGCACACATTTTTTAAAAGAAATTATGTCTCAAGGTCTCTTCAGGGTGTATTTATTCTCTTTTATTCTCTATTTTAGGTCTGGCAATGTCAAACTTTAAATAATCAAGAACATAGACCAAGATGCTGGATAGAAGGGGTGTGTGTGTGTGTGCACACGTGCACGCGCTTGTATGTTTGAAAGCATTAGAAAACTGCTAAGTGAACATCTGGAGGCTCCTAGGAACAAATTTTTGTATTTCCATTGAGAATGCAAGCCCTATATGCTGAGATGTTTTTCCTTAAACATGTTTTTGATCTTTTTTTATGAGGCTGCTGAAAGACTGAGTAACTGGCAGAGCTTTCAAAGCATCATGTAGAGCTAACAGGACAAAAATTGGAGATCAGGGTTCACAAAAGAAAAGGAAATAGTTAATACCCAGGCATTTGGCTGGGGACCCTCCAAGGACCATATGCAAATAATCAGGTTAGTCAGGAATAGAGTAACTCTTAAAAATTCAGAAGTCCCCATATGGATCAGCCCTGATTAGCACCAAAATAATCTGCACCTATCTTAACTGCTTGTCAAATAGTAAGTTGTCTATGGAAAAAGACTATATATATACTATTGTTTCTTCATACACAATGTCCATAATTCAATCATATTAGGACATCACTTTATGTGATTGAAAACCAAGAGAAACAATAGATAATAGAAAAAAACCTAAAAAAGAAACACAAGAAGTCAGTATGTTAGAATTTATTGTAAAGAACCTTAAAATAACTGTGATGAAAATTTTGAAGAAATTAAATGTTGCATTAGAGAAATGTAGAAAACTAGAAGAATAAAAGTATACCAAGAAAGTATAAAAAGAATCAAATTTTTGAACATTCAAAAATGCCATAATTGAAATTAATATTCCATTGCATGTGTTTAATATAAAATTAGATATTGCTAAAAAAAAGATTAGGAAACTTGAAAATAGATCAGAAAATATATCTGGACTGAGAGTTAGAAAGGCTAAAAGGTAGAAAAAAATTTTAAAGAGTAAAGTACATGAGACAGAGTAAAGATATTTACCATAGGTTTTTATTAGAGCTAATACAAACAAACAAACAAAAAGGACATGGAGAGAATGGGATAGAAAATTTTGAAAACATAATGGCATAGAACTTTGTAAAATAACAATCTGCAAGTTTGAAATGAATGGCACAATCAAAATAGAATAAACGCAAAGAAATTACACCTAGATATATCATATAAATGCCTGGATTAATTAATTTCAGTAAAAGTCTTAGAATTGTGCATGGTCAAAAACTCAACCAATTATAATGAAGGCTACTGTTATGATAATAATCTACATATTATTATTCTATTTATAATTAAGTTTCTTTATGGAAATTAATTTTATCTAGTGAACACATTTAGAAAAAGCATATCATAATGCATTTTCCAAGATATTAATATGAAATAATAGCTTCTGTTATGCATTATTTAAAGTTTTTCATGTGTGTTGTGTATATCCTTAAGATTTTTCAAAGCAAATTGTTTAATTAGATTATTTTAAGTAGAAAAATATCATTTTCATCATACAGATTATGAAAGATAGCTCCAAAACATTTAAAATTTGTATGTAATTGAGCAAAGTCTTGGACAAAGGAGAAGGCAGTGTGATTTACAACAAAGAATAAAAGAAATGAATGTACTGGCAAACACTGAATTAAAAGTAGTGAGAAATAGTAAGCATTAAGCAAGTGAAAAAGCCTGATTTTTTCTTAGGAAAACTACCTATTCTAGTCTGGGACTTGGAAATAAACTTTGAAGCTTCTTAGGAAGCTTAAAGTTATCCTAGGCAAGTAGCACTTGCTGGACCTAATGAGGCAAACATAACTGCTGTCTGTGGGAAAGGATCACCAATTTTATCATCAACTCTAAATCTCCATGGATGAGGATTAGCTAACATAAATTCTAAAAGACACCCCCCCACACACACACACAAGGAAAAGAACCACTATAAAAGAAACAAGGTAGAAATAACAAATAGCAGATCAAGAACTATTAGGTTGAGAATGTAAGCAATGATATAGGAAATGAAGTTTTTTAAAAAATGAATTTTTTAAGAAATGAGAAATTATTACCAGCTATGAAAAATGATCAGTCAGCTAAGGGAAAGAACTACATAGAATTTATAGGAGTCAAAGATAAAATAATTAAAATGTCTGACTTGATGACCAGATAAGCAGAATATTAGATACTATCTGATAGACAATTATTGCCCCAAGGTCACATCTTCAGATAGTATTTAGAGTGGAAATGATGAGAGAGATGAAAGAAAGAATGAGATGCTCTGGTTAACTTTCCACAATGGGAAAATGTGTAGAATGGAAGAGGGACAATGATCAAAGAGAAAATGCCTGAGAATTTTTCAGAAATAAAAAATTAAAGTTGAAAAATTATGGTTAAATAACCAATATAAAACAGCATAATGTAAATATACAACTAAGTACACTTCAGTGAGCTTGCAGAATCCCAAGCAAAAGCATATCATATAAAAATGTACAAGAGGGCTGGGATTGTGGCTCAGTGGTAGAGCACTTGCCTCGCATGCGTGAGGCCCTGGGTTCGATCCTCAGCACCACATACAAAAATAAAATAAAGACATTGTGTCCATCTACCACTAAAAAACAAATTTATAAAAAAAGTCATTTAAAAAAATAAATAAAAAATTAAAAAAATAAAAATGTACAAGAAAAAAAATTCCTCACATATTAACAATCAAAATGACAACATACTTCTCAACAAGAATAATAAAAGTAAGGACCAAATGGAATCACAAGACTGGAAGTGTTTGTCAACAACAGAACAACACTCAATAGAACTTCTGAATGATATATTTTAGAAAGAAAGTGACTCAGAAAGAGTCAAAGATATATGCATAAATTGAGAGCAAAGCAAATGGTAATTATATGTAAATGTAACTATACAGTAATTGAAATCACCATATCATAATTATTGAGTTTTTAAAAATAATCACAAGTAGGCAAAGAAATAACAAAAAAAGAAAGAAAAAAACTAAGCTAAAGAAACCAAGACATTTTATTAAGCTTAAAGTAAGATAGCAAAGAAAAATCTAGATACATCAGTAATCACCATTACTATTGACTGAATCTGTCAGTTAAAATATATAGATTATCAGATTTTTAAAAACCATCTAGCAACATGTTGTTTGTAATAGATAAATTTAAAATAAGACCAAAGTAATGTTGAATATGAAATGATGAAAAAGACAGTAGTAAACACAAATGAAAATGGAAAAATATCACAACTTAAATGAAAAATAGATGTTAAGACAAAAATTATAGAGTTGTAGAAGATAAAAAATTTGGGTTTATAACTGAATTTTTGAGGTACACTGCCTGATTTCAATGGTCATTTCTAAGATTTTTGAATATTATGATCTTGATTAAACACATCAAGCCTTTTCTTACTTATTTGTAAACTGTGAGTTGTGATAGCATCCATCTCATGTGGTGGTTGTAGGAATTTATTACATCTGCAAAGCATTTGAAACCATGATCAGAAATAACAAAGCCATGTATTGCTGGGGTTGCAGTTTGGCCTGAGCCAGCTGGTCGAAGGGGCACCCCCACATTCACTTAGCAGTGGAAGTTGGGAAGAGTTAGAGCCGACTAGCTGCCTGTTCCCAGCCCTCTGCCGCCACAGGAGGATCAGACACGCTGGGGAGTCCAGTCAGAGCAGGAACCCGTTTATTTGCAGAACAAGCATTCACCTTATAGGGCCGTTCAGTCAATTAGAGACAATGCACGTAGGCAACAGCTGTCCATGTGGCAAGGCACATAAGCCCCTTGAATTCTGTCCACGAGATGCGCGTTGGTGGAACCAACAGTAAACCAATCACATAGTTCCTCCTTCCTTTGTGCCTTTCCCATTTACACACAATGGCTAGTCATAAGGGCATTAGCATGGAGCTAGCTCCCCACAAGCCCCCCTTTTTGTTTTGTATGGTCCACTTTGGGAATGTGCCTGTCTTAGGTCACCTCCATCTTTCAGGGGGTCTTACCCATCATTGGCTACCATTCCAGCCTCATGGTGGGCCCATACCTTAAGGCTTTTGGATTTCCTGCAAGGCCACACAGACCCAGGGGTCTCGAGGGGTTTGGGGGTGTTCTTCAAGCACCTGTGCTAGCATTGTGATCTTGTTTTGGAGCTGGGCTTGCGTTTCCAGCGCCTGGTAACAAAAGGCAACAGTAGAAGGATGAGACCATTAATGCCCAATAGGGCTAAATTTGGAAGAGGCTTGTGTGTTTTTGCCATATGGCAGTAAAAAATTGGGCAGAGGGCAAATTTTCCACCTTTGTATGGTTAAGCTTAACAATCAAGGACAACAGTTGGGAGGACAAATTTAACATCTTATCATTCTAGGGTCCCCTGATGTAGGTGGAGTAATTTTTTATCATTTGAGTAGCATTAATATTTGAGTAGCATTAATCTCCAGAAAGGATTGACAGAGGTGAACATAGAGGGAATTTCAAAGGTGTCTCTGTTGTATAGATAATACAGTCAATATCTCTGATAGAATGTCCATCTCTTGCTGGAGGATCATAATACCCCCAGCGAGGTGATTGCTGAGAGTCAAATGTTGCTCTTGTCATGAATGACCTCTTAGAGCTTCTGGGCAGTTTGAGTAGTTTGTGTGATAGCATCAGCAGCAGCGGTTGAAGCAGCCGCAGATGCAGCCATAGCAGCGATCACAGCGACAGTGATTCCGAAGTCCCTCTGTTAAGGCTGGGTGCCGTTGTAGAATTGGATGCTCAGAATTCCAATCAGCACCAGGCAAGCAGTCTACCATGGTCGTTTACATGGGCTCATTCCTGTAAATTAAGAAGAGAGATCGCCCCTCAAGAGTAGATGCTCTTGGGTTATCAATTTGTTCAGGGTGGCAATATTTAAGTTTTCTAACGGGTACCCAAATAGGACTCGATTCGCTTATTGAGAAAACACATCCAAAGCCTCGACCCACACTTATAAGGGGGTTGGGTCCATGCCAAAATCCTGTTAGGGGGGTCCTTCCATTGGACCTCAATCTTGATATAAGGTGTCTGATTGGACCAATGTCTTTAGAAGGCCTTTAAAGGCTGTTCTTTTGAAAAGTTTAAAATATTTAATGTGAGCATAGCCATCCATAGCTGATCATGAGGGTTGGCTCCCCCTTTTTGTTTTTATAATTGATCTTTTACAGCTTTATTATGTTGCTCTATGATGGCTTGTCCTCTTGGGTTGTATAAAATTACAGTGGAATGTTTAATATGCCATTGGGCAAAAAGTCCTTGTAGGGCTTGGCTCATAAAACAAGGCCCATTGCCTCTTTTGATTGCCCATGGGACACCCATGAATAGCATTGCTTGCTTTAAAGCCTTAATTACATGGGTTGCTTTTTCCCCTGTAAGGACAGTAGCATATAATGAGCAGTATAGCCATTGCTCCATCTAGGAGGGTGAGGTATCCAGAGCTCCCATGAGAGCCAAAATCATTAGGGGTGAGAGAGGGATATCATATAATAACTAGTGGTTTAAATATTGAGGAGAAAACATGAAAAGTATTTACATGGATCAATTTTTTTATATAAATGCTATAACATGAGAAACACCCAAAACCAAATAGAGTTTCACCATCAAGGTGTACACCCAGTAAAAGAAAGCAACAACAAAACACTATAAAAGGTACAGAGAATGTATGGCTATAGAAAACCTTAGTGTAAATTGTAGTATATAACTTTGGCCCATGAATACAAAAATATTTACTGAAGTCAGAATTTTTTAATAAAACAGTGCTTATTAGAGGTATTTTAATATGAATCAGATATATGATTTAAAGGTAGAAACCTTAAATACATTAACAGTATTAGGCCAGTGCCATTCAGTTATATTTCCATTTTGCTTTTGTTTTAAGTTGCTGTTTTGACTCAAGAAAAATCTTTTTATGCCAACATCCTTAAAAGTATTATTCATCCTTGTTAGATTTATATTTAGTCTTTAGGAAGTGATTTAGGTTGGCAATGCAGCTCAAAGTAACTCTAGGAGAGGGGTCAAGTTAATCAGGATTTTGATTTTGAGACAGTAAGGTTTTCATGTTAAACAGACAGCCAATTTAAGTGAGAGAAATTATTTATCAGTCCAATGATAGTTACAGACATAAACATTTTAATGTGCAATTATTTATATCTTTATTTCCTATTGACTGGGAGGTATATAATTTGTTCTCCCCAAATAACCATAGAAATCTTGCATATATGGCTGCACATTAATATTTTTTTAAAAAAATTTAGGTATACCTCTGTGTTTGCGTGTGTGGCTCTGTAGAAGCTGGAATACTTGATGTGTTAACTATACATGCTGAAATATTTTGCTTTTTTGCATAAGCATTAGGTTATGAACTGTAAATAGATAATTGTTATATCTTCCTCAGTATAAAACTGAATACCAAGTATATGAATTAATAATGATTCCACCATAATGATCAGAAACTTCCTTAGTGGCAGAAATTTACTTATTGAACTTCTTATCCTGGCATGTGAGCCCTGTTGCTGAGGTTGCAAGGCAGGGAGGAGAGAGTAGCTGCTTGCCATGGGAAGAGTTTGTCCCCAACGGAACTGCACTGTAGCTAGGGGGCTGTGACATTAGGCAGGAGTTGGATCTGTGTCTCCTTCACCTGTAAAATTCCTTTCCCTTAGAGAGTAGGAGGTGGGGAGAGAGAGGCCTCTGAGTCACCTTTATTGCTTTAGGCCTTTCCAGCCATCTGGAAGCCGGCTGCAGTGCTTTATGGCAGTGGAAAGTTGCCTGCCAGCTAGCTGCCAGTCGCTGACTGGAGAATGGTCCTTTGCTAGTCTTGCCTGATTAGGCAGAGGGGCCAGAAGGAAGAGAAGGCAGGAAGAGTCCACTGATTGTGAGAAGGAGGAGGAGAATGCAAGGCAGATTTAAAGTAAACATTGTCTGTGAAAGCCCCAGACTCTCTGCATCTGTGCAGCGAATGCTGTGGATCAGCGTGCAGGGAGGGACTCTGGCCCAGCTGGAGGCAGGTGGTGTGGCCTTGGCCGGAGGAGGTGCCGGCAGAGTGCGCTTGGGAATTTTATCTCCGCAAGCAGCACTGTGGCAAGGGCATGGTCACTTTAAGGCTTTGGAACAGTTTTTGCTAGCTGGCGCGATTTTGTGCCTTGTTAGATCTGGTGCCTGCGACTTGGCCTACAGTGGCAGAGCTGTAGTATTGGGCTGTCGGTGCCAATGATCAGGCCGGCGGCAGTGGAGCCGGCATGGACTGGGCGGGGGCAGGGACCTCCCCTCGGCAGGGGAAAATGGCAGCCAACCATCCTCAGAGGGAGGTCGATTGTTTTCCCACAGGGAAGCTCGTGAGCTTAGTTCAGGGGCTGAGGGCAGGGAGGAATCATCCCGGTGGGGGGGTTCTCCCCTAAATTGACTTCCCTCTTACGGACCAGTCGTTCTATCAGCTAGTGCGTGGAGCGATCGAAAAGATTACTAGCAAAAAGATTACTAGTGGGGAGCCAGGGAGCTGCCCCGTGAAGGTCTCCTAGACTTTTTCAGCTTGGATATCTGAAACCTCTAAGCCCTTACTCTTAAGCAGATATCTAAAACCTTTCAGAGTAGGGTCCTCTTTTCCATTAGCTTAACCTGTTTTTAGGAAACTCCAACCCAAACCCTGCAGATCTTCTCACTGATTGGCCAAACATGCCACTTACAGTTTCAGTTTCTCTCGCTCCTCATGCGGGGCACCACTGTGTGGGGGTTGCAGTCTGTCCCGAGCTGGCGGGTTGAAGGGGCACCCCCACATTCATCTAGCCGTGGAAGTTGGGAAGAGTTGGAGCCGACTGGTTGCCTGTTCCCAGCCGTCTGCCGCAGGACAATCAGACACACCAGGGAGTCAAGTCAAAGCAAGTACTCATTTATTTGCAGAACAAGCATTCAACTTATAGGGCCACTTGGCCAATCAGAGACAATGCACTTAGGCAACAGCTGCCATGTGGCAAGGCACGTAGCCCCTTGAATTCTGTCCACGAGCCGCACGTTCGTGGAACCAACAGTAAACCAATCACATAGTTCCTCCTTCTTTGTGCCTTTCCCATTTACATACAATGCTATACATAAGGGCATAGCATAGAGCTAGCTCCCCATAATGTATGTGTCTTAATAAAATGAATTTATTAAAGTAAAACTCTTACTTTAGAATACTTTCCAAATTATCAGTAGTTAAAGCAAAATAAAAAATCCAATGGAGTTTTTTATTCCATTTTATTTTCTAAAAATGGCAAAATATTTGAATAGCTGGAAAGAGCAAGTTGCATGAAAAATATAAACCTAAGAAAACAAAAGATAACTAGCAGAATAATGGTATATAGAATAAAATATTATAGAGATAAATTTGAGTCTAAGTCATTTTAGAGTTTTCATTTTGTATAGAGACATTCAAAACCATACTACCAACAAGAGATTGAATTTGGAGATTGTGGTTCCCCAGCCCATGTTGGTGTTGATGATATTATTGAATGATACAATTTGTTGTCCAGAGAAAAGAAAATCATTAGTATTGCTTTCTGTCCTAATTGTCTTAACATAGACACATGGTGACTAAAACCCATATCAATTGATATTTTCCACTAAAATAAAATAAGAATAGCAGTATTTTGTTGCAAATATGTACTAGTGACCTTCCTTCCTAAATGAGCTATTTATGCCTGAATTAAATTAAATGAAACAATCAAATTCTCTCTTTAAAAATGACAAGTTAAATTTACAATTAAACATCTGCTGTTAGATCAGGGTTTGCTGAAGCTTTTGAGGTGGTATATTTTCATGTTTTAGGGAGTTAATATGCCCATAATGACAATGTCATATGACTCATTCCTATTTTTCCTAAAGATGAAGATTTTAAGCTGTTTTTCATTAGTCTCCAAACTAAAGTTTAGATAGGCCAGAAGATCCATTTCTGAGAATAGTGCTCTTACCTGTGCCTTAAAGTAAAAAAAAAAAAAAAAAAAATCAAGTATTGATTCTCCATTTGTATGTGTGTGTGATCTTAACAGTGTAAATACAAAGTACTAAAATCACTTGATAATAAACAAAGCTTCTGGGTTTAGTGACTTTTTATTTGGACCAAGTGTAAGAATGCCAAGGGCACTAGTTTCTAATAAATATACATAGACAAACAGCATGTTTTTATTTTTAATTAATTTACAGAACTGAGTGAAAATTTGTTCACTTTGTGTTGGTAACAATTTCAGTTCCTCAAGAAAATGAAAACTATATAATTCACATTTAACACACAGTGATTTTAACACCAGTATTCTTGTTGCTAAAATGCTCTGTGAACCAGTGATGTTCACTCCTGAGTAACATCACCCTTTGAGATTTGGATATGATTGGGAACTTTTCCTCAGAAAAATGCAATTTCACAGGTACATAGTAACTGTGGCAATATTCTTTCAGGAGTTTCCTTGGTCTCTCTATGACTCCTCAAACAAAAATGTAAAAGAATTTGACAACTTGTCCATCTGGGAGAAAATAAATGCCATAATGAGGTATGACCAATTTGTCATGGGATTTTTCCTGGTGCTTCTTTATGATTCTCTCTTTTACATCATTTAAAATGATATCATCATTCTTTTAGTTTGAAATTCAATCCATGAAATCTTCTTTCCCTTAAAAAAATAAAGTCCCCAAGGGGTAATAGTCAGTCACGTAGGCAGATGTATCGTAGCCATATAAGGACCATTTTCTAGTCACTAAACTATCTTCTCAAAACAATTGTTCATAGGGAGTTTCCTGCAGGCATTGTACCACTCTTTTTAGTAACTGTTTTCTATCTGTGCTTCTTGCTCTGCAGACTGCTTCTTAGTACCTAGACATAAACTATTTCTCTGTTTAGGACATTGCTTAAAATTCATAGATTTAAAAAATTTTAAAGATAAGCAATAACATGCAGGGATGAGCATGACTATGATTGGAACACAACTTCTTCCAACTTATCTCAGTAATTGAAATCCTCAAGATCTGTTTTAATTCCACATAGATGCAGGCTTGACAACAAGTACACAAAGCCCAGGGCTTGGTGAAAGCCATGAATGGGGGCCAGTGGTTTTCCAAGATGCCTTTTGCTACTTACTAGAGCTGGATGTCTTTTGACCTTGAAATGATCATATCAGGCTTCATGGAAGTCACTAAAGGTATCACTTTCTACCCCTCCTCACAAGAAAGCCATCAAGTGTTCATTGAGCAGATCAAAACTTTCAGAAATAATAATTGCGGCTCCCCTTCTGAATCTCTGCATCAAATACAGCTTTTTCACAAAGAAACATCTGATACTAGCTCTTATATGTGAGGAAAAGGGCTTTTTGTCCTATGCATTTCAGCAACTGTAAGTTGGCAACTCTAGAGATCACCAAAAAGAAAAATTGGAGAAAGAATAAAGAAAGAATTTTTCAAGCCTTTGTCAGACATCTAAAATACTATGATTTGGATAATTTAAATGTCTGAAAAGATTTGGGGCAATTCATCCTTAACTCCTAGGGCTAATCTATTCAGAAACCAAAGTCATTAAAAGTTTCATTCCTTTATAAATTACTTGATAGCTGACAAATAATAACTAAAGAAATGTGGGTCTTCAGGAACTACTATAGTGTCAAAACCAGAAACTATGTCTAGACTAATGTGGTTCTTTTAAAATAATGAACTTAAACTAAAAATGTATTATGTAACCAATATGGTGGAAATCACTGATGAAGATAAGTTTATGGATGTGCTCATATTTCAGATAGTAATAATTGGTAATGAAAACATAAGTATTGGCAAATTCATTTGGATTATTTTTCTCAGATCAATATGCAAAGATAAGAATGGTCCCTTAAAAAGCTAAATGTAACAGAGAAAACACAGATCTGCTTAGAGATAAATTTATGATACTAAAAATGGAAGTTTAAGGTTCTTATCTGACTATTGTACCTCTTGCCAAGTTGTTTATAATACTGTAATATATAAAGCCCAACAATGAAATTTTAAAACTACTTCAAGTTTTTCTTTTAAATATTAGAAATATGAAATTAAACATAAATTTTTCTGAATTTTCTG
Organism: Geosciurus inauris; assembly: GCA_004024805.1. Taxonomy (NCBI): domain Eukaryota; kingdom Metazoa; phylum Chordata; class Mammalia; order Rodentia; family Sciuridae; genus Geosciurus; species Geosciurus inauris. The sequence continues at coordinate 21,818 of PVHX01001389.1, read as the reverse complement.
GGCATTTATTTTAAATAATTACATAAATATGGCAGATGGTCATCATGATTCTTCAGCCAAATAATGCAGAATTATATATAGGGGCTCAATTTACCTTTTTAAAAACAATTCTGCTTTTATTTTTGAAATGATATGGCCTACTCTACTGACATTTAAACATAGGGATTACGTTGCAACTTTAAACTATCTAAAGATAAATTCCTTGTATATTTTTATAGGAAACTTTATAGATCCCTATTTTCTTTGCCTGAATTTTGAAGGATGTTAAAAAATGAGACAACCTTATAAAAAATTGGTAGCTCCTTTATGTCAGCAAAAAATCTGATGTTATATTTTATTACATAGTAAATGAAATAATTTTGTACTGTATCAAATGTGTTTCCAAATGGGAAGCCAAAACTTACATAAACTCTGTTTTGCCAAGAAATTTTCTGCCATGGTTTTCACTGTTGATATAGAGTCTAAACGAAGGCCACAGATGGAGAGGGAAAGTACATCTTTACATCCAGCTTTCTTGGCAACAGAAGAAAGTGCTATATTGTTCTTCACACAAACCATCCCCATTAGAACTCAAGATGTTCTTTTCCTTCTAATCCTCATTTGTACCCCTTAGCTATTTGTTTAGAATTAAATTAACTGCAATTTGGAAAATGTGGATGAAAGGTAGTGCATTGAGTAGATATCACTTGTTTCCTGAATGGTGCCTGTTCGGCCTCTTTCACGGCCATTCATTGTGCTTGAAAGAGTGTAGTGTGTGAATTGTTGGACTGTCACTCCACAGAGAAGTCTGGCAGACAGTATTACCATGGTAACAGCAGGAAAAAGACAATTAACAGAATGGTTCTGAGCTTTTCTTCCTATTTATTTTTCTACTCTTTGGTTTTAGGAGAGGATATTACCCCTTTAAAATACACACTCATACATACACACATATGCACATGAACACATGAAAAAAACAACATTTTGACTTCTACTCACTAAATCAGATTCTTCTATGGATGGCCTCAGTGAATCCAAACAAAATCATACTTCTATTATAAAATATTTATAAATGGTTCTCTCAAATTATTCCTCTCTTCCCCCTCCAGTTTTTGTTCCTTTCAGACACTAAAAGAATTCTTTGGAAATATCCTTAGGTAAACGACTGTTAATGAGCAGAGCCTGTGATTTTAACCCTGGCACATTCATTGGACTTTTAATTAGTCCCTCTTACCATCATTCCTATGACAGAAACACAATGTGGACCTAAGAGCTTAACCAAAAAGGAGCCTCTCTTTAGATTTCTCAACTTTAGTTTGAGTTGAAACTTCAGGAAAATCTAGTTATTCATGGCTACTATGGCTAGAATCTGTGACTGAAGGGTTAACATGAGCATAATGGGAAAATGATGTCACCATTAGGACTAAAAATGCATTGCAATCCAAACTTTGTCAGACTTTGATTTTCTTTTAAAAAGACCATTTATAAATAAAGGAAATGATTGTACATTATATGCATCATAATTAAAGGAAAATATGAGTGGAAGACCGATTGAGCCTATGTGTCAAATATTTCATTGAAAAGAAAAATGTGCAAGGAGATAGTTGGGAGTGAAAAATCAAATTTTCTTTGCAGTTAGATTTTAAAATTTTTTTTCCTAAGCTTTAGGGAAAAAAATGCATTTCTGTAGGAGCCTAAGTCCAGCAGTGACCTTAAATTTGCTCTGACTTTAGTATAGATAAAAAAGAAAAGTTTTCTACAAGAATGAAATGTTGTAGTAACTTTTATTTTATAGACTATAAATTGGCATCCCTGAATTCCTAGGCAAGCCTCTGGAAATTATTAAAATTTCCCATTCAGTAAAGGCGTAACCAGTATGTATATGTTCTTTAACTTTTGCCAATATTCTTACCTCCACTCAGAATTTTGTTCTCGTTTTCAGTTGTTTCTCTATATGTGGAAAATACTTATTGTAACAAGTGTTCTTTAACATAAAATTCCAGGAAAGATTTTTCAGGCAAGTAAATTTTTGTTTTTCCCAGTTTTAGAATATGTGTGAACTCAAAGGACCTATTGATTCTGTTAAAATCATTAGATTATATTTTAACTAGGCTGGACAGATAATTGTCTTTATGAAAAAACACAAACACATATCCTTAGAAAATTGGAAGATGTTCTCGGCTTAGACATTTCAATATTGAAGGATATTAAACATTTGTTAATGTTTAAATAACAAATTAATTAATTAATTGAACATTTGTTCAATATTGAAGGTATTAAACATTTGTGAAGAAAAAATTGGCATATTAGGCAGTATTTTAGAAAAAAAAGTTACATGAAACTTTTTAAAGTATGTATAGCTTTGAAATACAGTTAAGCAAACTTGGGAATTTTTATAAGAGGGAGTCACAAACCTGTGAAGGATTTTAAAATTTTCTAATCCTGTATAGCTCTATATATTAACTATATTTATATATTATTACTTAATAATATTATAATAATATTTATATATTGTTAATATATATACTATATATATTAACTATATCTATATATTAACTATATTTAACTTATTATAAATTGTCTTTGAGATGGACACAAATCCCCCATGGAAGTATTCATGAAGCATATGAGAAGATATTTATTTCTAATTTATCATAAAGGAATCTAAAGTGAAGAAGTTGAAACCTAATACCCTAAAATGAAAAAATAAGAAAAGAAAAGGTTCACCTAGTCACTATTATGATATATATTTTATCAGTAAAAACTTATATAACATCAATTATGTACCAGATACTTTTCAGATAATGAATCTTGGTGATGGCCAGTAAACAAGTGTGAGATTTAGGAGATTCACTAAGATATCAGCTTCATCATCATACTGTCAATTATCCTAAGGAATGGCAAGGTAATGAGGATAAAAACTTGGTTTTGCTCACTACTCTGTTGACTACACCAAAGTCCAACATAGAACCTTCAATTAAAGACATACACACTTAGTAAACAAATCTCCCATGTCACTACTGTATAGTGAAGAATTCTGACTCATTCACCTCTCCCCATATAATTTGTACAAAGTTGTTTAAGTTATTGATTTACACATCTGTACAACATACATTTCCAAGATTTTCCCCATCTCCTTGTTTCTTGAGCATTTTATAACAATATGTATAGCTAGTACGGTACAACAATTAATTATAACTTGGATTGCCATTTATGTACAGAAAATATAGTTAAATATAGTTAAAATAAAACATGTCAATCTCATTTCCTCTTGAACTTTTCTTGTTTTCCATTTTACTGATAATCTTACATTTCACTATATTACTGCATGTTATGCTTTAGATATAAGATGTCCTCAGAAGCTCATGTGTGAGAAAAATGTATGGATGTTAAAATGTAAAATTATTAGATTACAAGATTTTTAATCTAATTAGTTGATTCATCCTGTAATAAAGATGAACTGAGTGGTAACTATAGTAAAGTAGGATGTGGCTAGAGGAAGGTAGGACACTTGGAGAATGCCTTTGAGGCACGTATTTTATCCCTGGTAAGCGAAGTGCACTCTCCCTGTCCATCTTCCCCTGCACTTCCTAGTTCCCATGTCATGAGCTGTTTTCTTTCACCATACCCTTCTGCCATGATGTTTCGCCTCATCTTCAGGCCCAGATATATGGAGTTAGCCAACCATAGACTGAATCTCTAAAAACATGAGCCAAAATAAAATTTTCCTCCTCTCCATTGTTCTTCATGAGTATTTTGGTAACAGTTACAAAAATGCTAACTAAAACACTGTATGAATACCTTTATACTTTTGGAAAAGCAAAATGCAGAAGAAATGAGAAGGAAGTTGAGGAATAGAGGATACATGAAAGAATGAAAGAAGATTTAAAAAAGAAAGAATAAAATATATAATACTATACCTTACTCCATAATTGAGCTTCTAGGCTTAGAAGAAATTCTATCATCAAAACAAAGTCTTCTTCTTTTATAAGCTTGATTATATGATAGTTTGCTTATAAATCAAGTATCTCCATAGATACTAGAGTGAATTAATCTGTTTCTGAAATAATCAGTTTCTAAGTGATGAGTAAGTTCCAATTACATATGAGCAATTAACCTGTTAGAAAGGAATTAGAAAATATGGAGATATTATAGAAATAAAAATAAAAAAATCAAATGAACAATTTATCTGGCAGAAAATAAGATGAAAATACTTCACCAATGTAGATGTCCAAAGAACAATTATAAACTAATGAACCACGGTTTCACTGACCTGATTTGGTAAAAGAAGTCAGCATCCTAACAGTCATTTTCAGAATATTGTAACCAAGATATTCTCCCCCCCACCAATTGTACTTAAGTAGCTATGCAGCAAATTCTGAATTTCCATTATAACTTTCTGGTGCCCTATATTTTTGTTTAATTTTATGTGTTCTTTTTAGTTATACATGATACTAGAATCTATTTTGATATATTTATATAAACATGGAATATATCTTATTCCAACTAGAATTCCAGTTGGAAGTACATGATGTTGAGATTCACTGTGTGTATGCATAAATATACACAGGAAAATTATGTCAGAATCATTCCACTGCATTTTCTATTCCTATCCCCCTACTTTCCTTTCATTCTCCTTTGTCTAATCTACTGAACTTCTATGCTTCCTCTCCTCTTCATATCGTAGAACAGTCAACATTTGTTTTTGGGGGATTGGCTTATTTTGCTTAGCATGATACTCCCCAGATCCATCGATTTTCTGGCAAATAGCATAAAGTCATTCTTTTTTATGACTGGGTAACATTCCATTGTATATATTACACCACATTTTCTTTATCCAGATGGCTTAGATAAAAATAAGATAAAATCTTAATTAAATTCTATCTATTCTAGTGTATTATTATCCTTAGAGGTTAACCATTCAAGATTTCCTTCCATTTCCTTCAGTCTTCTCAGCTGAAGTTATGCATACATTCACTCTTTTGAACTATTTAATTTGCATTATTAATCAAGGTAATTTATGTTTTCACTAAACTCATTTGTTTTTTCTTAAGCTGTCCTTGCAATTTAAAACTCTTATACTCAAATATCCTTGTTCCTTATTTTAACCTCTCAGGGTCTAATTCCATTAGGAGTTTAAAAAATTTTTTTATTAATTTCATTGTAAATCACTTCATAAACTTTATAATTCACAATGATATATTTAATTTTCAAAGAGAAGGAGAATAAAGTCAAAATGTTCTCACGCAGGCATTTCAGAACCTTGATAAATTAAATTAGCTTTTTTTTTTTTTTAGAAGTAACTACTCAAGATGATGAAAAAAGTTCTCCAGAAAACCATAGGACATTAATGGTTTTGGAAGGAGAAGTCACACCTTTAAAACTGAGACCTGGAAATTAAAATCCCCACTTGGTTCAAGTGTATTTTAAGTACAAGAAATGCAATAGACTCCTTTCCACACAATACAGATTTCAATGGGGACAACTTTTCTGTTTTATATGTTTAGTTCTTAGTGAGAAACCCATATACCAACATGGTGTTATACATATGGTTATTAACATTTTTCCCTAAAATAGCACATTAAGAATAACAATGTCACATTTCTATGCATTTCAGCAGTTATTGGAATATAATATTCTTCAATATTCAGATGTTAAGAATGCAGCTTAATACTTTTTTTGATTACCTTTTTAGACTTTTGACTGCATTTCTCAACTTTATAGGGAATAACAATGAGACCTCTTGATTCATGAAATGCAGCGTCTCATATTTGTCTGACTCTACAAGATACTTTCTTTTCCTATGCATCTCATTCATGCCCTATTGCCAGTACCAAGAAACAACTGACTCTCCACACTCTAATATTTTGTATTGTTTGCCTGAGATGATTGCACTCCCTGATTACTGACCTCTTCTTGTCTTACTGGACTTCAAACTTCTTTTATCCTCTCGGTTCAGCAGGAAGGGTTTGCCATCCAAAATTGACACCGTAGGTCTGAGTGGAATCTATCCTTAGTCATTTTCTGCTAACAATCACAATGTCAGGATTCCAAAGAACTTCCTAATTCATATACAAGAAACACCATATTAAGCATTGATTTTGTAGCTGATACATGTTGTAGACTCTCCCCTTCCATTCAGAATAATTTTATTTCAAATATTAATGTCTTTCCTTCGTATTATAGGCAACTTCACTTTGGACTGGTCAACAAGCTTGAATTTCAGGAGGCTGGCATTGGAGCTTTAGCCCTTTTCACAGGAAACATTCCTATTACAAGTTGAGACAGTACATATATATGGTAAATCTGTGATTCCATTAAGGCTGCCACCTGCAGAAACTTATGGAATACACTAATAGTTACAGACTGAATTGTATCAATCTATAAAGAGTTTAATTTCTTCCATATGTCTGTTCATTATTATGATTTTCTAAAATAAAATGAGCCATGCTCCATTGCACACAACTATAATCTCAGTGACTTGGAAGGCTGAGGCAGGAGGATCTCAAGTTCAAGGACAGCCTTAATAACTTAGTGAGACCTTGTCTCACACTTTTAAAAAAATAATAATAAATGAAAAGGACTAGCGATATGCTCAGTAGAAGAATGTCCCCAGTACAAAAAAAAATTAATAAAATGAAAGCTCTCAACATCCATCTTCTGTTAAAACCTAACAGTGATTTTCTAAGGCCAGTGGGATAAGAGTCAAATTCCTTTACTGACTAGCACAGTGGCTGAGGCAGGAGGATCACGAATTCAAAGCTACAAAGCAACAGAGAGGGGCTGAGCAACTCAATGAGAGACCTTGTCTCTAAATAAAATAGAAAATGGGGCTGGGGATGTGGCTCAGTGGTCAAGTGCCCCTGAGTTCAATCCCTGGTATCAAACAAAAAACCAAAAACAAACAAACAAAAAAACTCCTTTACTATGTGTAAGATCAAACTTTACTTAGCTCCCACTTTCACTGCCGTCTGCTGAAAATGAACAAGAAAACTGGAAAAAAAAACTTCTCAAAGAATACATTAATTTCATCTAATTAAATTATTATGTTTTCTAAAAAATATGCAATATCTTGACTGAGAAGCATCTTGTTGCTCTGTGGGGTGCACTGTTTATCACATTTCAGTGGTAAAATCAAGACAAGAGCACATAGGGAAATGGAAAGACACAGTGGATTAGGCATCCAAGAAATATGAATTGATTTCCAACTTCAACCCTCAAGTAAAATTGGGATTTGGTGAAAAATGCCAGAAAACTTCAACCAGAACAATGAAAAAACTATTTTTCCTACATATTGCAGCAGTGCTTTATGCAAACATCTGCAAAAGGTGTCTCCTTTATTATTCAAATATCTCTGCATCCCTCTGGATGGTGTTGTTTTCAATGGCGCATCATGAACTAAGAAGGGTGGGTCTTGCAATATCTCTGAAGAGCTTGGAATTTTCCCCTCATTAAACATCTTTAAGATTAAGACATTATCTCTTCAATAACTAATGAGTGTAGAATGCCTTCCTTGAAATCCCACAAAATTCTTCTCTTCTGAAATCAAAAAGTTCCCTAGGATCCAAAGTTAGGAAAAATCTGACATAAAAGAGACAAGGGACTCTGTCTACCTCCAACCATCTCACTGCAATAGTTGAGGCTTCACAAACTGCCTTCCCAAATATTAGATTTTAATTTATAATTTTCCCTAATCTCCAAATTGTTCAGCCAGGCTAGTTAAAGCTGTATACACCATAAGGAAATTCCTAAAAAAAAGTGAGCAACAGGAAACAAAATGATCATCTTTCATAAGGCAATATGTCAAAAAGAGCAATAGCTTTGGGATAGATGTGTACATTCCAAAGCTGTGAATATGGCTGCATGATCTTGGACAGATTGCCTTTTCTTCCCCAGTACGTTGGCTTCAGTACAATACTGATGTAGGGTTAATTACAAGGCTGTTGCAAAACAGTCAATAAGCTCTGTACAAGGCGGATAGATGGTCATAAATAAATTGAGACTGTCACTGTTATTATAATATACTCTATTTTTATTATATTCTCATGTACTTTACATTTAGGGTTTTTTCATCATTGCCAAAAGTTCAGTGGCATGATTCTATTAATAGCTGAAATATCTAGACCTCTTTTTCTTTTTGGAGAATTTGTCCATGGAAATTTCCTATTCTGTATATCACTGGAAAAAGTTATTATCTCATGTAATTATATAAGAAGACTACTGATGAAAGTGATATTTTAATAGTCGTGTCAATAAAAGAAGAAACACTGCATAATGCAATTATGAGATGTGTGACTCATAAAAGGTTTACTGAAATTTCAGAGAAAAGTCAACCTAGAATTTGTAAAATCATACATACATATAATTTCAAATACAAAAAGCTATAGCTTTGCACTTATATATTTATACATGCAAAAATTATTGCTAATATCTGCAAATTATATTTTGAATTTAGGAATTACAAAAACTGACATATTGATGGGCTATTGGATTTGGATATGTAATTATTATTAAATACTTAATATGTGTTTTATATAATGTATATTATATAATAATATATAATGTATACCAATTAAGCTTATGTTTTGGCAAGTTACAAGAACTAATTTTGTTTACCCATCCACTAATAATTAATTGAAAGCATCAGGGTTTCTTGAAATGTTTTTCACAGACTACTAATTCTTGAAGACATTTCATGATTTCATAATTTTTAAAAATTAATTTATTTAAATGCACTTCAAGTCATAGTACATATATAGAGCTTAATATATCCATTTCTCTGGTTGCAAACCAGATGGAGTCACACCATTTGTGTCTTCATACATGCACCAAGGGTAGTGATGACCATCTCAATCAACCATCTTTACTACACCCATTCCCCTTTCCCTCCCCCCACCTCCCCCATGCCCCATCCAGAGTTTCTCCATTTCTCCTATGTTCCCCATTCCCACCCCACTTATGTATCAGCATCCACTAATCAGAGAGAATATTCAGCATTTGGTTTTGGGGGATTGGCTTGCTTCACTTAGCATAATGATCTCCAGTTCCACCCATTTACCTGCAAATGCAATAATTTTATTCTCCTTTATTGCTGAATAATATTCCATTGTGTATATGTACCACAGTTTCATTATCCATTCATCTATTGAAGGGCATCTGGGTTGCTTCCACAGTTTTGCAATTGTGAATTGTGCTGCTATAAGCACTGAAGTGGCTATGTCACTGTAGTATGTTGTTTTTAAGTCTTTAGGGTATAGGCCAAGGAGTGGAATAGCTGTATCAAATGGTTGTTCCATTCCAAATTTTTTAAGAAATCTCCATACTGCTTTCCAGATTGGTTGCACCAGCAATGTAGTCCCACCAGAAAGTTTGAGTGTGCCTTTTTCACCACATCCTCACCAGCACTTATTGTTGCTGGTGTTTTGGATAGCTGCCGCTCTGACTGGGGTGAGATGAAATCTGAGGGTAATTTTGATTTGTATTTCTCTAATGGCTAGAGATGTTGAACATTTCTTCATATATTTGTCTATTGGTTGTATATCTTCTTCTCAAAAGTTTCTATTCAGCTCCTTAGCCCATTTATTGACTGGATTATTTGGGTTTTTTTGGTATTAAGTTTTTTGAGCTCTTTATATATCCTGGAGATCAGTGCTCTGTCTAATGTGCGTGTGGCAAAAATTTGCTCCCAGAATGTAGGCTCTCTGTTCACTTCATTGATAGTTTCTCTTGCTGAGAAGAAGCTTTTTAGTTTAAACCCATCCCATTTATTGATTCTTGCTTTTATTTCTCATGCTATAGGTGTCTTGTTAAGGAATTCAGGACCTAATCCCACGTGATGAAGATTTGGACCTACTTTCTCCTCAATTAGGTGCAGGGTCTCTGGTCTAATTCCTAGGTCTTTGATCCACTTTGACTTGAGTTTTGTGCATGGTGAGAGATAGGGGTTTAGTTTCACTTTACTGCATATGAATTTCCAGTTTTCCCAGCACCATTTGTTGAAAAGGCTATCTTTTCTCCAATGTATGTTTTTGGCAACTTTGTCTAGTATGAGATATCTGTATTTATGTGCATTACTCTCTGTGTCTTCTATTTTGTACCATTGGTCTACATGTCTATTTTGGTGCCAGTACCATGCTGTTTTTGTTACTATAGCTTTGTAGTAAAGTTTAAGGTCTGGTATTGTGATGCCTCCTGCTTCACTCTTCTTGCTCAGTATTGCTTTGGCTATTCTGGGTCTCTTATTTTTCCAATGAATTTCATGATTCCTTTTTCTATTGCTATAAGAAAGGACTTTGGGATTTTAATTGGGATTGCATTGAATCTGCATAGAGCTTTGGGCAGTATGGCCATTTTAATAATATTTATTCTGCCTATCCAAGAACATGGGAGGTCTTTCCATTTTCTAAGATCTTCTTCAATTTCTTTCTTTAGTGTCTTGTAGTTTGCATTGTAGAGGTCTTTCACCACTCTTGTTAGATTGATTCCCAAGTATTTTATATTTTTGGAGGCTATTGTGAATGGGATAGTTTTCCTAATTTCTCTCTCAGAGGACTCATTGCTGATGTATAGAAATGCATTTGATTTAGGGATATTGATTTTATATCCTACAACATTGCTGAATTCATTTATCAGTTCTAGAAGTTTTCTGGTAGAATTTTTTGGATTTCCTAAGTATAGAATCATGTCATCTGCAAATAATGATACCTTGAGTTCTTATTTTCATATTTGTATCCCCTTAATTTATTTCATCTGTCTAATTGCTCTGGCTAGAGTTTCAAGGACCATATTGAATAAGAGTGGTGAGAGAGGGCATCCATCTCTTGTCCCTGTTTTTAGAGAGAATGCTTCCAATTTTTCTCCATTTAGGATGATGTTGGCTTTAGGCTTAGCTTTAACATTGCTTTAACATTGCTTTAACAATGTTGAGGTATGTTCCTACTATCCCTAATTTTTCAAGTGTTTTGAACATGAAAGGGTGCTGTCTTTTGTCAAATGCACTCTTTTTAAAACATGTTTTTGTATGCAATTTGCCAGAATTTTATTGAGAATTTTTACATCTATGTTCATCTGGGATATTGGTCTGAAATTTTCTTTCTTTGATGTGTCTCTGTCTGGTTTTGGTATCAGGGAAATACTTGCCTCATAGAATGAGTTTGGAAGGGTTCCCTCCTTTTCTATTTCATGAAATAGTTTTGAGGAGTATTGTTATTAATACTCCTCAAATAGTTTGAGGAGTATTGCTATTAATTCTTCTTTGAAGGTCTTGTAGAACTCAACTGAGAATCCATCTGCTCCTAGGCTTTTCTTGGTTGGCAGGCTCTTGATGGCATCTTCTATTTCTTACTTGAAGTTGATCTGTTTAAGTTGTGTATAACCTCTTGGTTCAGTTTGGATAGGTCATATGCCTCTAGAAATTTGTCGGTGTCTTCAGGGTTTTCTATTTTACTGGAGTAAATATTTTCAAAATAGTTTCTAATTATCCTGTGTGTTTCAGTAGTGTCTGTCATTGTATTTCCTTTTTCATCATGAATTTTAGTAGTTTGGGTTTTCTCTCTCCTTCTTTTCATTAAGGTGTCTAAAGGCTTGTCAATTTTGTTTATTTTTCCCAGGAACCAGCTTTTCTGTTTTGTCAAGTTTTAAATTTGTTTCTTGTGTTTCAATTTCTTTGATTTCAGCCCTGGTTTTAATTATTTCCTGTCTTCTACTTCTTTTGGTGTTGGTTTGTTCTTCTTTTTCTAGGGCTTTGAGATGAAGAGTCAAGTCATTTATTTGTTGACTTTTTCTTCTTTTAATAAATGAGCTTAATGCAATAAACTTTCCTCTTAGCACTGCCTTCATGGTGTTCCAGAGATTTGGATATGTTGTATCAGAGTTCTTATTTACCTCTAAGAACTTTTTTTTATCTCTTCCCTGATGTCTTCTGTTACCCATGCATCGTTCAATAGCAAATTATTGAGTCTACAGATATTGTAGTGGCTTATTTTTTTTAAACTGTTATTAATTTCTAGTTTCATTACATTATGGTCAGATAGGATGTAGGGTAGTATCTCTATTGTTTTGTATTTACTAAGACTTGCTTTGTGGCATAGAATATGATCTATTTGGAGAAGGATCCATGTGCTGCTGAGAAAAACATGTAGTTGCTTGTTGAATGATGGAAAATTCTGTATATATCCATTAAGTCTAGACTATTGATTGTTAAGTCTTGTAGATTCTTTGTTTAGTTTTTGTTTGGAAGATCTATCCAGTGGTGAGAGAGTTGTGTTAAAGTCACCCAATACTATTGTGTTGGGGTCTATTTGATTCTTGAATTTGAGAAGGTTTTGTTTGACAAACATGGCTGCCTCATTGTTTGGGACATAGATATTTAAGATTGTTATGTCTTGTCAATGTATGATTCCCTTAAGCAGTATGAAATGACCTTCTTTATCCCTTTTCACTAACTTTGGTTTGAAGTCCACATTATCTAAAATGAGGATGGAAACTCCTGCTTGTTTATGCAGTCCACGTGAGTAATAGATTTTTTTCCATCCTTTCACCTTCCATCTGTGAGTGTCTCTTTCTGTGAGATGAGTGTCTTGGAGACAGCATATTGTTGGGTCTTTTTTTTTTTAATCCAATCTGCCAGTCTGTGTCTTTTTATTGTTTAGTTTAGGCCATTGACATTCAACGTTATTGTTGAGACATGGTTTGTATTCCCAAACATTTTGGTTTATTCTTAGTTTTTAACTTGACTGGGTTTCTCCTTTGATTGGCCTTTAGTGTAGCTCCTCCCTCTGCCAGTTCTCATTGTTATTTTTCATTTCCTCCTCATGGAATATTTTACTAAGAATGTTCTGTAGTGCTGGCTTTCTGGCTGTGATTTCTTTTAATTTTTGTTTATCTTGAAAAGTTTTTATTTCATCATCAAACCTAAAACTTAATTTTGCTGAATATAAGATTCTTGGTTGGCATCTGCTGTCTTTTAGCACTTGGTATATGCTGTTCCATGATCTTCTTGCTCTCAGGGTCTGGGTTGAGAAGTCTGCTTCCCCCTATATGTAATCTGATTCCTTTCTCTTGTGGCTTTTAAGATTCCTTATTCTGAATGTTAGGCATTTTCATTATGATGTGCCTTGGTGTATATCTCTTGTGATTTTGTGCATTTGGTGTCCTATAAGCCTCTTGTATTTGATTATCCAACTCATTCTTCATATTTGGAAAGTTTTCTGATATTATTTCATTGAAAAGATTGCTCATTCCTTTGGTTTAAAATTCTATGCCTTCCTCTATCCTAATAATTCTTAAATTTGGTCTTTTAATGTTATCCCATAGTTCTTGGATGTTCTGTTCATGGTTTCTTACTCTCTTCAGTGTGTGGCCAACTCTATTCTCAGGGTTAAATATTTTGTCTTCAGTATCTGAGGTTCTGTCTTCCAAGTGGTCTAATCTGTTGGTAATTCTTTCTATTGAGTTTTTAATTTGGTTTATTGTTTCTTTCATTTCAAAGTTTCTGTTTGGTTCCTTTTCAGAATCTCTACCTCCTTATTGAAGTGATAATCTTTTACTTCCTGTATTTGCCTATATATCTCTTTATTGAAATGATCTTTTGCTGACTGGGCTTGCTCTCTTATATCATTCTTTAAGTCACAGAACATTTTAATTATGTACATCCTGAACTCCTGTTCTGTCATTTCTTCTGCTGTACTGACCATGGATTTCAATAATGTAGTATCTTGGTTGGTTTGTTTGAGGCACTTTCTTCCCTTGTTTTTTCATGGTGTTTTTGTGTCTTTTCTTCTAGCTCTGCTGATCCAAGGTGTTACAGTTTTTACTCCTATACGATTATAGTTTCCCTGCAGGGTTTCAATACCTCTCCTTTAAAGGGGAGACCAATATCGATTGATCTCAATACAAACAATATATATTTCAAACCAAGTAGCTCCTAATAGCTCCTAAATTCATTTACAGTTCAGTCACAATATACAACAATTATGAGTTCATTTAACATATATTATGTAAACAATAGATTTGCACAAGGTCTATAGTTTCTGTTGGTGGGCTAGAGAAATTTGAGGGTGGGTTGTAGCATAGAATGTTAGGGTAGTAGGAAGTGAGGATATGGTTATTAGATCCTAAAAAGCATGAAAAAGGAATCCAAGAGAAGTTGGATCTTAGTAGAAAAAGCAAAAGAGAGTTGGGGAAGACCAGTAAGAAGGAAGAAAAGAGTACAGCTAGTGAGGAGACATGATAGTAAGAAAAATAAAATATATGCTGGTGGGAGTTACAAGGCCATATAATACCACTCTAGTACACTGTTCAGAAATCTCAGTCTACCATATCTTACTGTATAACAAATACTTGATTTCACAAATGTTGGGGATTAGAGGGTGGGAAAAGAGTGAGAGAGAAAAGAGGAAAGGAAAAAAAAAGAAAGAAAAGAAGGAAAGAGTAGAGAAGTAAAACAAAAAGATTAAACAAAAGGAATATTAGGAGAAAAAGATAACGGATAAAATAAAAATAAGAATAAAACAATAAAAAATAAAAATAAAAAAATAAAAAGTCTCAATGTAAATAAACAGGTTTGCTTCCTTTCACCTCCAGTAGGTGGAATTGTCTGTTGCTAACTGGAATTTCCCCACTTGGTAAAGAATGTTGTAGGTGGAGGTCTCACATCTGCTTCAGCAACAGGGTGAAGGATTGGACCACTGGTGGTCTTGGATGCAGTGGAGATGCAGTTTCATGGTGTGCTGTGTTGAAGCAGAAGTTTGTTGAAATGAAAGTTTGTCCCCAGATGCTGTCTGGCGTCCCCTGGTGTAGGAAGTTCTGCCCTGGTAGATGGAGATCTACAAAGAACAGTAGTAGAGGTCCCATGGGAGCATGAGTCATGTGTCCACTGGAGCAACTGCTAGGGGTTCTGCATGGTTGGATGGGCGCTGGAGCCAGGTACCCCATGTAGAAGCAGGCCCTGTCTGGGCGAATGCTGTTCCAGAGCCCTGGGCAGGGGTTCCAAGCCACTGGCAGCTGAGTTCCACCACTCACCAGCAGAAGTCATGGAGTTTCTGGCAATTGCTGCTGCCTGATGGCCCTGCATACACCCGTGAGTGAAATTCCTGTGAGGGATGATGAACTGTAGGATGATATCAAGAAGCTGGTTGGGAGATGATATTTCCACTACTTCAAGCTCTGGTCCTGGAGAGACTAACACTGTGGAGTCCATCTAGGCCACCATCTTCTGTCCCCAGATCTTGTCCAGCATCCCCTGGTGTAGGAAGTTCTGCCCTGGTAGATGAAGATCCACAAAGAACAGTAGCTGGGGGTCCCACACATGAGCCGTGTGTCCATGGGAGCAACTGCTAGGGGCCCTGCATGGTTGGGTGGGCGCTGGAGCCAGGTATCCCATGTAGAAGCAGTCCCCACCCAGGGTGAGCCCTGGGCTGGGGCTCTGAGCCGCCTGCAGCTGAGCTCTGCCATTGCTTGCTGCTGAAGTCATGCTTCTTGTGGCAATCGCTGCTGCCTGGTGGCCCTGCATACACGTGTGAGTGAAATGCCTGTGGGGGCAGCTGTAGGATGATGTCCAGAAGCTGGCTGGGAGATGGTATTTTCACTACTTCAATCTCTGGTTCTGGAGAGACTGACCACGGCATCCGTCTAGGCTGCAATCTTGGACCAAATGCAATTTTATAATTTAAATAATTAAATGTTGTATACTATAAACCCACTTAGAGATTTATAATTTCCATAATTCATATTAAGGTTTCTTAGAAAACAGTTGTCAAGCATTTGTGCTTAATTCAATGGCTCATATCATTCTTAATATCATTAACAAAAGTAGGCTATGATATATTTAGAGAAACATTAGAATAAAGAATCTATAAATGCATTTGGAAAATATTTTTTAGTTGTAGATAGATACAATATCTTTATTTTATTCATTTATTTTTATGTGGTGCTGAGGATGAAACCCAGTGCCTCACACATGCTAGGCAAGCACTCTACCACTGAACCACAACCCCAGCCCTATAAATGTATTTTTAACAAGTGTTTTTAAAGAACAGGCTTTTCTTTAGAGAAATATTGTGAAGAAAATGACTTATACTCTGTTTTCTCTGTTATTAATATAACAATATAAATCAATATAATCAATATAAATATAAATTTGTTGTAATTGACAAGATTAATACATAATTAACTAAAGTTTATATACTACTCAGACTTTCTGAATTTGTTTCTGATATCTTTTTGCCATTCTGGGATATCATCCAGAACACTCCATGGAGTCTCCTTAGGCTCCTCTTAACTGTGACCATTTTTTAAACTTTCTTTGTTTTTGATGACTTTGAGGCTCCTGAGGAAAACTGGTCAGAAATTTCTAAAATAACATTCTGTTGAGATGTATTGGATTTTGTTTTCCTCATGATTAAATTTGGATTAAGATTTGAGGGAAGGAGACCACATAGATAGAGTTTCATTTTCATCATTTGAAGGGCAGGCTTGTCACCATGAACCTTGATCACTCAGCTAAGAGACTAGTCAGATTTTACCATTGTAAAGTTTTAATTTTTGCTCAACTCATGTATACTTATTTTATAACTTTGGTTATAATCCAATACTCCTTCATTTATTTTGTTGCTTGTATTTGTCTTGTTTTGGACATTGAGAGCATTTTCACCATGATGTTGTTGTTGGTCTTTACATTTTCACACTTTCTGGCACAAAATACTCAAGGCTAGTGGTGTACATTTTTTTGCTCTTCTATTTATAGAGTTATTTATACAAGAAACCCTGGTTCCCTTAATTGGAGTATGAGAAATCAAGATTTGGTGTTTGGTATACTCATTGCTGTAAGGCTGTCTTTAGTTTTAGACCTTCTCAGCTTACAAAGCAAAGAAATACATATGCATATATACTAAGCCATAAATAAGTATATACTTATAAGTATTTATAAGTTCAACAGTTTGTATATTTGTTGCGTTCACACTGATATTACCAACCTGATTCCATTACTACATTGATTAGTCTGGCTTTGTCCCTTGCTTATACATAGCATCCCACTCCATTAGTGGGAAACATGGCTCCTATCACTTGTCATTCATTAATTTAATGGATCAGTTCTGGTTCACATTTATTATATATAAATATCACCATTGCTATCTCAGTCCTTGTGGGAAGCAACTTTATTACTTAGAATGCATGGCTTGTTAACTGATCGCTTTCACTGAAATTCTTAGTATCTTCACTTCCTTTTAAAGACATTTAGGTTAGCACACCCCTCTTCCACTACATCTGCTTCAATAAGCACTGGGTTGCTCCATATATTTCTCATACAAATATACAGATTATCTCATTCTACTTTCTATCTGGGATCCCTAGACCACCTGAATGCTTTCTATTGTTATTATCTTTAAGTTTTTGTATATTAAGTTTTACTCCTTGTGCTGTAACATGCTTTGGATTTCAGAAACATATAGTGTCTACAATTACAGTATGATATCAAATATTTTCAGTGAACCAAATAATGCCCTTGCTTTATCTATTCAACTAACTTACTAAACTCCTTTACAAATTGTTTACTTTTATAGTCAAACAATATTCTCTCTCTCTCTCTCTCTCTTTCTCTCTCTCGGTACTGGGGATAGAACCCATGGCCTTCTGCATGTGAGGAAAGCTATCTACCATCTGAGCTATATCTCCAGCCCCAAAACAATATTCTTTTAAATGGATATATCACAGTTTTTTTATCCATTCGCCTGTGGTAGGACATCTTTACCCAACATTACCCCAATTTGGGGCAATCACAAATTAAGCAGCTGTATACATCTAAGTACAGGTTTCAGTGTGGACATTAGTCTTTAGATAAGATGCATAAATATCTCAAAACACAATTACATAGTAAGACTCTGGTTTGTAAAAAACTGTCAATCAGTCTTCCAAAGTAGTGGTACCATTTTGTGATGGTAAAAGAAGAAATCTTTGCCTCATTCCTAACCCTAGATGGAAAATCTCTAATTTTCATCATTAAGAACAATGCTCCCTTCTTTCACAACTTCTATTCAATACAGTCTTTGAAAGTCTAACCAGTGCAATTAGACAGATGAAAGAAATTAAAGGGATGTGAATAGGAAAATAAGAACTCAAACTCACTATTTCTGACAACATGATTCTATATTTAGAGGATCCAAAAAATTCCACCAGAAAACTTCTAGAATTAATAAATTCAGCAAAGTAGCAGGATATAAAATCAATACCCATAAATCAAATGCATTTCTATACATCAGTGATGAATTTTCTGAAAGATAAATTAGGAAAACTACCTCATTCACAATAGCTGCCAAAAAAATAAAATACTTGGAAATCAATCTAACAAAAGAGGTGAAATATCTTTAAATTAAAAACTACAGAACACTAAAGAAAGAAATTGAGGTAGACTTTAGAAGATGGAATAATCTCCCATGTTCTTGGATAGGAAGATAATATTGTCAAAATGGCCATACTACCAATAGCATTATACAGATTTAGTGCAATTCCAATTAAAATTCCAATGACATTCCTCATAGAAATATAAAAAGCAATCATGAAATTTATTTGGAAAAAAAGGAAGACCCAGAACACCCAAAGAAATTCTTAGCAAGAAGAGTGAAGCAGGAAACAGCACAATACCAGACCTTAAACTATACTACAGAGCTATAGTAATAAAATTGGCATGTTATTGGCACCAAAATAGACATATAGACCAAAGGTACAGAACAGAAGACACAGAGACAAACTCACATAAATACAGTTATCTCATACTAGACAAAGGCACCAAAAACTTACATTGGAGAAAAGATAGCCTATTCAACAAATAATTCTGGGAAAACTAAATATCCATACGTAGAAAATAAAATTAAACCCCTATCTCTCCCCTTGCACAAAACTCAACTCAAAGTGGATCAAGGATGTGAGAATTAGACCAGAGACCCTGCACCTAACAGAAGAAAAAGTAGGCCCAAATCTTTATCATATTGGCTTAAGAACTGACATCCTTAACAAGATTTCTAAATCACATTCTGAAATAATTCAGAATGTACATAATTAAAATGATCTGTGAATTAAAGAATGATATAAGCAAGCAAATACAGGCAAAATTGATCAATCCAACAAAGAAATAGGAGAGTGAATAAAGGCAACTATTGATCACTCTAACAAAGAGATAAGAGAGCAAATACAAATAGCAAAAGATTACTTTAAGAAAGAGCTAGAGATTGTGAAAAAAAATAAAACAATCAGAAATTCTTGAAATGAAGGAAACAATAAACCAAATTTAAAAAACTCAATAGAAACGATCACCAGCAGACTAGATCACCTGGAAGACAGAACCTCAGATAATGAAGACAAAACATACAATCTTGAAAATAAACTTGACCATAGAGTGAAGATGGTAAGAAATCATGAACAGAACATATAAGAATTATAGGACACCATCAAAAGATTAAATCTAAGATTTATCAGGATAGAAGAAGGCACATAATTTCAAACCAAAGGAATGCACAATCTCTTCAATGAAATAATATTATAAAATTTCCCAAATATGAAAAATGAATTGGAAAATCAAATACAAGAGGCTTACAAGATATCAAATGAACAAAATTACAACAGATTTATACCAAGGCACATTATAATGAAAATGCTCAACATACAGAATAGGGATAGAATTTTAAAGGCCACAAGAAAGAGGAATCAGATTACATATAAGGGGAGATCAATTCAGATCTCAGCAGATTTTTCAACACCAGACCCTAAAAGCCAGAAGATCATGGAACAATATATACCAAGGTCTGAAAGAAAATGGATGCCAACCAAGAAACTTATATCCAGCAAAATTGAGCTTCAGATTTCATGATGAAATAAAAACCTTCCATGATAAACAAAAGTTAAAAGAATTTACCACAAGGAAGCCTGCACTACACAACATTTTCCACAAAATATTCCATGAAGAGGAAATGCCAACAACAATGAAAATATACAAAAAGAGGAACTACACTAAAAAGAGGAGGGCAATCCAAGGAGAAACAAGGTCAATGTGAATGGCCTAAATGCACCAATTAAAAGACACAGACTGACAGACTGTATTAAAGAAAAAAAAGAAAAAGACCTAACAATATGCTTCCTTCAAGAGACTCATCTCACAGGAAAAGACATCAGCAGACTAAAACTGAAAGGGTGGGAAAAAATATATCACTCACATGGACCCCATAAACAAGTAGGAGTTTCCATCTTCATATCAGATAAAGTGGACTTCAAACCAAAGCTGGTAAAAAGGGATAAAGAAGGACATTTCATACTTCTTAAGGCAATCATACATCAACAAGACATAACAAATGAATTCAGCAAAGTAGCGAGATATAAAATCAACACCCGAGAGGTAGGAAGGGGCGGTTCCAAGATGGCGGCCTAGACAGTCCACTCCGCGCTAGGCTCTCAGGGACCAGGGCTGGAAGTGGTGGAGGCGCCGTTTTCCAGCCAGCTTCCTGGCATCATTCTGCGGCTCAACATCCCACGCAGGAATTTCGCTCGTGTGTGTGTGAGTACAGGATCACCGGGAGGCAGCGGTAGCCGGGAGGCGTGGCTTCGGCGCCGGCCGGAGAAACACGGTCACAGCCTGGGCCTCGGCCCAGGGCTCCGGCTATCCGAGACTGAGACTGGAAGTAGCAGGGTGCCAGCTTCCAACCAGTTTTTTGGCAGCTCTCTGCGCCTTGCCGCCCCACGCAAGAGTCTCGCTCGCGTGTGTGAGCACAGGGCCACCGGGAGGCAACGGTAGCCGGGAGGCGCGTCTTCGGCTCCAGCCAGAGAAACGCGGTTGCAGCCCGGACCTCGGTCCAGGGCTACGGCTATCTGAGACTGAGACTGGAAATAGTGGGGTGCCATCTTTCAACCAGTTTTTTGGCAGCTCTCTGTGCCTTGCCACCCCATGCAAGAGTCTCACTCACGTGTGTGAGCACAGGGCCACCAGGAGACAGCGGTTGCCAGGAGGAGTGACTTCAGCGCCGACTGGTGGAGTGCAGTTGTGGTGGGGGATCCGGCCCAGGGCTTCAGCCCGGAGTTTACCCCAGGCGTGCCGGGCCTGCTTCCACACAGGGTGCCAGGCCCCAGTGCCCACCCAACCGCGAGAGATCGCTAGCAGTTACTTCTGTGGACTGACTGTCTCGTGAGCGGAACCCCAGCTATTGTTCTTTGTGGACCACCTTCTAACACAGCGGAACTTCCTACACACCACGGGGTGCAGGTGAACACCTGGGAGCAAACCTTAGCCACGGTGGAACAGCGACTCCACCAGCGGCCCAGAATTTCACCGTGGCCTGGGACCAGCACCAAGGATACCAGACGGGAAAGTCCAGCAAACAACGGACAACGCCACCTACTGGAGGACAAGTAAAAAAACCCTGCAGGGAAACTATAACCGTATAGGAGTTAAAACTGTAACACCTTGGATCAGCAGAGCTAGAAGGAAAGACACACAAACATCATGAGAAAACAAGGGAAGAAAGTGACTCAAACAAACCAAGATACTACACTCCCAGAATCCCTGGGCTGTACAGCAGGAGGAATGACAGAACAGGAATTCAGGACGTACATAATTAAAATGTTCTGTGACTTAAAGAATGATATAAGAGAGCAAACCCAGTCAGCAATAGATCACTTTGATAAAGAGATTCGTAGGCAAATACAGGAAGTAAAAGATCACTTCGATAAAGAGATACACAGGCAAATACTGGAAGTAAAAAGTCACTTCAATAAGGAGATAGAGATTCTGAAAAGGAACCAAACAGAAATCCTTGAAATGAAAGAAACAATAAACCAAATCAAAAACTCAATAGAAA
>PVHX01001388.1:0-211270 GCA_004024805.1 Geosciurus inauris | reverse complement strand
CTAAAGTTGGTGGTGGAAGTAGTGGATGTATCTCTAGAGGGCAGTGGGAGTGGCTTTGGCTGGGGCTCCTGAGGTGGCTCCTGAGGGCTGTTTTGGCCCTCTCTTGCACTCCTGCCGGTGAATAGGAATTCTGGAGCGGAAGTAGAGGCAGGCTCAGGTCTCACTTAGGCAGAGTCACAAGCTGGAGAGTTTGTGTGCGACTCTTACCGTGAGTATGAGCTCCCCTGGGGTTACAGGCTAGCAGGTTTGGGTCTGCTTTCGACTGGGCACCCTGGCATTCCCACCGGAACTCTGGAGTGGAACTGAGGCAGGCCCAGCGCACACTAGGGTGGGGCCTTTTCACTCTGGGGTCTCTGGAGACCACTCTTTCCCTGGGTGTGCTTTCCTCTGTGGCTGTTAGCAATCAGACTCTGGTCAACCCTTAGTTGGACCCCCGTGGAGTTTCCTGAGGGTGGATCTGGGCCCTCTGCAGCTCCTGCCGGACCCCGGGAACTCAGGAGTGGAACTGGGTCAGACCCAGGCTGCCCTTGGATGGGGCTGCCTTGCGCTGGTGTCTCTGGAGCGACTCCTGCCCTGATTTGGGGCTCCCCAGTGGCTAGAGGTAGCTGACCCTGGTCTCCTTTTGGCTGGACCACCGTGGAAGTTCCTGAGGGTGGATCGGGGCCCTCTGCAGTTCCTGCCGGTCCCCAGGAACTCTGGAGCAGAACTGGGGTGGGCCCAGGCTGCCCTTGGGCGGGGCTGCCTCTCGCTAGGGTGTCTGGGGGGACTCTTACCCTGAGTTTGGGCTCTTCAGTGGCTCGAGGTGGCAGTTCCTGGTCTCCCTCTTGCTGGACACCCGTGGAGGTTTCTGCGGGTGGATCTGGGCCCTCTGCAGCTCCTGCCGGTGCGCCGGAGCTCTGGAGCGGAAGTGCGGCGGGCTGTCTCCGCTGGGGTCTCTGGAGCAACTCTTACCCTGAATTTGGGCACCCAAGTGGCTAGCGGCTGGGGCCGTGTGTCCACGGGAGCAACTGCTAGGGGCCCTGCCTGGTTGGGTGGGCGTTGGAGCGAGGTACCCCTGTAGAAGCAGGCCCCTCCCGGGGTGAGCCCTGGGCTGAGCCGCTGCGGCTGAGCTCCGCCGCTGCTTGCTGCTGAAGTCACTCTGCTGTGGCTATGGCTGCTGGCTGGTGGCCCTGCTTACATGTGCAAGTGAAATTCCTGCCCGGGTAGCTGTATGATGATATCCAGAAGCTGGCTGGGAGATGGTATTTCCACAACTTCAACCTCTGGCTCTGGAGAGACTGACCACAGCGTCCGTCTAGGCCGCCATCTTGGAACCGCCCCAATTGGGGTCTTTTGATTTTCCTATGTAGGCAGTTATAGTGATAAATTTTCCTCTTAGAACTACCTTCATATTATTCCAGACATTCTGGTATGTTGTATCACTACTCTTGTTTGATTCAAAGTATTTTTAAATTTCTCCCCTGATTTCTTCTATCATTGATATGTCATTCAAAAAATGTATTTTTCAGCTGGGTGCAGTGGGAGATGCCTTGTAATCTCAGCAGCTTGGGAGGCTGAGGCAGGAAGGGATCACAAGTTCAAAGCTAGCCTCAGCAAAAGCGAGGTGCTAAGCAACTCTGTGAGAACCTGTCTCTAAAAATTATACAAAATAGGGCTGGAGATGTGGCTTAGTAGTTGAGGACTCCTGAGTTCAATACTTGGTACCAAAATAACAAAAAACAAAAAAATATATGTTGAACCTCCAATATATAAACAATATAGTTCCTTATTTCTTTGATGTTGATTTCTAATTTCATTCTATTATTCCATTATTTCATTCCATTATGTGTAAGATGCATAAAATTGTATCAGTTTTTTTTTGTATTTGTTTGAAGTTGCTTTTGTGGCCTAAAATATAGTCTATTTTGGAGAAGGTAATGTGAATAACTGAGAAGAAAATGAATTTGAATTTTGTTGGATGAAATATTCTATTGATGTTTGTTTTGTCTATTTGATTTATATTTTTTATATCTGAAGAATTTTTTTTTTTTGGTACTGGAGATTGAACTCAGGGGCACTCGACCACTGAGCCACATCCCCAGCCCTATTTTGTGTTTTATGTAGTTACAGAGTCTCACTGAATTGCTTAGTGCCTCACCCTTGCTGAGGCTGGCTTTAAACTTGCGATTTTCCTGACTCAGCCTCCCTAAGTGCTGGGATTACAGGCTTGTGCCACTGCGCCCGACTCCTATATCTAAAGAATTTTTACTAAGTCTGAATGACTGTTACGGTTTAGCTTTTTGTTCCTGCAAAACGCTCATGTGTATGACAGTGTAAAATTTTTCAGAGGTGAAATGATTAGATTATAAGAGATATAGCTTAATTGATGGATTAATTTGGTGATATGGATTAACTGGGCAGTAACTGTAGGCAGATAGGGTGTAGCTAGAGGATATAGGTTGCTGGGGAATGACTTGGGGTTTATATTTTGTCCTGGTGAGCTCAGGTGTGCATGTGCATGCACTCCTTCCTCCTGCCCTCCCCCATCTCTCTCTCTCTCTCCCTCCTTCCTGGTTGCCATGTCCTGAGCTGCTTTCCTCCACCACACTCTGCTGCCCTGATGTTCTATCTCATCTCAGGCCCAAAGCTAGGGAGTTGGCCACCTGTGGACTGAGACCTTTGAACCATGAGCCAAAATAAACTTGTTTTCCTCTTGTTATGTCTTTTAATCACAGCAATGAAAAAGATACTAAAAAATGACCTAGCTATTAGTGAGAAAGTTTTGTTGAGATAGGCAGTATTGTTGTACTAGGGTCTATCTGAGTTGAATAGTGTCTGTATTATGTAATTAGCTGCACTGACATTTGGGACATAAATATTTACTATAGTTATATCTATGTATTGGGTTTTTGCCTTTACCAGTGTGAAGTGACCTTTGTCTCTTCTGGTTAATTTTGACTTGATGTCTGCTTTGTTGGATAAGAGAGTAGCTTCTCCTGCTTGTTTTGGGGTTTCATTTGCATGAAGTATAAATTTCTATACTTTCACTTTCAGCCTGTGACTGTCTTTGCCTGTAAGTCTCTTGCAAACAACATATAGTTGGGTCTTGTTTTTTTAATCTGTTCTGTGAGTCAGCCCTTATTTGGAGAGTTAAGACCATTTACATTCAGTGTCATTATAGAGATTTTTACTAATTCCTGCCATTTTGTTTTATTTCTAATTTTTAATTTGGTTCTATTTCTCATTTGTTTTGCTACTTTTCAAATGAGATTTGCCCATTTTCGGCTCTGGAGTTTGCTTTTGATGTTTTTCTCTGTGTATTATTTCTTTAAGGATTTTCTGTAGTACTGGTTTAGTAGTCATGAATTCTTTTAGTTTCTGCTTGTCTAGAAGGTCTTTATTTCTGCTTCAGTTTTGAAGGATAGCTTTGCTATATGTTACAATCCTGGTTGACAGGATTTTTATTTATTTCCTTTTTTTTTTTTTGCTTTAAAATTTTTTTAAATTAATTTATTTAAATGCATTTCAAGTCATAATACATATATAGAGCTCAATTTTTCCATTTCTCTGGTTGCAAACCAGATATAGTCACACCATTTGTGTCTTCGTACATGCACCTAGGATAGT
Source organism: Geosciurus inauris (assembly GCA_004024805.1). Taxonomy (NCBI): domain Eukaryota; kingdom Metazoa; phylum Chordata; class Mammalia; order Rodentia; family Sciuridae; genus Geosciurus; species Geosciurus inauris. The sequence goes on along the minus strand of PVHX01001388.1, from coordinate 207,664 downwards.
GATGACCATCTCATTCAACCATCTTTACTACACCCATTCCCTTTTCCCTCTCTCCACCTCCATCCAGACTTCCTCCATTTCTCCTATGTTCCCCATTCCCACCCCTCTTATGTATCAGTACCCACTAATCAGAGAGAACATTCAACATTTGGTTTTTTGGGATTGGCTTACTTCGCTTAGCATAATGTTCTCCAATTCCATCCATTTACCTGCAAATGCCATAATTTTATTCTCTTTTATTGCTGAATAATATTCCATTGTGTATATGTACCACAGTTTCTTTATCCATTCATCTATTGAAGGACATCTGGGTTGCTTCCACAGTTTTGCAATTGTGAATTGTGCTGCTATAAACATTGAAGTGGCTGCGTCACAGTAGTATGCTATTTTTAAATCTTTACGGTATAGGCCAAGGAGTGGAATAGCTGGATCAAATGGTGGTTCCATTCCAAGTTCTTTAAGGAATCTCCATACTGCTTTCCAGATTGGTTGCACGAGTTTGCAGTCCCACCAGCAATGCTTGAGTGTGCCTTTTTCACCACATCCTCGCCGGCACTTATTGTTGCTGGTATTTTGGATAGCTGCCATTCTGACTGGGGTGAGATGAAATCTGAGAGTAGTTTTGATTTGCATTTCTCTAATGGCTAGAGATGTTGAACATTTCTTCATATATTTGTTTATTGATTGTATATCTTCTGAGAGGTTTCTATTCAGCTCTTTAGCCCGTTTATTGATTAGGTTTTTTGGTGTTAAGTTTTTTGAGTTCTTTATATATCCTGGAGATTAGTGCTCTATCTGATGTGCATAGGGCAAAAATTTGCTCCCAGAATGTAGGCTCTCTGTTCACCTCATTGATATTTTCTTTTGCTGAGAAGAAGCTTTTTAGTTTAAGTCCATCCCATTTATTGATTCTTGCTTTTATTTCTTGTGCTATAGGAGTCTTCTTAAGGAATTCAGGGCCTAATCCCATGTGATGAAGATTTGGACCTACTTTCTCCTCAATTAGATGCAGTGTCTCTGGTCTAATTCCTAGGTCTTTGATCCACTTTGAATTGAGTTTTGTGCATGGTGAGAGATAGGGGTTTAGTTTCATTTTACTGCATATGGATTTCCAGTTTTCACAGCACCATTTGTTGAAGAGGCTATCTTTTCTCCAATGAATGTTTTTGGCACCTTTGTCTAGTATGAGATAGCTATATTTCTGTGCATTACTCTCTGTGTCTTCTATTCTATACCATTGGTCTACATGTCTATTTTGGTGCCAGTACCATGCCAGTTTTGTTACTATAGCTTTGTAGTAAAGTTTAAGGTCTGGTATTGTGATGCCTCCTGCTTCACTCTTCTTGCTCAGGATTTCTTTGGCTCTTCTGGGTCTCTTATTTTTCCAAATGAATTTCATGATTGCCTTTTCTATTTCTATAAGAAAGGCCTTTGGGATTTTAATTGGGATTGCATTGAATCTGTATAGTGCTTTGGGCAGTATGGCCATTTTAATAATATTGGTTCTGCCTACCCAGGAGCATGGTAGGTCTTTCCATCTTCTAAGATTTTCTTCAATTTCTTTCTTTAGTGTCTTGTAGTTTTCCTTGTAGAGGTCTTTCACCACTCTTGTTAGATTGATTCCCAAGTATTTTATTTTTTTGGAGGCTATTGTGAATGGAGTAGTTTTCCTAATTTCTCTCTCAGAGGACTCATTGCTGATGTATAGAAATGCATTTGATTTATGGATATTGATTTTATATCCTGCAATTTTACTGAATTCATTTATCAGTTCTAGAAATTTTCTGGTGTAATTTTTTGGATCCTCTAAGTATAGAATCGTGTCATCTGCAAATGCTGATAGTTTGAGTTGTTCTTTCCCTATTCGTATCCCTTTAATTTCTTTTGTCTGTCTAATTGCTCTGGCAAGAGTTTCAAGGACTATATTGAATAAGAGTGGTGAGAGAGGGCATCCCTGTCTTGTTCCAGTTTTTAGAGGGAATGCTTCCAATTTTTCTCCATTTAGGATGATGTTGGCCTCAGGCTTTGCATATATTGCTTTAACAATGTTGAGGTATATTCCTACTATCCCTAGTGTTTCTAGTGTTTTGAACATGAAAGGGGTGCTGTATTTTGTCAAATGCTTTCTCTGCATCAATTGACAGAATCATGTGATTCTTAACTTTAAGTTTACTGATGTGATGGATTACATTTATTGATTTCCGTATGTTGAACCAACCTTGCATCCCTGGAATGAACCCCACTTGATCATGGTGCACTGGTTTTTAAATATGCTTTTGTATGTGATTTGCCAAAATTTTATTGAGAATTTTTGCATCTGTATTCATCAGGGATATTGGTCTGAAATTTTCCTTTTTTGACGTGTCTCTGTCTGGTTTTGGGATCAAGGTGATACCAGCCTCATAGAATGAGTTTAGAAGGGTTCCTTCCCTTTCTATTTCATGGAATAATTTGGGGAGTATTGGAGTCAGTTCTTCTTTGTAGGTCTTGTAGAACTTGGCTGAGAATCCATCTGGCCCAGGGCTTTTCTTGGTTGGAAGGCTCTTGATGGCATCTTCTATTTCCTTGCTTGCTATTGATCTATTTGTCATGAATATCCTCCTGGTTCAGTTTGGGGAGGTCATATGTCTCTAGGAATTTGTTGTTGTCTTCAGGGTTTTCTATTTTACTGGAATATAAATTTTCAGATTAGTTTCTGATTATCCTCTGTATTTCAGCAGCATCTGTCATATTTCCTTTTGCATCACAGATTTTAGTAATTTGGGTTTTCTCTCTCCTTCTTTCTTTTAGGGTGGCTAAGGGTTTGTCAATTTTGTTTATTTTTTTGAAGAACCAGCTTTTTGTTTTATCAATTTTTTGAGTTGTTTCTTGTGTTTCAACTTCGTTGATTTCAGACCTGATTCTAATTATTTTCTGTATTCTACTTCTTTTGGTGTTACTGTGTTCTTCTTTTTCTAGAGCTTTGAGTTGTAGTGTCAAGTCATTGATTTGTTGACTTTTACATCTTTGAATGTATGAGCTTAATGCAATGAATTTTCCTCTTAGCACTGCCTTCATAGTGTCCCAGAGATTTTGGTATGTTGTAGCAGAGTTCTCATTTACCTCCAAGAATTTTTTTATCTCTTCCCTGATGTCTTCTGTTACCCATGCATTGTTCAATAGCAAATTATTGAGTCTCCAGGTGTTGTAATGGCTTCTTTTTTTTTAAACTGTCATTAATTTCTAGTTTCATTCCATTATGGTCAGATAGAATGCAGGGTAGTATCTCTATTTTTTTGTATTTACTAAGACTTGCTTTGTGGCATAGCATATGATCTATTTTGGAGAAAGATCCATGTGCTGCTGAGAAAAAAGTGTATTTGCTTGTCAAAGGATGGAATATTCTATATATATCCATTAAGTCTAGACCATTGATTGTTCTATTGAATCTTGCAGATTCCTTGTTTAGTTTTTGTTTGGAAGATCTATCCAGTGGTGAGAGAGTTGCGTTGAAGTCACCCAATACTATTGTGTTGGGATCTATTTGATTCTTGAATTTGAGAAGGGTTTGTTTGACATACATGGCTGCCCCATTGTTTGGGGCATAGATATTTAAGATTGTTATGTCTTGTTGATGTATGATTCCCTTAAGCAGTATGAAATGGCCTTCTTTATCCCTTTTGACTAACTTTGGTTTGAAGTCCACTTTATCTGAAATGAGGATGGAAACTCCTGCTTGTTTACACAGTCCATGTGAGTGATACATTTTTTTCCATCCTTTCACCTTCAATATGTGAGTGTCTCTTTCTATGAGATGAGTCTCTTGGAGGCAGCATATTATTGGGTCTTTTTTTTTTAAATCCAACCTGCCAGTCTGTGTCTTTTAATTGCTGAGTTTAGGCCATTGACATTCAATGTTATTACTGAGACATGGTTTGTATTCCCAGACATTTTGGTTTATTTTTAGGTTTTAACTTGACTGCATTTCTCCTTTGATTGACCTTTAGTGTATCTCCTCCTTTTGCAGGTTTTCATTGTTGTTTTTCATTTCCTCCTCATGGAATATTTTGCCAAGAATGTTCTGTAGTGCCGGCTTTCTTGCTATGAATTCTTTTAATATTGGTTTATCTTGGAAGGTTTTTATTTCATCATCAAACCTAAAACTTAATTTTGCTGTATATAAGGTTCTTGTTTGGCATCCGCTGTCTTTTAGCACTTGGTATATGCTGTTCCATGATCATCTTGCTCTCAGGGTCTGGGTTGAGAAGTCTGCAGTGATCCTAATTAGCTTCCCCCTATATGTAATCTGATTCCTTTCTCTTGTGGCTTTTAAGATTCTCTCCTTATTCTGAATGTTAGGCATTTTCATTATGATGTGCCTTGGTGTAGATCTGTTGTAATTTTGTACATTTGGTGTCCTGTAAGCCTCTTGTATTTGATTATCCAATTCATTCTTCATATTTGGAAATTTTTCTGATATTATTTCATTGAATAGGTTGTTCATTCTTTTGGTTTGGAATTCTATGCCTTCCTCTATCCCAATAACTCTTAAATTTGGTCTTTTAATGTTATCCCATAGTTCTTGGATATTCTCTTCATGGTTTCTTATCATCTTCACTGTGTGGTCAGCTCTAGTCTCAAGGTTAAATATTTTGTCTTCAAAATCTGAGGCTCTGTCTTCCAAGTGGTCTAATCTTTTGGTGATGCTTTCTACTGAGTTTTTAATTAGGTTTATTGTTTCTCTGATTTCAAGGATTTCTGTTTGGTTCCTTTTCAGGATCTCTATCTCCTTATTGAAGTGATCTTTTACTTCCTGTATTTGCCTATGTATGTCTTTATTGAAATGATCTTTTGCTTACTGAGCTTGCTCTCTTATATCATTGTTTAAGTCACAGAACATTTTAATTATGTACATCCTGAACTCCTATTCTGTCATTTCTTCTGCTGTACTGACCGTGGATTCTGATAATGTAATATCCTGGTTTGTTTGAGGCACTTTCTTCCCTTGTTTTTTCATGGTGTTTGTGTGTCTTTCCTTCTAGCTCTGCTGATCCAAGGTGTTACAGTTTTTTACTCCTATAGGGTTATAGTTTCCCTGCAGGGTTTTAATACCTCTCCTTTAAAGGAGAGACCAGTATTGATAGATCTCAATACAAACAATATATAGTTTCAAACCAAGTAGCTCCTAAATACATTTACAGTTTAGTCACAATATACAACAATTATGAGTTCATTTAACATCTATTATGTGAACAATAGGTTTGCACAAGGATCTATAGTTTCTGTTGGTGGGCTAGAGAAACTTGAGGGTGGAGTGTAGGATAGAATGTTAGGGTAGTAGGAAGTGAGGATATGGTTATTAGATCCTAGAAAGCATGAAAAAGGAATCCAAGAGAAATTGGCCACTAGTAGAAAGAGCGAAAGAGAGTTGGAGAAGACCAGTAAGAAGGAAGAAAAGAGTACAGCTAGTGAGGAGACATGATAGTAAGAAAAATAAAACATATGCAAGTGAGAGTTACAAGACTATATAATACAACTCTAGTATACTGTTCAGAAATCCAAGTCTTGAATCCAAGTATAACAAATACTTGGTTTCACAAATGTTGGGGATTAGAGGGTGGGAAAAGAGCGAGAGAGAAAAGAGGAAAGGAAAAAAAGAAAGAAAGAAAAGAGCAGCAAAATAAAACAAAAAGTTTAAACAAAAGGAATATTAGGAGAAAAAGATAAAGGATAAAATAAAAAATAATAACAAAAAAATAAAAAATAGAAATAAAAAAAGTCTTAATGTAAATAAACAGATTTGCTTCCTTTCACCTCCAGTAGGTGGCATTGTCCATTGCTTACTGGAATTTCCCCGCTCAGTGAAGAATGTCATAGGTGGGGTCTTAAAAAGAAGCCATCTGCTTCAGCAACAGGGTGAAGGGCTGGACCGCTGGTGGTCTTGGAAGAGTGGAGATGCAGTTTCACGGTGTGCTGTGTTAAAGCAGAAGTTCGTTGAAGTGAAAGTTTGTCCCCAGATGCTGTCCGGCATCCCCTGGTACAGGAAGCTCTGCCCTGGTAGATGGAGATCCACAAAGAACAGTAGCAGGGGTCCCGTGCACACATGAGTCGTGAGTCCGCAGAAGCAACTGCTAGGGGTCCTGCGTGGTTGGGTGGGCGCTGGAGCCAGGTACCCCGTGTGGAAGCAGGGCCCGCCTGGGTGAATCCTGTTTTAGTGTCCTGGGCAAGAGCTCCAAGCTGCTGGCAGCTGAGTTCCACCACTCACCAGCGATAGTCATGCTGCTTGTGGCAATTGCTGTTGCCTGGTGGCCCTGCATACACGTGCAAGTGAAATTCCTGTGGGGGATGATGAGCTATAGGATGATGTCAAGAAGCTGGTTGGGTGGGCGCTGGAGCCAGGTACCCTGTATAGAAGCGGGTCCCACCAGGGGCGAGCCCTGGACTGGGGCTCTGAGCCACCTGCAGCTGAGCTCCGCCACCACTTGCTGCTGAAGTCCCACTGCTTGTGGCAATCGCTGCTGCCTGGTGGCCCTGTGTATGTGTGCGAGTGAAATTTCTGTGGGGGCAGCTATAGGATGATGTCCAGAAGCTGGATGGGAGACAGTATTTCAACTACTTCAATCTCCAGTTCTGGAGAGACTGACTGCAGCATCTGTCTAGGCCGCCATCTTGGGACCCACCTCCTATTTTAGTTATTTTCTTTCAGGACTTTGAACACATCATTCCAAATCCTCCGGGATTTTAGAGTTTATACTGAGAAATCGAAAGTTATTCTGATTGCCTTGCCTGTAAAATGTGACCTGAAGTTTTTCTCTTGGGACTTCTAAAATTCTTTCTTGTTTTGCATGTTAGGTATTTTAATTATAATGTGACATGAAGAAGTTCTTTTTTCTATTGGGGTTCTGAATGCCTCCTATTTCTGAATATTCATCTCATTCTAAATATTTGGAAAATTTTGTTATTATTGATCAAGAGTGGTTATCTATGTCATTAGTCTGCCTTTTACAACCCTCTTCAATTCCAGTGGTTCTTATATTTAGTCTCTTAATGTTGTCCCAGATCTCTTATATATTCTGTCATAGTTACTTATTTTATTTTCTTGAATGCTATGGGAATATTCAAGGCCAGTCACTCTGTCTTCCAACTCTGAGATTCTATCTTCTACATGGTTTACTCTATTAAACTTCCAACTGAACATTTTATTTGATTTACTGTGCCCTTCATTTCCAAGTTTTCTGTCTGATTTCTTTTTACTATTTCTATCTCCTTTATTTATTTATTTATTTATATCCTGTACTGACTTCCTAAATTCATTTATTTATCTTTCTGTGTTCTCTTGGAATTCATTGATCAGTTTTATAATCATGTTTTGAATTCTTTATCTGTTATTTCAGCCATGTCAGTATCTTTGGAATCAGTTGCTGGTGAATTGTTTACTTGAGATGTTATGTTACTTTGTTTTTTCACATTTCTTGCAATACTGTGTTGGGCTTTGGACATCTGTTAGGATGGATTTCTCTTTCACTCTCTTGTATGGGCCTTCTTAGGGCACATACTCTCTTGGCAGTTTTCTGGAATAACAGGTTGTTGTGAATTTTTCAACATATTTCCAAATGGGTTTTTTCCCCTATTAGTTCTTCAGTGATTAGTATATTTTGACACAACATGTATTGTGTCAGACCTTGAGCCTTCCACTTTTCCTGTAGGTCTCAAAAGAGTGAGATTCTTAGAGATCTAGAAATTGCATCGTGTATAGCTGAGTATGTGGGGTACACCTTCTGTGATTTCCCTTCTTCGCTTAACAACCTTGTATATTCTAAAGGAGTATGGGAGTGATCTAGATTGAGATCTCCGCATAGTTGCTTTCACAGTCTCTATGTTAATTCTCCATTTTTGCTGTAGGAATGGATGTCCACAAGTGCGATCTGAGGTCTCCCCAACACCCCATAGCTGTTTCTATGTGGATTGGGGTTTTCTCTCTTGTATTGAATTTTTAGCATGAGTGTTTTGTGTGCATAGCAAGGTCCACTGTCTCTTAGCTGGGTTTTGAGTGTGTCTTAGAAACAGAATCTCTAATTTATGAACTTATAGCATCCCAGAAAATTCCCAGCTTCTCACAGAAAAGGAGTAACCAACAACAGCAGCAAACAATATACAGCATTAAGATAAATACCCATTTCCTACTATAGCATCTGCAACACTACAAAAACACAAATGGGGGTTCAGCAATTGTCAATAGCAATAACAATAATAGCCATGAACTAGATTTGGCATTAACATGCTGACAGCAGGTGTCAACTAGACCATCTGATAACTGCAGCAACATGAGTGATGGTGACAGAAATTATATAAATCAAATAGTTCTAAAAGATGTTAAAAATAGAGTTCATTAAAATAAAATGTGATGAAGTTTAGAATGCTGAAAATTTGAACAGAGAAAGCAGAAGATTTGTAGCAAATGATGGCTATAAAGAAGGATTAAAAAATGGGAGAGAGAGAAAAAGAAAACCTGGGTATTGGAGGAAAAAAGGAGAGAAAGAGAAATGTGAAGCAAAAATAAAAAGTCTGACTCAAAAGACAAAACAAAAAGAGCCAGCATTTAAAAAACTTTAAAATGAGAGAGAGAAAAAAACCAAATATGTATATATCCACAAATATCCACAGCAATAACACCAAAAGGAAAAGAAAAAGGAAAAATTTTGTAACACAGAATGAAAGAATTCTCTCTATTGAGATGGTCAAAATTGTCAACAAGGATGGATGTTCACTGCCTATGCCCACCTATCCTTCTACCTGATTCTTTTTGAGTTATGTATCCCTAACATACTGGGATGGACTTTGTTAAACCTTTTCCCTTTTTTGTGTTGCTCATCATACTGCCAGCTGGAGCAGCCTAAAACTGAAGCTGGTTGAAGTAGCTCTCAGTTTCCCTTCTTATCAGTATAAAGTAGGACAGATAGGAAGTACTGTCAATTGGAGTTTTGTCTGGACAAACCAGATCCATGCTCACCTCTGGTAGGGCTGCTTCAGAGTTCTAAGTAAAGAGTTCTCTTGGCTGGGGCTTAGCTCTAATCAGGCCTTTGGGACTTTGTCAGGTGGTATTTGCTCTGGAGAAATTAGATCAACACAACCCTAGGGCCAGGTAGATGCTGATCTCTGCTGGGTGTCCAGATCACAGGGGCCTCCTGCAAATTCTTCTTGTAGAGTGAGTGAGTTATCTCTCCACAGGTCTCACACACTCCACCACTCATGAATATGGCTTTCCCAGGCTCTGTCCCTGGGTGAGATCCCACCTGCTTGTTATGCTTCCAGCCCTCTTCAGCTGATCATGTGAGCTGACAGACTCAAAGGGAAAGCAAGTTGCACTACCCTCCATATCTCTGATAGAATTCCTCTGTGTACAATCTTCTCTGTGCCTGATTCAATTATATTCTTCCAAGTATGTCCTAGGTCACAGGTAACTACTTGCCGGGAAAGAATGGCAATATTTACTATGATCTGCTGGGCTTCAATAGCAGCAAGTTGCAGCATGGCCTCAAGATGGCTCTGGCCTCAGCTCTTTGCTTGCCAGTTAAGAAACACAGAGCATCTTGCTGTGAAACCTCTGGTTCAGATAAGGTCTGACTGCTTTTCTGTTCTACAAGGCTTTTCTCAGCCAACTTTGTCTGTTCTCTTTCTCTTTCTGTTTATATTAATTTTCCCATTTGTGATGAGCCAGTGCTGCTGCCACTGCTACAGCTAGTTTGGCGGCAATGTACTTTTCCTTGTCCTTTGTTCAGTGCACCTAAATTTTTTGGTCTCTTAAGAGTCTCACTTTCTAATAGTGAATTTGAGTGAATTTTTTCTTCTCCTACCTCTCCAAGAAGCAGTACTCTTATTGCTTGAATTTCAAGCTACAGAGCAACTGAAAATGCAGCCTTCCTCTAATTCACCATCTTTAATCCTAAATAAAGATTCTGGCTTTCAAGGTGCCTGGCATTCTCCCTGTCTACAATTAACTATTAATGTTAATGAATTAAAATTTTCCATAATGTATCAGTCCAAAAGGAAATGTCCAATAGGTGATAAAATACTGATATTTTATGGCCTTCCTATATCAATAACAAACCTTCTAAACATAGCGGAAAATTTTTTTTTTCTTAAGCTTTCCAATTTTATTCTCTTAGAGCACAGTTACCTGACCTGTTACTGAGTGTGGTTTTCTGTGGAGACAACATAATGACACTTTCCATATCATGGTATTTTCTAATTTTCTTTTTTATTTCTTCCTTGACTTGTTGGTTGTTCTAGAGTGTACTGTATAATTTCCACATATTTGTCAATTTTCCTAATTCCCTTCTGTCACTTATTTCTAATTTTATTCCATTATCAGTAGAGAATATACTTACAATTTCGGTTTCTTAAGATGTATTGAGACTTATTTTGTAGCCTACTATATATTCTTCCAAGTATACTTGAGAAAAAGGTGTTTTCTGCGTTGTTGAGTGTAATATTCTATAGGTATTGGTTATATATGTCTAATTGTTTTGTACAATTGTTCAAATTTTGTTTTCTTGCTAATACCTCTGATTATTTCAGTTGTAATTTGAAGTCGAGTGTTTTACTGTAGAACTATTTCCTCTTTCAATTCTGTTATATTTTTGCTTATATAGTTTGGGGTTCTGTTATTATATGTGAATATTTAGGTTCATACTTGTTTGTTTATAATTGTTATATCTTCTTCATGGATTGATCTTGTATTATCAAATAAGATCTTTTTATGTCTCTTGTAATAAACTTTGTCTTAAAGTCCACTTTGTCTAATGTTATTGTAGTGATTCCAGTTCTCTTTTGGTTACTGTTTTCATGGATTATCTTTTTCCATCCATTTATTTTTTACTTATTTGTGTTGTTGGTTCTAAAGTGAATCTCTTGTAGATATCATATATAGTCACATCATTTTTGTTCTTAATCCCCCCTGCCAATTTCTTTGATTGGAGAGTTTAATACATTTACTTTTAAAATAATTACTGAAGCCGAGCATGGTGGCTCATGCCTGTAATCCCAGCACTTAGGGAGACTGAGACAGAAGAATCACAAGTTCAAAGCCAACCTCAGCAATGACGAGATGCTAAGCAACTCAGTGAAACCCTGTCTCTACATAAAACACAAAATAGGGCTGGGGATGTGGCTCAGTGGTCGAGTACCCCTGAGTTCAATCCCTAGTACCAAAAAAAAAAAAAAAATTACTGATTAAAAATAACAAGTTTTGCTCTTTTGCTCTTTGTTTTGTATATCTTATATCTTATTCATTTTTCAATTTCTGCCTTCTTTTATGTTAGACTTTTTTCTAACCATTGGATTCGCTTTTCATTTCTTTTACTATAGATCTTGGTTTCTTGATTTTCCCTGGGGACCACAGTTAACATCTTAATTTATAGCAGTCTGGTTCAGATTAATACCAATTAGTTTCAATTATATGGAATACTTTTCTCCTATAGTGATCACTGGTCCTTCCTTATGTTGTTATTTTCATAGAGTATATCTTTATACATGTGTGCCATAATCATAAATTTATACTGTTGTTTTATTTTAAATGGATTTATAATTATTGCTTTTTAGTATAGTAGTTACATTTATATCATATAGAAAAAATTGGAGTTACCAAAATATATTAGTATTGATTTTTATATTTACATAGGTATTAATCAGTCTGTTTATGGTACTTTAACAAGATATCTTGCAATAGGTAATTTATAAACAATAGAAATTTATTGCTGACAGTTTTGGAGACTGGAAAATCCAAGATCGAAGCACCAGAAATTTAGTGTCTGGGGAGAGCCTGTTCCTCATAGTTGGTGTCATCTTTGTCCTCACATGGTAGAAGGCCAAAAAAGGGCAGCTCTTTAGGGCCTTTATTATTAGAGCATTAATTTCATTCATGAGCCCTTATGTTCTGTTTATCTCCCAATGGCCCTAACTTTTAATACCATCCCATTGGGGATTCAATTTCAACACATGAATTTTGGAGGGTCACAAACATTTCTTTCAATTTAATTACTGCCTAGTGTTTTTTGTTTGTCTCTTGTTATTTATTTCCTTTTAGGCCTGAAGGACTCACTGTAGCATTGCTGATAAAGCATGTCAACTAGCACTATCTATGTTTGTTTTTGTTTGCTTGGTTGTTTATTTAACTGGATTTCTTAATTTTTCATTTTGAGAGATAGTTTTGTTGACTGTGGAATTTCTTGTTGAGAGATTTTTGTATTTTTAGCATATTCAGTGTCATTCCACTATCTTTTGACCACCATACCTTCTGATAAGAAATTAGTTATCAATCTTATTGAGAATCCCTTGTACATAATGAATTGCTTCCTTTTTCCTACTTTCCATGTTCTCTCTTCTTTGACTTTCTGCAGTTGGATGATAATGTTTCTAGATGTGGATTTCTTTTTGCTTTACCCTATTTAGAGTTTGTTAAAATTCTTCAATGTGTAAATTCATGTCTTTCCAAAAAATTAACCAGTGTTTCTTCAAATTTTTTCCTTCTATTTCTCCTTTTTGAACTCTATTATTAATATATTTGTACTCCTGGTGGTATAGGTCTCTTAGTTCTGTTTATTTTTCTTCATTTTTTCCCTCTGCTTTCCAAATCAGGTAATCTCAATTGGCTTATCTTCATGTCTATTGATTATATCTTCTGCTTATTCAGATCTGCCATTAAGAGTCTTACCCAGAGAGCTTCTCATTTAAATTATTATGTTTTTCAACTCCAGAAGTTCTGTTTTGTTCCTTTTAAAATTTTCAATCTTTTTGTTAATATTCTCAATTTGGTGAACCATCATTCTTTTTCTTTAGTCCTTTGTACATACTCTTTGAGCATATTTAAAGTAGTTAAAAGTCTTTGTCTAGTGAGTCAAAGGTCTGGACTTTGTCAGAGCCAGTTTCTATTTTTCTCTGTACACCAAAACTTTCTGTTTTTTCATACTTCATGAGTTTTGGAGGAATACTGGACATTTTAAATATATAATGGTTACAATTAGATTCTCTCAGAGTTTTGTTTTTATAGCTTGTGTTTGGTGCTATGTCTAGTGATTCTTTTGAACTTACTTTGTGAAGTGTTTATTTTTTGTTGTGTGTGTCCCCTGGAATGTCTACTTATTAGTTCAGTGGTCAGCTGATGATTTGACAAAGATTCCTTAAATATTTAGAACCAGATAACACACACATGCATGCAAACACACGCACATATCTTCTAGTCCTTGCTGGTGGCTCTGTGTGTATGTTGTATCATGCCTTCAATATTCAGCTGGCTAATGTCTTATGCCCCAGTTCTTCTTCCTAGACTTTGGGATATATCCATTGTTTCCCCTGACATTATCCTTTGCCCAATTTAGCACTGTCTAATAAGTTTGCCTTTTAATATTTTTAACCACTACCTTCTTTATCCTAGTAGAGTCCTGAGTTTGGCAAAGTAAAGGCAACCCTTTTATACAAGTTGCCAACAGACAGATCAAAACAACCACAGTTTTTTGAGAACAAGGTCACCTCTGCTCCCTCCAGCACAAGAACCCTCACCAAAAACAGGTTGGCATCTTTAAGAGCCTAAAAATCAGCTCAGTGCTAATTCTTTAGTGCTTGCCTGATTGCTGTAAACTTTGATTGGTTTCCAGAGTTCAGTTAAAGTTGATTCTGACAGTTTTTGCCAAGTTATTCACTGTTTCTTTGGAGGGTTGGGCCCTTGGAGTTTTCTATCCTGCCATATTCACTGATGTTTCATCATCCATTGTTTCAATTTTGATGAGCATATATTACTTTCATTTTTTTTTAAAGAGTGACAATGTCTTTTCTTTACAGAGGTTATCCAAGTGTTAAGATCATTCATATTGCAGAGAACTGTGTCACATTTAGAAGGAAAAGAATCCTGGCAAATTAATCCAGTAGATCTCTAATATCAACAGTGTTAAAAATGGTCAACTCAGTTATAGTGCTGTCAAAAACTTTTCTCTACAAGTCAAAGAGATAAAAGCTCTCTGCTCAAGTTGGAACTTGAATGTCCTAAGATTCAAGTCTAACAGAGAGTGATATTAGAAAAGCCAACATATATCAGAGTCTTTACCTTTAAAATTTCCACTGGGAGCCAGGTGCCGTATGTGTACCTATAATCCCAACTACTTGGGAGGCTGAAGCAGGAAGATCACTTGAGCCTGGGAGTTTGAGGACGGCCTGGGCAACATATTGAAACACTTTCTCCAAAAACAAAAACACAAAATTTTAATTGAACATTTTCACATTGTAGTTATGAGAACATGTTCCATATACTTTATCAGATCAATTAGAATGTAACAGTTCTTCTCACTACCTTCCCAAAGCAGTGGCCCTTTGTGAAGTTATTCAGCCCAAATTTGAAGCTAAACAGATATCAGAGAGTCTGGGGCTAAGGGACTTTGCTCAGCTGGTGGAGTGCTTGCCTTGCATGCACAAGGCCCTGGGTTCAAACCCCAACACTACCACTACCACCAACACCACCAACAACAAAACACAGATAACAGAGGGGACTGATTATAAAAAAGAATCAAGTATTTTCTGTGTTCGAATTCTCTTTTCACCTGTATGCAAGCAGTATGTACTAGAAAAATTACTTAACCTCTCTCTCTCACCTCATCAGTAAAATGGGCCTGGTAATAATAACTGTACTTACATCATAGGTTTGTTATGTGGGTAAAAACAAGTTAAAATTCATTAAGCATGTTGCATTACATAAATACATCAGCTAATTTGAGGTACAACTTGTCTAGAGCATGTCTTTTTAGATAAAAACGTCTCTAGGCTTTTCAGCTATACCCACTTAAAACAGAGCTTACTGGTGAAATAACTCCACTGGGTGGGTTCTTAAGAGGAAAATAGCCAGGCGGGGTTTTTGTATAGCCTGAGAGGTCAGTTCCTTAACAGAAATTGAAGTTGATGAACTGTATCTTAAAATGTAGTGATCTGTGAGATCAGGAGGATGGGCCAACATAGAGATAAGGCTAAAAAGGTGGGAAAATACAATTGATGAAGGCACTTGGTAGCTACTGAAGGGTTTGTAATGGGAGAGCCATTTGGCCAAATTTGTATTTGGAGTACATACTGTGGCAGAAAAATGGAGTATTTGGGTCAGAATGGCAGGAATGGAAGCAAGGAAATGCCTTGGGTGACTATTAGTCATTTTTATTTTTAAATAAGTTATAAATGTTATATGATTAGCATGTATCAATTTTTAAATAAAAAGATATGTAGCCTGCTGCCATGGTGTATGCCTGTAATCCCAGTGGCTCAGGAGGCCGAAGCAGGAGGACCACAAGTTCAAAGCCAGCCTCAGCAAAAGCAAGGTGCTAAGCAACTCAGTGAGACCTTGTCTCTAAATAAAATACAAAACAGAGCTGGGGATGTGACTCAGTGGTCGAGTGCCCGAGTTCAATCCCCGGTACCCCCCTCTCACAAAAAAAAATTATATAAGCTCTTATTTTGTAAGAAATCTACTTTTGGAGTAATTTTCTCTATGATACAGTCTCAATTTAATAACATTTAAAAATGAAATTCCAATTAGAGAATATTATTCAGTTGATACTTGGTCTCTGATCAACAAAAAGATTCATCACACATTTCCATTAAATAATCATCCCTTTCTACAACAGATTGCCTGTAGTCTAATGTAGGGAGTACATCAATTTCATTTAGCAAATTAGGATGAAAAATAACCATATTACCTACAAAGCTTACTCTGCTAATTTTCTAGCCCTCCAGTCACAAAAATATGAACACCTAGAGTAGCATACTGGGCAGAAGCAACAAGCCCCAGAAAACTGATAATGAAAATAATAGTTTATAAAAGGAAATCTTGACTGATTAAATATAGTTTCATATTATCTTTCTCCAACTGTTTCTTTAACAACTGTTTAGTACTGCTATAAAAATCTTTAATTTGTGAGTCATTTGATCCTTTTATTAGTTGTAGGAATTAATTGGACAAACAGCTATCAAATAAAAGGTAAAATTCAATAAGTGATTTTTTTATTTTGCCTCATGAATATGTTATTGAAATGTTTTTTAAACTTAGTAGGAAAAAAAACTTAGTAGAGATAAAATTTTAAATCTCAGTGTATTCTTTATTTCTGTATTTTGTATTAGCATGTAGAATGATGTTCTCTGATTTTACCTGTGTACAGAAGAGTATATAAAATGTAATTTTAACATTCACTTAATCTGAAGTACTGAACCAGGTGACCTTTAAAATATATTTAAACTAGGGCTGGGGTTATAGCTCAGTGGTTGAGGGTTCAATCCTCAGTATCACATAAAAATAGATAGATAGATAGATAGATAGATAGATAGATAGATAGATAGATAAAATAAAGGTATTGTGCCATCTACAACTAAAATTATTAAAATATATGTATAGTTAACCTATATTAGTAATACACAAGTAGTGGGAAAATTTATTTCTGCAAATAATGGGGAAACTGGAAAACATTGAAAACATCCTTTAAAGTACTGAAAAATATGTAAGTACAGTATACATAACTATTTTAAATTTTAGTTTTTGGATGAATGCAAATTTAACTGCCTTCAAATAGACATACTTTTTGACATGTGAAATTGATATTCCATGAATTATTGCTGAATGTTAAAATTCAATATAAATAATAATAAAGAAACTACATATGGTAAGCCTGAGATTCAGAAATTGGCTTTAAGATTCTCAAATAAATAAAGACATTCTTTGAAGGCACACAAATGTATTAATTTTTAATTTGCTTCTTTTTGATCTCTTAATTACTGAAAGAGATTTATTGGTTAATTTTAGGAAGGCAAGTGTTTGAAAAGTTTTGCCAAATACTGTCTTCTTTAAATGACTGGATGGTAATGAAAAGTTATGAGGAGAGCCAAATTAGATTGAATAATTGTTCAGTCATGTGGGTCAGGCTAGCTGCATAGCCCAGTTGTTAGACTGATTGCTCAAATTACATTGCCTGGGGTCCTGCACTTGGTTGGCTGTCTTGTCCGATCTTAACAAGGTTCTGGGAATTTCTTTTTCTGACAAAGTTTGCTTTGTATTTCCCCCTCCCCCTACCACCTCCAGGATGCTTCATCTGCAGACATCAGAAAAGCATATCGTAAGCTTTCACTAACTTTACATCCAGACAAGAATAAAGATGAAAATGCAGAAACTCAGTTTAGACAAGTAAGTGAAATATGCCTTTATGTATATATTGTGACAATTTTTTTTATACTTATATTTATGGTTGAATATTAACTTACATGTATAATATTTCCATTTAAAAATGAAGTAGTAGTCTAAAAATACAATTTTATTCCATTTTTTAATGAAATAAGTTTTCACCAACATTTTGTAGTGTCAGACTCTAAATGCTTGTAGGGTCATAATTATCATAATTTTCTTGTCAAAATTACAGCTGTTGCTTTTTTAAAAAGTGTATTTTAAGATAATCTGTTACTTTTGCTTCTTTCACAAAGATTAATTTTGACCTCAAGCATTTTTAACCTCTTAAGGTGCTACCCAAAGCTTACAGTTAGGATCTTATCTTTTTATTGCAGTTATACACACATAGGGTTTTCTGCATGTACATTATAGAGCCTTCACCCTCCTGTGTGTGATTTCTTATAGTTGAGAGTATTTTTATTTTAAAGTAATGCTTCTGTTTTAGTTGGTGGCCATTTATGAAGTTTTAAAGGATGATGAGCGAAGACAGAGGTGAGTGTTCATTTGTACTTCTGAATTGATATAGTTTTATGCCACATCTTTTAAAAAGAAAGAATTGTCTTATTAAACATTTTATTTATTATAAGGTAGTATTTTATTTTTATTCCTTCCAAGAAACGCAGTGTTTTACAAATGTATTGTCACAAAGGGCATGTGCAATTTGGTATTCGTGCCATTTGTGTTTGCGGTTCCCCTACCAGAGCCAATCTTTCTGTTAAGAGACCCCGGGGTGCTCTAAACAGGTGTCATTTGGAGGTAGAACATGGCGACACTGTGGCCTAATGGGCAGACAAGATCTCTTGTGGGCCCCTACCAGAGCCCATCTTACTACCGAGAGACCCCGAGGGGACCCTCAACAAGTGTCTTTTGGAGGTGAATCATGTGACCTGCCACTGTACTTGAGACCTGGTCCCCTCTTCAGGGAGCTTCCTTCCACTGATACTGTCATCCCTTACCAGAGCCGATCTTACTGCCAAGAGACCCCGAGGGGGCTCTAAACAGGTGTCATTTGGAGGTGAACAGACAGCATGCAGTGTTAATGAAAGCTACCTGAGTTTACAACTTCTATTTCAGCCAATTACCCATAAATTTGGAAAATTAGATAATCCTGCCAACTACGCCAACTGTCACAAGTGGCATGTGCAATTAATAATTACTCAGAGGTGGATTGTATTTAAATGCAAGTGTATGTTTAATCACAACAATCATCAAATATAATTAATTAATTAAAAAAGTGTTAGGTGTGCTGGAGCACCCCAACTAGCATTCAATGTGCACTAGTTAAACACTTTAGGTAAGTTACACTATCCTAGGGCAACTAAACACTACAAGTAGTTCACACACCTAGAGCAACCACAAGCCCCAAAATACCTCTGATGCCAGGTGACTTCTCTTAGCCAAAGAGCAGATGTTGTCCTTGTCTGGTGGTTCTCTTCAGCCGACGACTGGACGTCAGGGAATGGTGGAGCTGATCCAGGGGTGGACAGCAAGGTGGCCGGTCTCACTGATGTCCTTGGAGCAAAGCCCATAACGTGGCAGGACAAGCAGTTTAAGTGCAGTTCCAAGTTGGTAGTGTGGGCTGGTGATTGGTTACACCCAGTAAAAGTCAGTGTCCATTGGTTATGTCCAGTGAGATAGTATAATTGCAACTGGGCCTTTCTTTGTGCATGTGCATGGAGCTGAGCTCCCTATCAGTTGTAACCAGTCATTGCTAGGCAGGCCTTGGTTAGGTGTCCCTTACAGCCCCTTATCAATTGTAAGCAGGCATGACTAAGCAAGTCAATGGCTGCTGTTCCTTATGGTCAGTAACTTAGTGACTCCCCAGCATGTCCAGGCATGTCTATGGAATATGCTCCTTACATGTATATTTAGAGCAAAGTTAATTTTTATTGAAATATTTACTAGTTTGAATCAGTACTTATAAACTTTAAGATCAGGAGTCATAATGTTAGCAAGTTCTGCTTCATTAGATAAAATTTTTAACATGGGTATTTATTTCCTGAGAAATACAAATACCACTTGATTCCAAACAAATGTCCATTCTATTTGATATGTCTGTAGTAGCTCCTATCTGATCTGACAACAGTTTTTGATCTTTCCTCCCCCATTTCTTTTTTTTTTTTTTTAATCGTAGATGGACACAATGTCTTTATTTTATTGCCTTGTATGTGGTGCTGAGGATCGAACCCAGGGCCTCACGCATGCGAGGCAAGCGCTCTACCGCTGAGCTACAATCCCAGCCCTCCTCCCCCATTTCTTAAATGTTTATTGTTAGCCTGTTAGTTGTAGTCAAGTTCACTTTCTTTCTTTTAAATATTTGTAGTTGTAGATGGACACAATACCTTTATTTTGTTTATTTAGTTTTATGTGGTGCTGGGGATCAAACCCAGTGGCTCACACATGCTAGGCAAGCACTCTATCACTGAGCCACAACCCCAGCCCTTAGTATACTTTCTTAGGTTTCCTCACTCACAAAATAATTAACCAGATTTATTTATGAGAAAATGACTTGAATAAGCTCATAGAAAATACAGATGCAAGAAAAATATTCATGCCTTTCTCATTTCTTTTGCCTTCTTCCCATCTCTTAATTCTGTTCAAGTTATTTTGTTTAGGGTTAAACCTTAAAGTGGAGGCAGCCTCTCACTCTGGGACTTCTCTGTGCCCCTTTAATAAGTGGTTGATAGTACCATTGATATAAGAAGAGATTGCAGAGAGGCCCCTTTCCTTTACTCCCCATGGAATGTGTGGAATGTAGGTACTATTGTGGGGCTTCAAAATTTTATAAGTCAGACTCCTAGTAAGATATACATTTTAAATAATACCTCAGGGGATGCACACACACAACTGAAACAAAAGGCTCACAAAACACTATTGTATTGAAACAGACTTGATTTTTCTATTCTGGGCTGTCTAGTCCCCCACCCCACCAAAGCTGCTTTGCTTCACAAAATTGATTTTATGAGACATGGGCCACAATCCAAAATTTGAAAATGTTGCTCTACAGTTATAAAAAAAAAAAAAAAAAAAGAAGTACTTAAAACAACAACAATAACACCCACTACCAGATAACCAAACAACTCCAAAACTCAGGTATTTGAAATATAAGCTTAAAGCCAGTCTAAATACTTATATCTATTTGTGGTGCTAATAATACATCTTAAAACAGCCCTGAAAATAAGCTATGGACATTTTGAGTCTTTCTTCAAATGTATTATCCAGAATTATTCTATATCCTAAAATGTTAGCTACCACTCTTGATTGTCATCTTAACTGTTTAATTTGAATACCTCCTCATTTTGTCAGATTGCAAAGCAAGGAATCAAGATATTCTCTTGAAGTATTCTTGGCTTTATAACAAGGGCTGGCATTGGTCCAGGTTTCATAGTAGACATTCCTTGGGTTTGAGATAATCTATAGTGTTGAAAGAGTCCTAAAAATGTGTTGAAAGAAGTATTGGTCATTCTGTGCAAATTTTTAGTTAGTTTCTTTCAGTGAGCCCCTAGTTTTGTTTCACACATCAAGAATGTATCTGTAGGGCTGGGATTGTAGCTCAGAGGTAGAGTGCTTGCCTTGCATGCGTGAGGCCCTGGGTTCGATCCTCAGCACCACATACAAAACAATAAAATAAAGACATTGTGTCCATCAACAACTAAAAAAAAAAATATTAAAAAAAAAAAAAAAAAAAAGAATGTATCTGTAAAGATAGCTTTATTTAGTCTTCCAAAATCTTGGGCATGTCAGATTTTGTCTTTTTGTTTGTTGTTGTCAATAAACTTTGTAACAATGTCTTTCAATTACTGAAATTAGTTGTCTTTTCATATGAATCACTTCTTATGTATAAATTGTCTTTTCATTAACATAAACTCATCTAACATCTCTTCGGGATTAGTTCCCTCTGCATTTATTTTAGAGTGTTGGTAGAAAAAATGGATCTGACAGTTACACAAACAGCTATAGTATTTATACCCCTTGAGGCCCAAGTAACTCTTTGGTAACTGGTTTTCCTTGAGGCAAAAGTCTTAACTAATCAAGCTGAGACTCACTCCTCTAAAGCTTGCGCCTGAGGCCAGATGACCTGCGAGTGTTTAAGTATATGGGAGAAAGGCATCTCAGCAGACAGTTACCTAATGTTCATAATCCTTTTAAAAAAAAGAAAGGGCACAGTCAGCTTTATCTTCTACAGAAGATTGTCTCATATTGGCATTAAAAGTATTTTTGATATCACAATTGTTTATCATAAATATTCATTAAATAAGTGCTTTTAAAAGTGTGACCTTCCAGGGCTAGGGATATAGCTCAGTGACAGAATACCTGCAGAGTATGTGCAAGGTGCTGGGTTGGGGTTTATCCCCTGTACATGCGCTAAAAGTAATCTTCCAAGAATTTGCAGTTTGGAAAATTGTCAGACATGTTTCCTTTTTTTTCCTTTACATATGGAATAGTCAGATGCATTATCTACATTTTGGTAGAAAAGGGAATAGAAATGAAATAAGTAACAAACTAGATAATATTTTTAAGAAAAACCTAAGTTTTATTTTCTTTCATAACAGCCAAGGTATTAGTTATATATCATGAACGTCTTTTGCTTTAAGTTTACAATTCATTGATTGTTGGTATTGAGCAATTATGCAAATTGTAACCACAATTAAGGTTTTTAATATTTCTATTATTTCAAAAACTTCACTCAAAACTCATTTGCAGGCACCCTTGTCTCTGATCCCTAGCTCTGGGCAATCACTGATCTGATCTACGTTACATTCCTGTAAATTTGTCTGTGCTGCTCATTTTGTATAATGGAATCATGTAGTATATAGTCTTTTGCATCTGGCTTCCTAGTTCTAGTAAAATAATATTCTTGATGTTTGTCTGTGTTGTAGTACTTTGTTCTTTTTTTATTGCTAAGTGGTATTCCATTTTGTGGATATACCACTTTTGTTTATCCATTCACCAATTGATGGACCTGTGAGTTGTTTCCATTTTTTTGGTGATGTTAAATAATGCTGCTATGAATATTCATGAATAAATCCTTGTGTAGACTTACATTTTCATTCCTTTTAGGTAGGTTCGTAGGAATGCAATTGTGAATAAACATTTAGACCCCTACTCTCCCAAAGGCATAAACTATAACACGAAAATAACAGGTTTTACTGTTAGTAGTGTGAGAAAACCTAGCATAGCAGCCTTAAACTTCTTGGGTAACTTACTTATTTGGGGGAACAGTAGCCCATCTATGTTCCAACATAAATTTCTATAGAAGTGCCCTGAGTTTAGCTAAGTGTTGGGTACCAGTCATTACATATATAATACTTGTATATAACTATGAAACTATATATAGTTAATATGACTAAAGTACAATCTAGTTAGTTATATGTATGTATATATATACACACACTAGATTGTGCTTTAGTTAATTTACATAATTCACTTTGGTTTAAAATCCATCATAAATTTTAACCAGTATTCTTTTGCTAATATAATCATGCATCTTAAAATTTCTTTTGTCTGTTTTGTTACTGTATTTATGAAAGTTGAATATATATTTTAGTTTACTTAATAAAATTATATTTTGTGTATAGTGCAATTTAACGTATAGTTATCAGCCTCAGTCTGCTAAAACTTTTATAAATACATTACCTAGTTATTGTCGTTTGATTACAGATGTGTTTTAATCAAAATAAACATTAATCTGAGAATAAAGTCTCATTTTATAACCTTACCTAATTTGAAGATATGACACATAGACAATGTAGAAAGTGCTAAGCACCACAGTTTTAAACATATATATAATATGTTAATATATGTATATATTTATATTTAAATATATATTTAAAGAAAGCATAGGCTCGATTAATTTTGTCCTGTTTTCTGTTTATAATATCTGTATAATTAACTTCTACTGGAAAGTTTGAAATCTGACCTAAATGGAAATTGTTGTTACAGTTTTAAGCTAAAGATTCAAGATTTATATCATGGGAAATTCACAGTTTAGTCAAGTGCCAAAATTATTCATTTTCATAATACATAAATTTTCTGTTTTAGTTACTGTTTTGTTTCAAAATGTGCTGATATTTTAAATTTACATGTTTTTCTGTTACTAGTTCAAAATTTTAAGATTTTACTTGTTTTCTACTATTTATATTAGGCTGAATATGTTTGATGAACTGTGGGTTCTGAATGGAACTCACTAAAGATTAGATAACCATTATTTTATGTTTATCACATACATCTTAAGAAAATCAAGTGAAATAAATATGCATTAGATCATATGTTGTATATGTGGAATCAATCAATGTTTTTATTTTGAAGAAAATACCTTTACAGTTACATGACTTTTTACATTAATGATATTTTTGTCATGGAGATTTGCTTCTGTGTATTCATAACACATTTATACACTTGCACATTCTTGATCTGGTTTTCACACATAGTTAAGAACAGTTTGTATCAATCTCAATTGCAGAGTATTTTAACAGTGTTATATGCTTAAATATAAAAACATGATAAAGGGATGTCCTAAATTTTGTCTTAACTTATGAAAATATAGTGCCCATGTATTTTAAGAAATGTATTTGTCTTTTCAGTGTTTTATCAGGAAAGCAGTAATTTATCTTTTAACAGTAAAATTTTAAAGAGTGAATTATAATAGAAGCCATCTTCCCTTAAAATGACCAGTCCCCTAGGTCATAATGTTCATTGATAATAAAATCAATAGAACATGATTCTAAGCTTAATCCTTGGATGCTATTGTTTAGAGCCGCAGATATAACAATATCTGGTTGTGTTTAATGTGTTCAGTGCATGAGGTTTTGCTACCTTTGAATTTGGTTGTGCACTAAATACAGTTTATATGAGGAGTAGAAAAGTAACTGTTAACAGATGTTAGCATTTTCAGCAATGATGATAATAAAATATTTGATAGGAAATTCTTAGCTATGAGTTCAACCATATATTTTTCCAATGCAGTTTAGATCTAAAACAAATTTAGCATTTTGTAATGCCATTAGGGAATTGACTCCACTTTCTTAGATATTCTTCATTAATAACCTTACTTTTTACATGAAGTCATTTCATGGGAGAAATTTGCTGGAAATAATAATTTTTATATTCAGCTACCCCCATCCCCAATGAAACTGAAGTAAAATAAGGATTTAGAGTAAACTTGGAACTTAACATTCTTTGAACTTCATCTGAATGTTGTAATCATGTGCTATACTAATTGAAACCTTTTTACCTTTCCACCTCTAGTTTTAAATGAGACAGTTTTTAAAAAATAGATTTAAACATTAATTTTTGAGAACAGTAATGATGGTTTCGTTGTCATCATATTTTGATGTTAATATTCAGGAATTGCTACCATAATTGAATAGGAGGATATTAAGCATCAAGTTTTTCTTGACCCTGCTACTCTGCAACCATATTTTAATTTCTATACTCTTACATAATACGTAGTTTGCATTTAAGAGTTTAATGTTAATTAGTGTCCTTTGTTTTGAATATTTGGTTATTCTGATCTAATAGTATTATTAATAATCTAAGTTGATTTAATAGTCAGATGTTTTAGAATTGCTAATAAAATATATTTTGCATTAATAACCACTGTTTTTCTATGGAAAATAGAAGTTGCCTGTAATAGACCCTCTGTTTAATTTTTTTAGCATATCTCCAAGGTATCAATTTAATAACTATCAAAGTAGCTACTGCAGTTGTAGCATTTAAATTGATTTACACGTCAAGACTGGCAGTTTAGCAGCTGCTCTATTATTCCTAGATCGGTCAATTTACTTGAGAAAAACCTACTACAGAGTTCTGCTGACCTGCCTGACAAAATAGACCCTATTTCTATTCCTGTAATTAGGCCTGCGACTAACTCAGAATATTTTTAATTAAAATATTTTGGTCAATGTGTTGCACCAAATTAGGCCTTTCAGTGAAGATTTAATTCTGGATATAGTGTGATTAGAATATTTAATGAGTTGTGTTCAATTAAGATTAACAGGTTGCGTATGTTGAACATAACAGTGTGTGTGACCATTTTGTGTTTCACAGTCATAAACAATTACTTCTTATTTTTAATCTTAAAAATATTAGCTTTGATAACTGAGAGGTAAATTTAAATTCAGTTGAAATTTTATTTTAAAGAAATTTTTTGAAGTAAAAAAATAAACTTTATCCCTGTAGTACCAGGAAAGATAAATTAAATGCATTGCAAGGAAAGTTTTTTTTACTTACTAATGTTCTTCCCTGCCAGCAAAACCAAAAATGAGGAAATTGCCACTTAAATGTTTACAAATAAGCAATTTTATTAAGAAATCTGACATAAACATTGGCTGTTTCCATGTCCCTTTCTTCTTTTCTAAAAGAATGTGAACAATACGAAATATGAAGTGCTCATTTTATAGCTTTAAAATTTGGGGATAAAATAAGGCATATAAATATTTTAACCTTGAATCGCCATAGTATGAGGTTAGAACTAAAAACACTGACTAAAAAATTTATTCTGAATTTGATTCAATTTATATGTAATTCATAGTAACAAAACTTCTGATCTTGATTTTTCTCCCAGCAAGAGCCTTCCTTTTCTTGTGGACTTTGGTGGTATGAGTTTTTTCTTGTGGATTTTTTGTGCTGCGAGACTGTGGTAGACAGGTAGATCATTTAGTTTAGATCCTGGGGTTTTGTAAAACACAATGTATTCTTAACTGTGCACCTTCTTAAAGATTGTCAGTACTTGGAGCCTTCTCAAGTACTTTGAATTCACTAGACATTATGTGCTGGTAATCTACATAATTTATATGATCTATTTGGGAGAAATTTTTTTAAATATAGGTACAAATAAAGCTTTTTGTTTTTATTTTAAAGTCCCCATGAATAACTGTTAAATTTGCTGCTGTAGGTATGATGATATTCTGATCAATGGACTTCCAGATTGGCGACAGCCTGTATTCTACTACAGGCGGGTGAGAAAAATGAGCAATGCTGAGCTGGCATTACTCTTGTTCATTATTCTCACAGTGGGTCATTATGCTGTAGTTTGGTCAATCTACCTGGAAAAACAACTGGTAAGTATTGGGGATAAATCAAATGATCTGGCATCCTTCATTTCATGTGGAATTTTAGACATTTTATTTTTCAAGTGATGAGAATTTCTATTTGCAACATATACTCATCATTCTAATAGTTTTATACTCAATAGTGTTTGATTTGTTCCTAAGAAGTACCAATGAAATAATAAAAATAATACTTCTTTTTTTAAAATATTGCACTCAGAGGCTAGGGTTGTGGCTCAGTGGTAGGTAGAGCGCTTGCCTACCATGTGTAAGGCACTGGGTTTGGTTCTCAACACTGCATATTATAAATAAAATAAAGGTCTATTGACGACTGAAAAAACATTTTAAAAAATATATGGCATTCATAAAACTTTGTGAAGTTCTAAATATCTAGCTGAAAACAAAGTACATGTTTTTTTAATTATCACCTTTTAAATAGAATTATTTTTTAATGTAAGATTGATTCTGGAAATTTTTTGTCACAAGCCCTTAAATAATGAATGTTTACTTTAAAAAAAAATTAACCAAATTCATAAGGTTCAAGATTCAAGTATTTTATGACTTCAGAGATTGGTTCATTAGAAAATTATTACATTGTCTTGGTCTGAAATGCTGTCATACACGTTATTCTGCTATGGGTTTTTATATGCTAAAGATAATCAAACATATTTATCAGGATTCATGAATTAGCATCTGTTTACTTATTCCTTTTGAAGAGACTTTATTAAAATTGCATGAATGAAAAAAAGTAAGTTGAATGCTTTTTCTTCTTAGAAAACTTTGATTGCTATGGAGATGCACATGACTGACAGTTCCAAACTTCATGTGTGTTAAGTCCTGGATACCATGGCAACAGTTATTGTGAAAGATTGATGATTTTACTGAATCATGTTGGACCTTACATACATTTGCATAAATGTACCTCTGAAGTGTTTACTCTTCACAGAAGCATCTTGATAACATTTGAAGAACACATGATAATGATAACCTGTAATCATAATTCTTTCCACATTAAGGATGAACTGCTTAGTAGAAAAAAGAGAGAAAAGAAAAAAAAGACAGGCAACAAGAGTGTGGATATATCAAAACTTGGTGCTTCAGAAAAAAATGAAAGGTAGGAGTATATAAAAATACTTTATAACTTGAAACTTTTAAAATATCTTTAATATGATTCAACTTCATATGTATATCCATTTCAGATATGCTCACATTTTTATCTATAGTAGGTTTATAAAGACTAGTGAGCTGAAGTTTGTAAGACAAATTTTAATCTTTAACAAAATTACTATAGGTTTTCTTTCCTTATAAAGTGCTCATATATATATTTAAATAATAGGAACTCTCAGATTCTTGTAGTGTAAAATTTTTGTACTGAACTTTAGAAACAAAAATAAAGAATCTATCTCTTAGTTCAGAAATGACAATATATAAAGAGGCAGTGATATGCAATACACTCAAAAAGATACCACCATTTCTTCTATTGATTCATAGAAAGAAATAAAGGGTTTAAATAGTTCACACAGCAGGACATAAACTGGATCAATGTGGGATGGAGATCAGAGACTATTCTGCCTGTCTTCTATTCTGATGACATCAGTGAGTAATGCTTCAGTGAACTGCAAATGACATTAATTTTTATGTATTGGTTTGTTTATGCTACAGTCTTCATATCTGGTTGTCAGCACTTGGGAACATTCTGACTATAGTTAGTCTTTTATAGCTGAAGTAATCATAAGGTTTAAGAATTCATTATGCAGAAGTGATGAAAAGTCCAGGTTAGAAAGAGAGTTTTTGTTTCTTTTTGAGTGTGAGTCTCCTTTCCCAAAATCTTAACCTAGATATTCTCTTACTTCCTATACATATTGCATTTGTAAGCATTGCATTTCATAATAGAGTAAGATTAAGTGATAATATAAGTATTTCATTGAATACTCTTTTTTTTTGGTTAAAGTAGGTTTTAAAAAAAGAATTCATGATCTTTACAAAAACGTTTTGTTTCCTAGCCTTTTCTGTTTCACTGATTTGTTTGGGTTTTTCCCCTTTTAGATTGCTAATAAAACCACAATGGCATGATTTGCTTCCATGCAAGCTAGGAATTTGGTTTTGCCTTACACTAAAAGCCTTGCCTCATCTAATTCAGGTAAAAGGTACTTCTTTCATATCATATTAGATGCTTTCTTTTTTAGTTATTCATGAAATAATTTATGCCAGTGTCTGCTATCTGAATACTGTTATACACATATGCTTCATAAGATTGATTGAATTGAAAGGTATTTTTATAAGTTAAACCTAATTTAGAATAGTTTTAAGATTGTTTAGATATCTATTTCTATAATTATCTCTTATTTTGCTTTTAGAACACCTTAGAATTCCAGGACACTGGAAGAAGGAAAAAAAATTCTATTGTTAGGACAGATATAAAAGCAGTAAAAGTTTAATCTGCTATTATCATGAAAGGCATAACCAGTAAGAAGGAGCAGAACTCAAGTGGCTTATCACCTATTATTTTAATAGCATTTTAGTACATAATGTTTTTTTAAAAGCCCTTCACATGAACATCTGTATAATTACACAAAAATATATATTGCTTTCCATCTTATTTGCAACTTAAGAAAAGTGAGGACGTTTTGTCTTCTGGTAATCAGAGTTTCTATTTCAAGTTAGTACTCAATAAAATGTGAGTATATATATATATATATTTATATGGCAATTAGCATACAAAATGTGTTTTATTGCTTTTACTAATTTTAATTGTTTTACTTACTTAGAAAATTCCCAATACATAAATGTAATACTTGAAAGTAAGTAAATACTTTTTACTGTAGAGATTTTTGAAGTTTTTGAGATTGTAATTTTGGAGGAGAAATGTTTTGCTTCAGGAAGTAAGTGTGTATAAGCTAGAAAACCAGTTCTGCCCACTTTATATTTAGTTATCAGAGCTGTCAATCTTAAATACTTATTTGTAATTTTAATCTGAATAACTAGAAGTCATTTATTTGGTAAAATTAACATATTTCTTAGCATGCAGGATAATTTGCCAAACAAGAACCAATATGTTTCAGTAGCTTAGCTTTACAATTTATTTTAAATTGTTTGCCTGTGATATCTAGGCCCAATTGTTTAGCTTCACCATAAATTTTTAGAAAATAAGAAATTTTACAAAATCTTTGTATTATCTTTAGGAACTACTTTCTTAAACTGATCAGTTTGAATTTTAAAATTTCTACTTACTTTATGGTACCTTTTGCCTATCAACTTTTATATACTTATGCATTAGCCTTTCAGGACCTCTATAAATCTAACTTTTACATTTTGCTCTATTTCTTTCTCACAAATGCATTGTAGAAGAAAAACAAGATGATTTTTCCTTTTGCTTAAGCAAATTCTTGATGTTTTAATAATGATTTGGAGATATAAGATGAATTTTTCTGGACTAGTCATGGTAGCTCATGCCTATAATCCCAGCTATACCAGAGGCTGAGTCAGGGGGAGCACAGATTTGAAGCCAGTCTTGGCAACTTGGCAAGACCTTGTCTCAAAATAACAAATCATAAGGGCTGAGGATGTAGCTCAGTTGAACAGTGCCCCTGGGTTCAATTCAGAGAAAGAGAGAGAAGGAGAGAAGAGGGGAGGGAGAGAGGAAGAAACTAGAGGGGGGTTGTCAGAGAGAAAGAGAAGAAGAAAGGAGAAAGAGAAAGGAAAGAAGAGAGGGAGGAAGGAAGGGGGAAGATTAGTTTTTCTGGTGGTCACTGACAAAATAATGCAATATAGTTTGCTTTTACTAATTGTAGTAGAGTAAGAAGTATTTTAGATTGATAAACATAGTTTGTGAAAGACATCAGCAAAACAGTACTGAATAGTTGCTGTTAGAATTAGGTTTTTGTTTACCCTTTTTTTCAGTCTGTTGTGACCTTTGTATTTATTCATAATAAAATTCTGTATAGTTCATCCTTAAGACCTATAATGTGAATATAATGGGGACTTGATTACACACATTTTTATGTGATACTTCTTTGAGAGCCTCTTAAATAACATATTAGGAAATTTAGAAGAATGCCTTTTAACTGGAAGCAGTCTGAATTGGTACAACAGTCAAAAAAGGGCCCTACTAACAAACTAAGCATAAATGCCTTGTGTGGCAGTGCACACCTATAATTCCAGCAGTTTCTTTAACAGGAAGATGGCAAGTTCAAAGCCAGCCTCGGCAATTTAGTGGATGCCCTAAGCAACCTAGAGAAACTCACAAAAAATGAAAAACTAAAAGGGCTAGGGATGTAGCTCAGTGGTAAAGTGCCTCTGGGTTAAATCTCCAGAACTCCCCCCAAAAACAAAAGCAAAACAAAAACAAAATAAAGACCTATGCATAAAAAAGTGATATAGCCTTAAACATTTTAAACATGTACTTCACATTTATTCATCACTCTTATAATATAGAGTAATTGTAATATAGCTATTGTATTTTTAAAAGAGTACTCATTGGGGCTGAAGTTGTGGCTCGGTGGTAAGAGTGCTTGCCTAGCACATGTGAGGCACTGGGTTCGATCCTCAGCATTACATAAAAATAAATAAATAAAATAAAGGCATTGTGTCCATCTACAACTAAAACAATATTTAAAAAAAAAAAAAAAGAGTACTCATTGATCGGAGTTTCCTGTCCTCTTTCTTGCATAAACCATACCTAATCTCAGTTTCTTTAAAGACAATCCCAATCTTGATATCTTTAAAGAAGAATCAAACTAGGCTCTTATGAAACAATATCATTGCATAACCCTTATAGATTTTTATGATTTCCCTCTAGTGTCTTTCAAATCTAGTTAAAAGCATCTTTAGCAATCTTACATGGAGCTTTCCCAAGCATTAAACTTGGTTTTCTTAGAAACAACTTTTACTTCCTACTTATATTTTCTCTTTTTAACATAGTATTTAATTGACTCATGTAATGACAAAAACAAGTATAACTGACACAAACAGGTTTTTGGCTTATTTTGTGGTACTGGGGATTGAATCCTGAGGTTGCTGTACCTTTAAGCTACATCCCCATCCCTTTTTATTTTTTATTTTGATACAGCGTCTCATAAAGTTGCCCAGGCTGGCCTTGAACTTGTGATTCTCCTGCCTTCTGAGTAGCTGGGGTTACACAGGTTTAAGAGCTAACATAAAACAGCCCTTGTAAGCATAAATAAGAAGATATTAACTAACAAGAGTTTTACTTCTTGTGTGAGCCTCTTGATGTTCATGAACAGTTAAGTAAAACTGAGCTGCAAATATTCTATGTAGGTTTTTAAAAGTGGGAGTCTTCCAGCAAGTGCAATTCACTCTGGAGAATATGTCTCCAAATTTTGTCGTAGCAACATTTCCTCCTAACTTGTTTTCTTCCCATTCATCCTCTACATACCCTTTCCTGTACTGCATTCTGTGTACATATAAAGTCACCTACTAGATTGGGAAGTGACAGTTTTGACTCAGCTTATGCTCCAGGTTCTATTTGTGACTCAACATTAAGGATCTCTAAGAAAACTCTGTTATTTATTGCCTGTTTAGTTTACCTGAATTATTTTCTGTAACCCCTAGAAATAATTATAAATGACAGTAGTTTATTTGTATATATATCTCTCTCTATATATAGATATATATACACACACACATATATAATTTGTTATATATGTAATGTTTAAGCTTCATGTGGTCATATGTTTAAAAATAATTCAGACATTTGAATAAAAATGTATAAACACGTGTAAAAACAAGGCACTACAAGGGACTCTAGAAATGAATATGCCTTCTAGGACTTAAGTCAGATAACCGTTAAAACACATAAATTGAAATAACCAGGATTCCATATGGCATATAAGTGTCACATGCATAGTATAAACAATGACTTCTGAAGATTTCAAAGATGTAAGGTTGTCTCTGTTTAGCATGACCAAGAAAAACTAAAAAGGGGAGCCACTTGAACCAAGTCTTGAAAGATGAATAGACTTTAACAGTGAAGTACCCACTTTGTGAAATAGGTAGTATACAAAGATAATTTCATAGATATAGTACTTCCCATACAATCAGTGTATTAACATACTGTGTTGAGGCTGAAAAAGATCTGAGAAAAACATTATACAGTGGCTTTTTTTTTTAAAAGGGGATATCACATAGCCTATTACCATCATCTTAGACAATATTTTGTGCCTCCAGATTCTGAGTATATCCATTAAGGAATTTACATTCTAATAGATGATCAGTGATTTATATTCTAGTAGGTAAATATGATACAAGTCTAAAATAGAACACTTAGATAGAATAAAGTTAGTTGATAGAATAGCAAAGTATTTCTATCATACTCATCTGTCAAAGATACATGTACAATGTTAGAAGTGGTAGATATAAAGCACATAATGGTTATGAAGTGGGTAGAAATACTCAAAGTATTTTCTGTGGTCAGGCAAAGTAGAGATAGAAGTATGTTTTATAGTACCCTTTGCTTTTGTTTTTTTTTCTGTTTCTTTCTTGTGCTAGGGATTAAACACAGGGCCCTTCCAAATTCTAGACATAAGCTGTACTACTGGGCTATATCCCCAGCCCATATCCCTTGCTTTTTGAGAAGGTTCTTATTCCTTCCAGCACTAGGTTGTGTTCCTTCTTTTTGCTCTGAAAAGGATATTGTGAGAATGATAAGCATTTGATAAATTAGAAAAACAAAGCTATTATACTTGATATTACTATATAACATTGTTGATAATGTTGACTTAATAAATCAATCATTTCCTAAATGGGTCAATATTCAAGGAAAAGAATCATGGAAATTGCTGTTTAGCAAAATGTATGCCCCATATCATTCATGTACTTGCACCGGCAGAAATGTAAAAGAAGTCAAATGAGAAACTAATAGAAAAATAATATGGAGAGTATCTGTGAATTGATAAGTAGATAGAAGACTAGTGTATGCTTGGAGAGGTAAGAGCATTAGAGGGGAGTAAGATGCAATTCTATATGCAGGCAAGTTTGGGGAACTTGAGAAAGTTTGTGTGGATAGTTAAGAAAGAATGTAGAATGATCAGCATAAGACATGGAATATGAATTAGAATATGTGAAGGAACTTAGACTGTATTAAGACATGGCTAATATCCTTTGAAACTAGAATATATTTGTAACATATAAAGTATAGCCCCAGTGACACTTTCACATCTTACCAGTTTATGTTCTCGTGATAGTTTTGAAGGGAGTGCAACCTGCCATTAGTGTTGTTTGTATTCAGTGTATAATCCTAGGAAATTATTTTAACCTTCATAATGTCCTTCTGGGATGTGTGCATCTGTGTGCATTGGGAATTGCACCAGAGCCTTGCACATAATAAACATGCACTCTACCACTGAGCTATGCTCACAATCCTGGAAAATTTTTAAACTGATCTTGTATTTTGTACTCATGAAAGTAAGATAAGTTGGTGAAGTATAATCAGTGCTATGTGCTTATTTTCAATCTAACTCTTATAACTTAGTTTATTTTTGTCACTGTGTTGGAGCCTCATACATTTGGGTCCATAAACGATTAAATTATTAAGACCATCTGTTTTTCATATAAGGTTTATAAAGTGCCAGATATCTCAAGTGATTATCAATTTAAATCATAGTCATTGTTTTCTGAGATGAAACAGGCCTTAAGTACTCATAATACATTAACTAGATAGTTTGATTTTCAGAGAATTCACTGTTTAAGTTTCTGGTATGTTTCTCAGTAATATAACTTATAAAATATACAATTCATTTAGATGTGCATTGCCTAAAGTTGTAAATTTTTCACATTGATAAGTCCTAGCTCCATCTTTTCTCAGTACCAAACTGATCTAACATGAACACAGTTAAAATAAAAATTATTGTACTAAGTTTCCGGTATGCATATCCTCACTCCCATGAGAACTTATAGGTGTGTAAAAGCAGTAACTGAGTAAAGAGAAGAATCTTCTCTTGACATGGCTTTTATCTTTAAAAAAAAAAAAAAAAAAGTTGCTTAAGAGAGTAAAGGGAGTACTATAGTACTTTATGGAATTATCAATAAATGAAAGCATCCTCCCTCCCAAGCAGCTTCTCCCATGGAGACTACAACTGTGGACAATTCTGGAGGTCACCCTCCCTTACGATCAGGGCCCTTCCTTTCTAGCCCCTTTGGTTCTACTTGCTGGGGCTCTGTCAGAAACCAAACAAACAAAACATTCACAGCTAATTAGCAAGGGGAAAAAAGCCTCTAAAAGACTGAGAGGCATTTGTTGCCTGCCCTTCTCAGAGTTAAATACAGGTTTTCCAAGAGAGGAGGCTTCATACTTTTAGTTCTCAAACTTTTTTTAAAAAAATTTCAGATATATTTTACACAGGAAGCACATACACAAATGAGAAGAGATGGGGAAGCTGGTCTGAA
Organism: Geosciurus inauris; assembly: GCA_004024805.1. Taxonomy (NCBI): domain Eukaryota; kingdom Metazoa; phylum Chordata; class Mammalia; order Rodentia; family Sciuridae; genus Geosciurus; species Geosciurus inauris. Next base: position 172,990 of record PVHX01001388.1, on the reverse strand, counting down.
TTTTTATGAGTGAACTCTACTATTAAAAAAGGACAAAAAGATGCAGAAAACTGTAAAAACCACAACGTAAGACAAACATTCCTTACTTCAACCCTATGAAAGGAGGACATTAGATGCAAGTACTCAGAAATACAAAGACAGAATATAAAGTTTTCTAGTTTTATCGCTAGATGTAGAAGATATAAAAAGCCACAAAATGCTAATTAAGTAGAATGTTAGAGATATTTAGTCTTATTGATTTCGTATTTTGTAGATGAAAAATATTTAAGACTTAGATTGGTGCAGCATTTTGCCCAAAGTGGCACAATTAGTTAATGGTAGAAGTGAAACTTAAAGCATATAAAAATATTTATTAACATATAAGAAATATAAAAGCTTAAAAATAAATTTTCTCAATAGCTGGATAACTAGAGCTTTCTATTGAGTATAATAAATTGTCTAATTCTAAACTCTCTTTCAGAGTAACCAGGCTGATTGTAATTATGATAAAAGCTGTAGAAAGATTCTTACCTTGGATTGGGGTTCAATGGATGGCTTCTGTGGTCTCTTCTATCTCTTAGCCCAAGCGGAAAAGTAGCTTTTAGACTTTGCATCTTTTGAATGCAACTGTCTTAGGCAGAAGAAGGCACAGCTTCTGGTTTTTTTGTTGTATTTTTATTACCTTTTATGAATTCAATATTATCATAGTTCAGTACAGAAATGTTGAACCTCATTCAAAGTATACTTAAGTTTTTTCTGTATTCCTTATTCTTTATTATAATTTTATTGTACCTTATGTGTAATCCTGAAATTGTAGTATTAGTCTATGAAACAACAAAATTTAATATAGAGCATTTCACTTTGTAGGCAGATTTTCAGAAATGTGCTTTTGGTGTTTTCCTGTGATTAAGGTTATTTGTTAGCTTAGAGCAAAAGAGGAAATTTGTGTTGTCAGGCATCAAAAAGAAATGGAGTTTACTTCGTCTTTTTTCCAGCTACCTCTTCTCAGAGCTCTTCCACATTCCTTGTTCTCATGTTTCCTGGCTTCTGCCCACTTTAGATCAGTGCCTTTTTCCCCAACTTTTCCTTAGATTGTTTAACATTTTGAAGTTTATAAAAAGAGGTAAAAGCAAACCAAAATGTGACACTGGGCCAACTCAGCATGTTGTTTTTATCACATAATAACTATGTCAAAATGTTAAAAGAAAGATTTGTGTATGAATTTTCTTCATATCACAGACCATTAACCTTAGAAATAGTACATCTTTTTCAAAGTTTGGCTAAATTGTCATCATCATTATAAAGTCTTTATAAGGCCAACCCAAAAATTCCCATGGTACATTCTCTTGTACTAACTTTATAACACTTAGCATTTTGTATTATAAGTTGAGTATCCCTTGATCCCCAAATCCAAAATGCTCCAAAATCCAAAACTTTTTGAGTTACTGACATTGATGCCAGCAGTCTTATGGTTCACTGTGGTTCTGATGGTACACAGAATTTATTTCATGCACAAAATTATTAAGAATGTCGTATAAAGTTGCCTTCAAGAGTATTACACAAAATTATCTTCAGGCTACAAGGTATATAGGAAATATAAAAGAATTTTGTGTTTAGACTTGGGTCTCATTCCCAGAATATCTCATTATGTATATACAAATATTCCAAAATTTAGAAAAAAATCAGAAATCTGAAACACTTTTGGTCCCAACCATTTTGTATGAGGGATACTCAACCTGTGATCACAGTAGGCCTATAGATTATCCTGAAATTCCAGTAGCTTCAATTTATTTTTCTGGATTATGCCACATATCCATCATTGGCTGTTAGGAAAGGGAGCATTCTGTTCTAGCTAGCCATTCAGGAACTAAGCACAATGTTGTCTTTGCCAGCTCTTTGCTGTGCCCAGCTGAAACATGTGTTCTTGCTCACCATGGCAAGTATAGAGAGCTAGAGATTTGCATGAGCTTTTCTGTTGGTCAGTTTGTAAATGATAAATGATACCATTTCTAAATGATACTTTGTCACCCACAGTCTATTGAGAACTAGTTCTATGAACCTTTTTTACCTGATCTTAAGAGGACATGGAAATGTGGGGGAAAAGATAGAATGTTAGGCAAGTACCATTTTTCTCTTCAGCAAATATTTATGAGTGCTTACTATATACCAGGAACTGTACTAGGCCCTGGAAATTAAAAAAGAAAAGAAAATTTTCTGTTCTCATGGAGCTTATGGTCTATATTCCATGTTTAGTTTAATATTTATAGTTTATTTATTTTTGCAGTACCTAGGATTGAACCCAAGGCCTCACATATGCTAGACAAGCACTCTACCAGTGAACTACATTCCTATTTTCATGCATTTTTGAGGGACAACTTTTGTATCATATAATCCCTGCATATCTAACAAAAGATTACATATAACAATGGTTCAGTAGATAAGTATAAATAAATATAAGTTTTTAATGGCTTTTTGTACAGATGCCCATGCTTTGTAAGTTACATGGGCAAATACTCATGACATAAATTTAAGTTTCCCATAGTTTTAAATGTAACAATGAGTCCTCTGCTTATATTCTATACGGGCAAACATTCAACTCTTTGAGAAATTTTGTTATGTATAAAGAAAGTTGCTTTAGAGTAAAAGCTTTTGCTCATGATTCTACCCATAAGAATTATAAACTCCTTGAGAATAGAACTCTTTCAGAGGAATGTAAACTCCATAGTTTTAATACAATATTATGGAGCTAAATCTAGGCAGTTCAGAGCCTTAATGAATTAAAGTAAGCATTCATTTGTTAAATATTTATTAAACCTCTCTGATGTGACAGGCAATATATAAAGGAAGAAGGGATGAATAAGATGTTTATATCCACAGGAAATATGTAACCCCTGTTTAGGTAAACTGGAGTTCATTCTGAACTCAAAATGATGGGGGTGGGGTTTGTATCTTCTCTTCTAAACACAACAATTGTCTTCTCTTGAAATATCCTCTAAGGAAGAATGGGAGGGAAGAAAGATTGGAAACAATTGATCTTGTTCAACCCCTTTTTGAATGCTTGACTTCCCTTTAGAACATAAAGAGCACCTAGTCTTTTCTTGAATACTACTTCCTGAGTCAGTCTGTATTATTTTTACCAAATCTTAATTACCAGAAAATGCTTCCTTACATTTATCCAAAATCAAAACTTCTATCTCTGAAACGTATGTAGCAATTCACTCCATTCTTTGCTACAGTGACCCTTAAAATATTCTGAGGTAGTTATCAGGTTATCCCTAATCTTCTCATCTCCAGTCTGTTACAAAATATAGTTTCAAGCTGCCTCACTGTTTGTCAGTGCATATGAAAGTGTGATACCCATGCCATATATAATGATGGTTGAAACAAAGTAGTTATTTAGTACAGTGGATTTTTTTTAAATTATAGGTTTGTTAGTGAAGTAATTCTTTCTGGAAAGTGCATATGTAATTATAATTTGAAAATACAAGTAGGATAAGAAGAAAAGAAAAAGCATGAGGAACATTTAAATGCTTTAAAATAGAAAAATGGAAGATGCTTTGCCTTGAACCAACAGTGAATGAGACAGGAATGTATGAAAACTCTTGGATTAGCTGAATAGGTTAAGGTATTCAGTGCATTGCAGCCCTCAGATGAATGTTATTTGGTATCACATAGATATTTTAAAGAACTTTTTGTAGAATTATGTCCTGTAGAAGAAACATTAGTAGAGAAATGTTCAAATTTGGCAAGACCACTAGAAAGAGTCACTGTTAGAAAAAGTTGCTGTTAGCCAGCAACAGGTCTTTCCATTGAGACAAGGATACAGATAAAGAGAAGTCATATAAGCAGAAAGATACAGGATTTGGCCAGAGGCATTGGTGATGTATAAAGCTGTAAAAACTTACCTTTTGTGGTAGAAAATAAGATTCTAGTCAAAATTATAAAAATAGCTAACACAAAATAAGGCCTTACTAGGTACAAAACATCACTCTTAAGTGTTTCCAAAACATTGATAGTTAATCGTCACAATGATTAGGTAGGTCTCAGGTAATTTTATTATCCCCATTTTATGGATGAGAAAATTGACCCATAGAGAAAGGAAGTAATTTGCTGATTGTCACATAGCTAGTAAGATGGCTGAGCTGGGATCTTCATCTGGGTAGTCTGGCTCCAAAATCTGTCCTCTTAATCATATCTCACTGTACTATACTATGATGATTGATTTCAACCTACCTCCTTTCACCTCTCATAAATAACTAACCTTTGCCCTTCTTTTTTTTGCATGGTGCCACATTTCCTACTCCCCTCAAGGAGCCAATGCCTTCCTGGCCTTTTCTTCTTCCCTACTATTAAAACCTACTCTGTGGAAAGAAGCTAATAAGCTCATTCATTCATTCACACCAAGGTATAAATAACTGATATGGCTTAATATAAAATTATACTCCTCCAGGGTTGAATTTTTTAAGGGGGGTGGGGAATATTAAAGGATGATAAAACTTTAACCCAAAATCCTGTTGAAATTTAAAGTATATATGGGCATGGGAGGATGAATAAGTTGGGTGCATGACCTTCTGTGCTTTTCAGGTTTCACCACTGTTTAGCTGGCCCAAGGCTTGTGGGAACCCTTCTAGTAGAAATGATGTAGAAACACAAAAATGAGAATGGAAAGAATAAAGAAACATCTCTCCTATATTGATGCAATGATTTTTCAAAATACCCTATTATTTTCCTAATTTATTATCAGAATGATAATAAGAGTTCTGAAATAATCCCAAGAAACATAGAATGTAGGAGAAAGCTCTGACTTGGATACAGTCATAGATGAAGAGACAATTCCAATCTAGGGTTCAAGTGCTCGTGTATTTACTTCTGATCTGGATGGTGTCAAAGATTGGTTGTATTCCTTTATTTTCTGGAGAAATAACCCTCTTAGATGGATCTATGATATATCTGCTTTAGAAATCTTATAGTCTGAGAATGTTACCCTACAGTTAGTCTTTGATACCTTTCTTTTCTTAGTCCACATTAATCATCAAACCTTTCATTTCTTTCTTTATAAGGTTTTTCATATATTTCAATCTAGTTGAGTTCAATGAACACGTATTGCCCACACTATGGCAAGATGCTTGCACTGGGTGTACACATGTCCTTATCTCAAATGGCCCATCTTCTAGGAGAGAATACACCATTATATCATAAAAGTGTTAAAGTACAGAAGTAGAATACAGGAGAGATTACTCTGCAGAAGATATTGCTTGAACTGAGTTTTCAACTATGAAAAGGAGTTTGCCAGAATAATGGGGGAGCTAAATACTTCAGCTAGAGGGCAAAGCAAATGCAGTCATGGAAGCACAGCGTGACCTGGTAGCTGTAAGTGATGTTGCTATAGGATGTGAAATTTAAGTCAAGGAGTGTAGGGGGAAATGTTTTGCTTTTTTTTTTTTTCATTGTTAGGATCATCATATACCTAAAGCATCAATTTGTTTATTTTCATGTCTGTGATTATTTATGACCTAGTCATTTTTGGGCACCTTGCTGAAGTCTTACCTGTATGTCACTCATTGAGACTTCAGCAACTGTATCTTACCACAGTGTACATTGTGTGTCCTCAGTCCTCAACTCTCCTTGGTAACTGTTCTGTACTGGTATCTAAGGGTGATAGAAGGAGGAGTGATGACTTTTCACTTATACTTGCATGGTCATATTTGTTTTGTCATCAGATCTGCACTAGTAATTTTGAAATATATTGGAGGTAAGGGAGTAATATGAAAATAGAATGAATGCTGCCAAATAATTCAGTTCAAGTAAGTTTTTCTCTGTCTGTCCATGTAATAGTATGATTTCAAGAAAATACCAAATGATGGAAGAAAACAGGAAATGGAAACCTCCTATTCATATATGAGAGAAAAGAGTTTACTTAAATTTATATTTATGCAGTTTCTGGCCTTAGCTCTTCAGAAGAGAAAACTCGTAGAGAAGTATTTATTCAATTTCTTGCGTTCCTCATAAAATTTGAAAATATATTTTAAAAAGACTACTTGTAAAATGAATATATTGGGGGCTGGAGATGTGGCTCAGTGGTAGAGCACTTCCAAGGCACATGTAAGGCCTTGGTTTTGATCCTCAGCACCTCATATAAATAAATAAATAAATAATTTGAAAAGATTTTTTTAAAATGAATATACTGCTTTAGAAGGAAGTTATAGTGAAAACACTGTCAAACAAACTGATTTTTATGTTAATTTACTTATAACTTCTTTTTTAAGGATGCTGGGCAGTTTTATGCTAAATATAAAGAAACAAGATTGAAGGAAAAAGAAGATGCACTAACTAGAACTGAACTTGAAGCACTTCCAAGTGAGTTTTAAAGATTCTCTTACTCTTTTAACAATGTCATATAAAACTGTCTAAATTTGGATTGTCTTGGAATTTAAATTCAGCAGTCATTAAATTTTTCATGATTTTTACATGAAAAAAATCCACTTTACAATGGAGTCACTTGTACTTAATGTATTATGCATAGAAAATTCTTTATTACTAAACCACCTTAAGTCCAAAATCCAAAGGAGGATGAAATCATTATGGAGTCACACAACTCCTCAAGTATGGGCCCATCCAAAATCTGCAGTCCTATTATATTCACTACTGTAATTACAATTGATTTTGGGGGGTGGGCACTAGGGAGTGAACCCAGGGCCACTCTACTACTGAGCTACATCCCTGGCCCTTTTTATTTTTTATGTTCAGACAGGGTCTCACTAAGCTGGGGAGGCTGGCCTTGGACTTCCCATCTTCCTGCCTCAGCTTCCTTAGTTGCTGGGATTACCAGCATGCACCACCATGCCAGGCACAATTGATATTTAGTGCCAAATCTAACCAACTGCTGTATATTTTAACAACGCTGAATTTAATTTTAATTTTAATTTTAAAAGTATTATTTTAAAAGTCTTTGTTTCATTTGCAATGTTGTTGTATGATATAAGCAACCTTGAATAAATGGTCAGTATATTATAAAGAAATCTTTCATTGAACACTAAAGATAGTTCTTCCTGATTTTGGGAAAAGTTGAACATACTGTTAAAGAAGACATTTTCCAACCCCTGGTCCTTTTATCTAATTTTACATTTTCTACATCTTTCTACACATAAATACTCTGTCTCTTTACATTGTTTTATTTTATCTAGAGCATTTCACACCACTTAACATCAATTCATTAATTTTGTTTACATCTGGTTTCTCCCAGTAGAAGATAATATAAGCTCCATGAGGGTGGATACTTTACCTGTGTTGTTCATTCCAAGTTTTAGGGGTTAGGGCGTAGTAATTTTTAAGGTGCTACTTTTGTGTACGACATTCCTTCCTGTTTCTGGGCAGCTTTAGGAACTGTTTCTTTTTTCTATTGTATCTGCAGTATTGAACAGTGTTCTGGATGAATTGAACAGTAGATGAATGGATTATGAATTATGAATAAGTATAGTTCCATGTATATTTATAAATGTCACCTAAGCATCTGTCCATATAGGACTGTATCTCAAGGAGCATGTAATTTAATTTAAAAAGTTTCAACAATGACAAAATAACATTCAGATCAGTTATATAATTGCATAAAGCAAACTTCTGTGGAGGGAAGAGTTAGGATAATAGAAGATTACATATTAAGGTTGGCAGATGCATGTGGTAAGAAGTGAGCAAATGAAATTACAAATGTAATTTTTCTATAACCATTTTTAAGTAAAATTAGTACATAAATATTTTTAAGCCTTTCAGATTCATAAAAAGGAAAAATCACATTAATAAAGAAAAAGAAAATATTAAAATAACCTGGATTACACCTGTAGAGAGAGTGTGAACACACTACATTTCATAGCTTCATATAATTTTTGTAATGAACTAGTTATTTTCAATTTTGGAATATGTTAGAATTATCTAATGATAATGAACTAAGTATACCTTTGGCCCGTATGAAAATAGGGGTTAAATATGAAGTATTTATCACAGTGAAAAAGCTCCTTTTGATGTTTGTAGTCATTTTTTCTAAAATTGTTCAAGGATTTTTTGTTGTTGCTTATGGTATTTGGGATCAAACCAAGGGCCTCATGCATGATAGGCAAGGGCTCTACCACTGAACCATATCCCCAGCAGTGTTCAAAGACTTTTTTTCTAAGAATTTGATTAAAATTCTAAGATTTAGTAATACTTTATTTTGTTATTTAATTTAAAAAACATAAAGAAACACAAAACCTTAAATAAATATCTGACAGCTCTCTGTTCTTTAGTAGATATATGTCTTCTAAAACATTTGAAAATTCATTACTAGATTATCAATTATTGAAACTCAGAATGGAATAAGTAAATGTAATAAAACATTTAAAACAATACTCATACTAGGCTCTAATAATATTGCTGTTTCTCTCTTTGTTTCCTATTATTGATAGATTTGGAAAAGGTGATGGTATCAACATTAAGAATGGTAAAGAACAGTCACATCCACTGTTAACAATATCAAAAAAAAACTCGTGTATATTTTAATGTAGTCTCTAATGGTTACATGCAAAGAATATTTTAATTAATTTTTTTAACTTCATTACAGTGTTCTGTATTATATACTGTAGAATTAATACATGAAGGCATCCCTAATCCCCCAGTGTGCATTTCATTTGCCCCATCCTTCTTTGTTTTAAAGACCATCATTGGAATACTGAGTTCATAATAATATTTCTATCTGTTTAATTGAACAAATGCATCTCAAGCAGATTAACAGTAGCTACTTTATGCTGCCTGGTTTTCACCACCTAACTGCTGATCTTCCCTCACATCTATCTGCTTTACTGCTTGTTGTGCAGTATTCTTAGAGGCTTGTATCAGAACTACCTTGAGTAGGGTATGGTGGTCTTATTAAAATGGTATTTTAGAGGAGAGGGGAATGTAAAAAGGGTAATTTCTTAAAAATAAATATCCTTCTGAGAAATCTTTGTGCAAAAAAAATTGTCAATCTCTGGGAAATGTTTGGCACTTACTATAAACCTTTAATCAATTTTATAAGTTTAAGTTAAATATTTATAAGAATATGAATATTTTTGAGTATTAGGAATATTTTTATACACTCTCTATTTATGTGAGTTTTATCCTTAAATTGCTTTTTTAAAAGTTTTCTGTGTTGGAGATCAAACCCAGGCAAATGCTTCACCACTGAGCTATAACTCCAAACCCCATTCTAAATCAATAGAAGTGAATTTTAAGAATTAAAAATTAAAATGAAACAGCTCTTATCATGAATGGAAAATTCATTTTATATATATGTGTATGTGTGTATGTGTATATATATATATATCTTTTTTATAATTTTTGGTAATAGGGATTGAACCCATAGGCATTCTACTGCTGAGATATACCCCTAGCACTTTTTTTATTTTTTGTTTTGAAACAGGGTCTCGCTAATTTGCCAAGGCTGGGTTTGACCTTGCAAAACTCCTACCTCAGCCTTCTGAGGCACTGAGATTACAGGTGTGTGCCACTGAGTCAGGCCTCTGTGCCCCATTTTGAGTTCATTTTTATTTAACTTGTGAGGTTCAGGTTGAAGTTCATTTTTTTGCTTCAGCACTGTTTTTTGAAAATATATTTCTCTTCCATTGAATTGCACTTAACATTTGTCTTAAATCAGTTTCCTCTACTTATGTGGGGCTCTTTCTTCTAAATTCTTTATGCTGGTTGATTTCATATAAATTGTCAAATTTATGTATCTAGAGTTTTTCTAATATTCGCTTTTTCTCTTCATGTTTGTATGTCCTATGATTCCCCTTTTTCAGTGCTAATTTTGGTGATTTTTGTTTTCTCTCTTTTTTCTTTATCAGTTTTGCCAGATGTTTTTAGATTTTATCAATATTTACAAAGAATCAATTCTTTTTTTCACTGATTTTTTTTCTTGTTTTTGTTTTCAACTTTGTTGATTTTATTATTGCTTGTCTTCTGCTTGCTTTAGGCTTGTTTTCATCTTCTTTTCCTAGTTTACTTATATAGACATTTAGACACTGATTTGAAGCTTTTCCTCTCTTTTAATGTAAACATTTAGTGCTATAAATTTCCCTCTGTGCAAATGAGTACTTGGGACTGTGCCACCAATGAAAGGAAATCCTAAGGAAGTGTATTTCTTTACAGAGCTATGTCATACCATACTTTGGGTCCTCTGCTGGAAGAGTAGAATCAAGTCTCAAATAATGCCTCTTTAATTGTATCCTCTGGTATTACAGATGTAGGACAGTACTGTATCATACTCTGAATGTAAAACCTCTTGTACCTGCTGTAGGATACATAGTAGTGACCATGCTTTATCAGAGCTGGGTTTTTTGTTTTTGTTTTTGTTTTGGGTACTGGGGATTGAATTCAGGGGTACTCAACCACTGAGCCACATCCCCAGCCCTATTTTGTGTTTTATGTAGAGACAGGGTCTCACTGAGTTACTTAGCACCTCGCCATTTCTGAGGCTGGCTTTGAACTCGAGATTCTCCTGTCTCAGCTTCCCAGAGTGCTGGGATTATAGGCATGTGCCACCGTGCCCAGCTCAAAGCTGTTTTTAATGATGTTACTCTAGAATGTTTTCTTTTCAGATAATGGTTAAGAAGCTTTAAAAAAAGGTGCCAGATATCAATAAATAAATAAGTAAATTTTCCTCTCTGCAGTGTTTGGGCTATGTCCCACATATTTTGACATATTATAAATTCACTTGATTCAGATCATTATTTTTCTTTCTTGAGATTTTTCTCTGTGATCCATTGATTATTTAAAAGTGTGTTCTTTAATTTTCTTTAATTGCCAAGTGTTCAGGTATCTTCCTTTTACCTTTTCATTACAATTTTCAAATTTGATTCACTTTTCATGAGAAAACACACTCTGATTTCAGTTAACTTAAATTTGCTGATGTCTCTCTTTGGCATATGTTTCATATGGATTTGAAAACAATGTGTATTCTGCTTCAGTTAAATGGAATGTTGTACATATGTCAGTTAGATCCAGGTGATTGATGGTATTGTTGAATTCTATATCCTTTTTCACCTTCTGTTTAGTTAGACTATTAAATATTAAGAGCAGTGGCACACACCTGTAATCCCAGCAGTTTGGGAGGCTGAGACAGGAGAATCGTGAATTCAAAGCCAGCCTTAGCAACAGCGAGGCACTAAGCAACTCAGTGAGACCCTGTCTCTACATAAAACACAAAAAATAGGGCTGAAGATGTGGCTCAGTGGTTGAGTACCCCTGAGTTCAATCCCCGATGCTCCCCCCCCAAAAAAAGAAAAAAAATTAAGAGAGGGATGTTGAAGTCTGACTATAATTTTGAATTTGTTTTCATTTCCTTCAGTTTTATGCATCTCACTTTATAGCTCTCTTGTTTGGTGCATGCACATTTGGGATTGCTATGTTTTTTTGGTAGACTGACCTTTTTTATCATTATACAGTATCCATTTTCATTCCTGATTTTCTTTGTTCTGAAGTTTACTTTGATATAAATAGAGTACCTCTGCTTTAATTAATGTTTGTATGGTGTATCTTTCTCCATCCATTTACTTTCAATAAACTACCTGTATTGTTATATATGAAGTGAGTTTCTTGTAGATGGCATATACATAAGCCATGATTTTCATCTGCTTTACCAATTTCTGTCTTTCAATATTATAGGGTGTGGCATTCCAAGTAGCACTGGGCAGTTGTGAAAGCCTTGATTCTTCACTAGGCTTCCTCTGAAACCACTGTGTCAGGGAGAGACACAGACCTTATTATTGCTAAGTAGATATGAAAGTCCAGCCTACTCATGTAGTCTCCACTGACTCCACAGAGAGAGGGGAGAATCTTCATTACCTCTCAGCCTTCTCTCACATAATTCTGGTGGGGTAGCTGCAGTGCTTCATTGCAGGCTGGTAATGGCAGAAGTCTGGTCTTCCCAATAGCCTTTGCAGACATGAGAGGTATGAGGAAGAGGAAAAGGGTGTAGCTACAGTTTTTTCTGCCTTCTTTGCCTGAAACAGTGGTTGTTATTGTCAAAACATTTTCCCAAGAAAATGTTGGAAATGTTGTCAGAACATTTTTACAAGAAAAATTACCTGTGTCTGCTAGAAAAAGATATGCTTAAGATGTTGTGACTTGCTTAATTTCTACAACACTGTCAAGGTACAGTGTTAATCTTAAGACCTGAAAATAGCCTCCAGTTCATGGCCAAAGAACCTGAATCACTATTTGATAAATGTGTCCTGGCATAATAAACACTTATACTTTGAGACAGAAAATATTTGATCAAAGTAGATGGCTTATAAATTGAGTTAAGTTTCCAAGTATGTAATAAACAGGTTACTTGTGCCATAATGTTTTTGTTTGTTTGTTTTGTGGTGTTGAAGATTGAATAGGGCCTTGTGCATGTGTGGAAGTGCTCCACCACTGAGCTGTACAGTCCCAGAACTGGTTTGTTTTTGTTTTGTTTATTCCTGGGCCCAAGGTCTTCACTGTTTTGTTTGGAAGGAACAAAATGATAATTGGCTTAAAATGATAATTGGCTCATTTATCATTCCTTTGATAATCTTAATTAATTTTGGGGGGAGGAAGAAACCATTTCTCTTCACCAGACATATAATGAATCATGGGTTTTACTTTTGCTTTTTTTGTTTATTTTTGGTTTTGTTGTTTGATTTTTTTCTTTGGTTGATTGGTTTGATTTTGTTTTTTGCCTTTGTCAGGCCTAATTATCTTTTGGAACAATCTATCTAACCTCAAGGCCAAAATTTATGAAACTTTAATAAGAGTCCCCCACCTACCCAGCATCAAGATACTGCATATTTTTATATAACTCAGAATTGTTCATATGAACTTCATCATGCTGCTAAAAATAGTCTGAGATGTGTTTTTCCCTGAATGAAGTATAAATAATGATATGTTCATTACTTCCAGAATTCATGATGCTTGGATCTATACTGATTATAGAGGTTTTACAAAAGCTAGAGAATTAGAGGAATAATGAGAGTGCTTAGCAAATACAAGTCTTCAGTTTACTTGTGCATGTTTTCTAAAAGACACTTAGTTTTGAAAATTCCTATTTTTAAAAATATATGTAAGATTTTGCCAAGTGTAAAATGTTAGATGATATAAACTTAGCCCTACATTATTAAAATTGCACAAAAGTTAATATTGACTAAGCTATTGACTTGTGGTTTTAGAAATCTGCATTTTCAGATAGATTTATGTTGTGTCATCTTTTTGAATCTTATGTTTGTCAATAATTTTGTAAAAAAATATAAAAATGCATTCATATTTATTTTTTACTTTTGTTTCTTCTCTTTTCCTATATTGTCTATTTCCTCTCCATCTTTCCCCCAACATACCTTAGTGTATTAATCCCTATTTTTCTCCACACTTATAGACTAATATTTCAATATATTTACATGAATATATGTTTTATACACACACACACACACACACACACATAAATATACAGATATGTACACATAGGGATTTGGAGAAGTGTTATTTTGCTGTAATGTATGGACTCGTGCTTTTCTTCATCTTGTTTTTGTTACTGAAACTCATGGAAATCTCTGTTAGTCAATTGTTATAGCTCTACTTCAGTGGTGATTTCTCAGTGTTGGATACATTTTCAATAATTACTCAGTCATCTCTCCTAAGCATTTATTATTACTAGTTTTGTGTCTTTCTAAAGAAAGAATAGTTATATACACATAAACACACACATACTCATATACATACACACATACAATTACATTCTGATGCTTTTATTGCTAGGGAAAAGGTTAAATTTTAATTTTAATAGATGTTTATAGACTGCTTTCCCATAAGGCTGTAATAATTCTCATTTTCACCACCAATTTAGAGATAGCTTTTTCTCTGCTGATAATACATATGATTAGTTTTTTAAATTTCTATTTGATGGTTCACAATCATATTTGACATTGCGCAAATTTGCATTTCTTTAACCTTTAGAGACTATGAACATCTTTTCTTGTTTCTTGGCCATATGGATTTGTTCATTTGTGTATTGCCTATTCATGACCTTTACCTATTTTTTTCTATTGGGTTGCCTATTCCCTTGTCAATTTATTTAATCTCTTTATTATCTCTTTATATTAATCTTCTGTTTCTCCTCTGAATTGCAAATACTCTTGAAATCTGTTGTCTCTTGATAGGTTTATTCTGTCTTTTGTCTTTTTGATGTATTTATTCTCTGTTCTATTTTCTTGACACATTTATTTTATCTTTTGAGAAATCTGGGTTTTCAATAGTTAAGATTTACTCTTCCTTTGAAAAATGTCATTTTTAATATCATTTGTAAGATTTTTATGGCTTTTAAAATCAACTCTCTTATCCAGCTGGAATTTATTTTAGGAAATAATTATAAGATTATGTCCAGTTCTCTTTCAAATGAGTATTCAATTTTTGCAGAATCATTTATTAAATCCTTTTCTCATTGAATTTAAATATTTATGGGTTCTGTATTTACTGATTTTATTACATTGGCATTATAGCACACACAAACAAATACATACCAATACAGGGGTTGAGAAAATATGGTTGCAAGTTTAGTAAACTTTGATGATGGTAATTAAGAATGAGTTGCTTCTTTATGTTGAATCTCTAATCAAAATGGGATGTAGTAAAGAGCCCAGTTTAGCCATTTACAGTTGTGTATTGCTTAGCAGGAATACATCCTGAGAAATGTGTCCTTAGGCAATTTTATCATTATGGGAACATCATAGTGTGCTTACACACACTAAGATGGTTATGATGTCACTAGGCAATATAATCTTATGGGAGTACCATTGTATGTGCATTGACAAAAACATCATTATGTCACACATGACTGTATTTATAACTTTTCCTGATGTTGCCAGTTTATATTTTTATCTTTGTAAAATATTGAAAATATAAATATATACTATTTATTGAGAGCCAATGTTTTACAGAAAAAAAATGAATATTTATTCTAAGTATTAAGTTAAATGCCCAATATTATATAACTAATACATGTTAAACATAGGATTAAGACATGAAGTTAAAGCCCTTTGTCTTGTGCCAAAATGAAATGTTTGGTGAAACGTACCTTGAAAACTAAAGGTGTATATAAATTGGCATGGTAATTATGTCATAATCATCATATTAGCATCTAAGTTTTATTTTAAAACAATGAAGTGATTAATGTGCAAGAAAACTGCAGCAGGTTATTCATAACAAAGCAGTTCTGTTTTGACTAAAAAACATCATCCATGTGTTCTTTCATGATATAGTCTATGAGTAAACTATTCAAATATTTTTAAATCATTTTTATTCTTAAGACATTCCAATAACTGATTCTTTTAAACATTTTTTTAGAACAGAAGAAAGTTAAAGTTAAAAAACCAAAACCTGAATTTCCTGTATACATGCCTTTAGAAAATACATATATTCAGTCTTATGATCATGGAACTTCTATAGAAGAAATTGAGGAGCAAATGGATGATTGGCTGGAAAACAGGAACAGAACACAGAAAAAACAGGTAAATGAACTTTTAAAAACTTGTTTTAATTGAGTAAAACACAGAAAAGTACATAAAATATAGCTATATAGCTCAGTGAAATATCTAAGGTACACCAAGTTAACCATTGCTAAGATCAACTATTAGAACATTACCCATGTGCAGAAGCCTCCTCCATGCTTCCTCCTGGTTGCTACTTCTTTTTTCTCCACAAACGATTAAAGGTTATAACTTCTAATGCCCTAGGCATTTTGCCTGCTTTTTGAACTTTACAAATAGAATCATTTTATATGTACTCCTTTGCATCAGATTTTCTGTGTTTGGTATTTCATTTGCAAGACTTATCCATGATTATGTTTACCAGTAGGTTATTTTCATTGCTATATAATCATTTGTAAATATAGTATTTTTTATTTTGTTGGAGAAATAGTATTTCCAGTTTGTGGTTATAATAAATAATTTTCTTGCAAACATTCTCATATATGTCTTTCAGTTTGTATATGTGTAAAATTTTATTTTTACAGTTAAGTTTCAGGTCGTAGCTCAACTTGAGTATTTCTAAGTCATTTTCAAAAATGTTTGTATCAACCAGGCGTAGTGGTGCACACCTGTAATCCCAGCACTTTGGGAGGCTGAGACTGGAGAATCGCGAGTTCAAAGCCAGCCTCAGAAATGGCGAGGCACTAAGCAACTCAGTGAGATTTTGTCTCTAAATAAAACACAAAATAGGGCTAGGGACGTGGCTCAGTGTTCGAGTACCCCTGAGTTCAATTCTTGGTACCAAAAAAAGAAAATGTTTGTATCAATTATACTTCAAAGCAAGATATGATAATTCTAATTATCATATCATCCTAGCCAATACTTGGTCATGTCTTCTATATTTTAACCATTCTGGTATGTTTGTGGTGATATCTAATTATGGTTTAATTTGCATAACTTTTGATGATTTTTTTGTGTGTTTGTGTATGGTACTAGGGATTGAACTCAGGGCCTTGTGCATGCGAGGCAAGCACTTTACCAGCTGAGCTGTATCCCCAGCCCTTGATGAATAAATTGAACACCATTTCTTATGTTTACTGAACACTGATAACTTCTTATGTAAAGTGCCTTTCCAAGTCTATTTTTTTTATTGGATTGCCTATCTTTTTTGATACTGGTTTGTGAAAAGTTCAGAAATGAGTCTATGGCACATATATCCTTCTATTCTGGCTTGCCTTTTCATTCTCTTAATGGCGCTAATGGTACCTATGAGCAGTTAATTTCAACTCTCTGCTCTCTTCTCCCCTCGCAATCACTAATCTGCTTTCTGTCTGTATAGATTTGCCTATTCTGAATAGTTTGTATAATTGGAATTGTACAATATGTGGCCTTTTATGTTTGGCTTTTTAAATTGGGCATAATGTTTTTGAGGTCCATCCATGTTGTAGCATGTAACAACAGTACTTCATTCTTTTTGTGACTAAATAACATTTCCATTTGTGGGTATGTGATATACTATTTATCCATTCATCGGCTAATGGACATTTGGTTTAATTCCACTTTTTGACTATCATAAATGAAGGTACTATGAAAATTAACATACAAATCTTTGGGCATGTTTTGTGATTTCTCTGGGGATAACAATTAACATTTTATAACAATCTAATTAGTATTAATGCCAACTTAATTTCAGTAGAATACAAAAACTTAGCCCCTATTCAACTCTGTTCCACCTCCCTTTGTGCTTGTTGTGAGTTTGAAACAGGAAGCCAGAGATTCAGGGGTCAGGCTTAGGCTTTTGGGAAGAACTCACTTTAGGAGACCAGTGAGGAAGAACTCACTTCAGGCTCTTGGGAAGAACTCACTTCAGGAGACCAGCATTTCTTTCCTAGGGCAATATCCCAAATGACCTAAGGACTTTGCACTTGACTCCACCTCTTAAAGCTTCCCTCAGCAACCACATTGCCACACTGGGAACCAGGCTCCTAACACTTAAACCTTATGCAGATAGGCATCCAAATCAATAACACTTACGTTCAACTATTTCAGATGTTTGATGTACTCTTGAAAGAATTGTGTAACTGAGGGTTCTGTATTCTATGCGTGTCAAATAGTTTGTTAACTATGTTTTGAATCCTGTTGTTGTTATCATTCAATTTTTGATTGCTTGTCAACCAGTTGCACCAAGATATGTGTTAAAAATCTTCCACTCAGGGGCTGGGGTTGTACCTCAGTGTTAGAATGCTTGCCTCGCATGTGTAAGGCACTGGGTTTAATCGTCATCACCACACAAAAATAAATAAATTAAACGGAGATATTATGTTCATCTACAACTAAAATAAATAAATAAATAAACTTCCAGTGAGATTGTAGATGTGTCCCTTTTTCCTTGTAGCTTAGTCACATTTTGTTTTATATATATGCAAGTGTTTGTGTGGTTATATGCTTTCTTTTCCCTTGGATGAATAAATAGTTTTTAGTAGAATGTCTAGAATATGTGATAGATATACACATTCTAGACATGGACACAGTGTCTTTATTTTGTTTACTTATTTTTATGTGGTGCTCAGGATCGAACCCAGTGCCTCACACATGCAAGGCAAGCACTCCACCACTGAGCCACAACCTCAGCCCTGATAGGTACAATTTAAATGTTTAAGCCAGGTGCAGTGGCACATGCCTATAATCTCAGTGACTTGGGAGGCTAAGGCAGGGGCATCACAAGTTTGAGGACAGCCTGAGCAACTTACCAAGACCCTGTCTCAAAAATAAAAAGAGCAGAGATGGAGCTCGGTGATAGAGCACCTCTGGGTTTAATCCCTAGACTGCAAAAAGAAAGAAAGAGAGAAAGAGAGAGAGAGAGAAGTAAATTAATTAAATATTTAGGAAACTGCCACACTATTTTCTCGAGTAGCTGTTCATTTTTGCATTCCCACCAGCAGTGTATGAAAGTTACAGTTGCACAACATCCTGCCCTACACTTGTGATTATTCTCTTCAATTTTAGCCATTTTCACAGATGTATAGAAGTATCTCATTATGCTTCTAAAATTCAGTTCTCTATTGAATAATATGAGTACATTTTCACGTGTTCATTTACCATTTGAATGTCTTATTTTATGAAGTGTCTTTTAAGTTCCTATTTTATGAAATGTCTATTGCCCATTTTTTTTATTATTGAACTTCAAAGTTTTCTATATATTTTAGATGTCAGTCCTTTGTTATTAGTTCATTTTGCAAATATTCTCTTCCAGTCTATGACTTGATTTTTCTTCGTAAAAGTTCTTTTGAAAGCAAAAAGTCTTTAATTCAGATGTTCCCATTAACAAAATTTTTTTCTTTTATATTTAGTCCTTTATGTCCTACATAGGAAATCTTTGCTAACCCAAAGTCACTAATATTTTCTCCTGTTCCATTTTAGAAATTGTATAGTTTCGCTCTTTCATTTAGGTTTGTGATCCATTTCAAGTCAACTTTTGCATATTGTGTGAGGTAGAGATCAAGGTTCAAACCTTTTACACATGACTATGCCATGTTCCAGCACCATTTGTTAAAAAGATTATCCGTTTTCATTGAATTGCCATGGTATCTTGTTGGAAATCAGTTGATATGTTGATTTATGTCTGATGGTTCTTTACTAATATATAGAAATATAATTGATTTTTGTATATTGACCTTTTATTCTACAATTTTTTTTTGCTCAACTAACTTATTAGTTCTAGTAGCTTCTTTACTCCCTCACTTTAGGATTTTCTACATAAATAATTATGTTGCCTACAAATGAAGAAAGTTTTGCTTCTTACTTTCCAACATGGAAGCTCTGTATCTTTTGGTGGCCTTTTGATTGGACAGGACCTCCAATTTAGTGTTTTTTAGAAACAGTGAAAAAAGACATCCTTATCTCATTCTTGATCTCAGGAAGTGTTATTTTTTCATCACTTATCATGATGCTAGCTCTAGGCTTTTAACAGATATCTTAATCATCTTGATGAAAATTTCTTCTATTTCTGGTTACTGAGTTTTTATCATGAATGGATATTGGATTTTTTTTTTTCAGGTTGTTTTCTACATCTAAAAGGATGGTTACATGGTCTCTCTCTTTTATCTGTTAATATATAATGGAGTGAATTCTGTTGATTTTAAAATGTTAAACCAATCTTGAATTCCTGGGATAAATTCCACTTTGGTCATTACATGTTATCATTTTTTATATATTGTGAATCTCATTTTCTTTTTAATTTGTGTTCATATTGGTCTATAGTGTTTTAACATTTTTGTCTGCTTCTTATAGAATGCATTAGAAGGTGTTTCTCTTCTCTTTTCTAGACACATTTGTAGAATTTTTCATCTGTTTCTTCTCTAGTAAGTTATGATAGTTTGTGTCTGTGAAGGAACATGACTATTTCATCTGAGTTGTTGAGTGTACTGATATAATGACATTAGTTATTCCTGATGTTCCCTTATTATTATTTTAATATCTGTAGAATTTGTATTGATATCACACCTTTATTTATGATATTAACCTTTTTTTTTTTTTTTGGTACTAGGGATTGACCTCAGGGACATTTGGCCATTGAGCCGCATCCCCAGCCCTATTTTGTGTTTTATGTAGAGACAGGGTCTCACTGAGTTGCTTAGCACCTCGCCGTTGCTGAGGCTGGCTTTGAACTTGTGATCTTCCTGTCTCAGCCTCCCTAAGTGCTGGGATTACAGGCTTGAACCACCTCTTCCGGCTTCCTCTTTTTTCTTTTTACAAAGTTTTGTTTCCATATTTTTATTGGTGTATTTTAATTTTACATAATAGTGGAATTTTTTTTACATATTTGTTCATGCACACAATATACCAATATAATTTGGCCAGTGTCATCTGCCAGTAGTTCCCCTCTCCCTCTTATTTTATATTCATTGCTGTTTCCTCTTTTGCTTTCTTTTGGATTAATTAGTTTTTAATATTTAATTTTACCCTGCTGTGAATTTGGTATAGTTATAGATACTCCTTTTTAATTTTCTTTAAATTGATAATCTAGAACATGTAATATGAATCTTATTGCAACCTTGTATTAATTTCATAGCCCCTTCCCAGACAATGCAATAATCTTAAACCCTTTACTTCACTGATCTTACTTCTGATTTTTGTGTTAGGAGTTAAATTATCTTCCCCCCAAATTCATAGTAAGGTCTGTGTTTGTCAGCTTTCTGTCACTGTGACAAATGCCTGAACTTCAATATGTATTTTGCCTCATAGTTTCAGGGTCTTCAGTCCATGGTTGCTTGATCCTCATAGTTTCAGGGTCTTTAGTCCAAAGGTTGCTTGAGACCTTTTCAGGGTCTTCAGTCCATGGTTGCACAGATCCTTTTGAGCCTGTGGCAAGGTAGTGCATAATGATGAAAGCACCTGACAAAGCAGTCTGTGCCCCAACATCCCTTTTAAGCATATACTCCCAGTGACCTAACTTCCTTTCCCTAGGCCCCATCTCCTAAAGGTTCCATCATCTCCCAACAGCACCATCAGCTTGGGAAGATCCAAACCATAACAAAGTTCTAACCCTCAGTACCTCAGAATATGACCCTATTTGTAAATAGGATCATTGCAGATTTCACAAAATGAGGGTCATACTATAATTTTTGTCTGTAGAACTATGGTGATTAAGCAGCATTTGCTTTCCCGGATTACTTTGTTTCAAAGCCTCTGTTCTTTTCTTATTAGAATTTTTTCCTGGTTTCTCTGGTTGAACTTATCATAAAAATGTATGTATATTAGATTCATGGTAAATATTTATTAAATTAATCAAGAACTCAAAGTAATTTATCATGGTAATTTCTGCTGAGAGAACATAATAGTGGGGAGAGTAGGAGACAAAATACCATTCTTAAGGTTGGGAGACCTGAATCCTAGTTTTATAGTTTTAGCATCACTATTTATTACCTACATAATTGGAGTTTAGTTGTCTTATTTAACACCTTACAAAAAATATGAAGTAATGTGTTCTATCTTAGAGATATGAGAAAAAAATTTTAAAAAACCGAGAAACCTAAAACATGAAATTTTCTTCTTATACTAGCCATGTTTGGGATCCTTCTATGATTTTCAAAGTTTTCCTTTTTACTTTCCATTAGTAGAAATTAAATGAAGATAAATATATGTTCTAGTTACACTTGTTGCTATTTCTCCTAAGATGTGTGGACTCTATTTTCAAAAACTTCTCTAAAAGCCTCCCTAACTAGTTTTATTTTGGTCCAGTATTTATTTGGGAAGGTTTAAAATACCTCATCTGCAAGTTCTTACAAGGTGTTTATGTAAAATGATGTAATTGACAGATGAGCTTTTAAGGAAGTATGCCTTGGGTCTAAATGGTGTACAACAATCATAGAGATAGTGTGTCTATATATAGTTTGTCTACACAAATCCCAAAGGAAAATACAATTGGAGAAAACTAGTTGTTGAGAGTTCAACATGTCAAATAGATAAAATTTTTATCATTATCATAATCATTCCTAACATCATCTGAGTACATAGCACAGGAATGATCTTATGTGCTGTACATGCAGTGCTCACTTAACCCTCACAAGAATAAGTATTTTCTCTATTTTATAGAGAATATTTGACTGTCAGGATCACTGATACATATTTAATTGAATCATATTCACTTATCATTTTTTAGGTCAAAAACATTCAAATATCAAAAATTTGACATTGCTCAACAAATGTAAGTAAAGTAGGCATTAATCCATCTGTAGAATTTCTTAATTGCCTTAAGCTCTTAGGAAGGTCAAATCCAGGTAATTTCTCCCAGAATTTGCTAGGGTTTTCATCAGTGAGTATCTCCAACATTGTGTAGCAATAAATAAAAGATGACAAACATCTAAGTAGGAATATTAAGTGAACCAGATAAATTTTTTAAAAAGTTATTTCTTATTATTTTATAATTGTATGACATTTTATAAGTTAGTACTAGTCTTCTTTCCATTTTTGAAACAGTAGCTAAATATTTTAAATCCAATAAACAGATATCAAATAATTTTTTGTGAAAGCAATCATTCAAAGTTATGATTAATGGAAGTAAGATTTTAATGTTATTGGGCAACTCAAAACAAATAATTTTCCACCATAAATAGTATAACAAAGTCTTTTCAAATAAAATACTCCCCCACCCCCGCTGGTGACCTGGTGGTAACATTCCACAGTGTTTTATGTAGGAGACCTGGATTTCATTCTTGTTCTCGTTATCTCTCTCCCTGGGGCTGCAATGAATAAAATAAGAAATAAAATCACTGTCCTGCATCCTTATTGCCATGGGCTGTACCCTTGTCAGAGTTCATAAGCTAAGGAGAAGGTCCTGGTTAGTTTTAGGGTGGAAGACCTCAAAGAAAACAAAGTATGGACCACAACATCTTCTATGCAGTCAGTATTTCATCTTCCATGAAACCTTGTCTTAGAGCTATTATTGCACTTTCCTCTTTACTATTTAGTTGATTTGCTTGCTCTGGGGTGGGTGGGGGCAGGGGAGTCCTTAAAAGTAAATGCATTTCTGGTCATTTAAATGAATGCATTTATTTGTTTTCCCTTTTCAATAAGATTGTTTAATTTGAAAGTTAACTTGGTTATATTCTTGAGGCAATATTCTAACTAGCAGTGTTTTATTGCCTAAAAATTTTGAGACTTCTCATTTTATTTCTAAAGTGTCAATTTTCTTTTCCTGTTTGTTTGATAAAGTTGCCCTTGCTTTACAAATGATAAAATATGATACATAAAATGGTGTTTTAACACAAATAATGTAACTGTTAAGATTGAAAATTACAGTTGTTTTGTTCCCTTAAAAATTATCCACATACTCTATAATTTTATCATTTAATTTTAAAGTCTTACATACCAACAATTTCATACATATCTATGTGTGTAAGTGTGTATACATATATATCTTCTAAAACTGTTTCTGCTAGATTGCACCCACACAAAAATACCTTTCATAAGTTCTGATGGTATACATACATGCATATCCCCCACACAAACATACCTACATTCTAGTTTCCTTCGCCCTTCTTTCCTTTCTTCAGTGAATATTTTTTTCTAATGAATATTTTTTGCACAGAATGTTTTTGCACTGAATATTTTTTGCATAGAACCTCAATATATTAAAAAATGATACAAAAAGCTTAGCTTTTTGATTAATGCTAACACATGAAAGACTAGTGTCATCTGTGCAACCTCTTTCTTACTCTATGTGGTAAGGCACTTTGAAAAACTAGAAATTTAAGGAACACATCTGCATTGTTCAGTTTCACACTCATTCAAATTCACAGAAATTTAGTGTTTTGGGAAAGAGTTTCCTATTTGTTTTAAAATGTTAGAACTAAGAGCATGGTCCTGAGAAATATTCAACAATGATTCTTGGTGGTTCTTATTCTATACTTACCCTCTTCATTTCTTGCTAGAGCAATCCCAAATCAAAATTAAATACCCAAAGTCATATCATTTAAAGGTGGATGGCTTATACCCCTTTATGAAAAAAGAATAATCAATTATTTGTATTCTGGGTTGTTTTTTTTTATTACTGGGGATTGAACTCAGGAACACTTAATCACTGAACCACACCCCCAGGCCCTTTTACTTTTTATTTTGAGACAGGGTCTCACTTAGTTGCTTAGGGCATTGCTAAATTACTGAGGCTGGTCTCAAACTTGTGATCCTTCTGCCTCAGCCTCCAAAGTTGCTAGGATTATAGGCATGTGTCATTGTACCTAGCTACACTGTTACCAGTTTTAAACCAGCCCTCCTTATCAAAATTTTAGAATATCCCATAGGAGTGGTATATTGGCAGTTTTTAAAAATCAGTTCTTTCACCAATTTCAATGGTGTCATTTCTCCCACCATGACTGATTTCAAACTATAATGTGACATCTCTGAAAGTACAATTGGGAAGCGATGCATGGTCATAGTTTACCATTTTATAATATTTCTACCATGTGTATATAATTAGATATACACCTCCTCAAAGCATGCACAATAATAAAATACAGTAAAATAGGAAGTGATGAATTTAGAGCCATTACATCGCTTATCTTAAAATCTGAAATTCAAAATGCTCCAGAATCAGAAGCTTTTTGAAGTCTGACATGATGCTCAAAATATTTCAGATTTTAGAGCATTCAGATTTTCAGATTAGGATGTTTAACCAATGAAGTGTATGCAAATCTTCTAAAATCCAAAAAACTCTGAAATATGAAACACGTTTTTGTCCTAGGCATTTCAGACAAGGTATACTAAATTTATATTACCTTTTTAAAATTTAATTTAATGTAAGTTATATAATTTAATTCTTAATGATGGATATATTTAACAGGCTGGCAAAGTTTCTGAAAACATTTGTCTCTCACAAGCTGGTATGTAGGCTCCAGCACACAACTGCTCCTTGAGAAAATCGAAATCCCGCTATTATATAATTATAATGTGCTCATAAAAATTTTTTTAAAAAAAGCAGAAACCCTTATGCAATCTTTATGTTCGAGAAAATATATAAAGTTTATGTTTCAGCTATTCCCCAATCTCTGTCTCCAAAATTTTTCACTTTAAACAGTTACATAGACTATTTTGTTCTTGGTACTTAGGGATATTTAGAGAGTACAAATACCAGCCTGCTTACTGCTTTTTTTTTTTTTTTTTACCAGTTTATTCTCTCCATCTTATTAAGTCATCTCTTATATTATTCTATAGTCATTTAATCCCTTACTTTCTGTTACTTGCTTAGTAAGATGATTTTAAATCCATCAAAAAGAGCTGCTTTCCCATGTCTAAAAGGAAATAAAAGAGACAAGCCCTGATTATACCAGAGTATTGGTGAAGCAGTGTTGCTAGATCTTCAACTACCTGAAACTGCTTAGGTTGATCTGTTTTATTGTTAAGAATAAGTTTTCTTTTTTAAATCTTTTGAACTTAGTTAGTTTAATAACAGGTGAAGTCTTCAGTGATAGATCTCAAGCTGTTACCCTAGTAATCAACTATTTATATTCATCATTGGTAATACCTGCTTGCCATGAGTGGTTTCATCATTCATTAATTTGCCCTTTAATAAAATTGTTTTGATTACATCCATTGCCTAAAACATTTTTATCTTTTCAGAATAATTTGTCTATGGCAATTTTAGAACTAGAATGTCTACATTAGCCTTTTGTTAAATTTTTTGATTAATTTGAACTTTACATATTAGAAAATTGTATATTTTTCTCAATTGGACTTTTGTAATAAATCATATTAGTAAAGCATTAATAAAAAAGAAAAGGGGCTGGAGAATGTAGTTCAGTGGGAGACCACTTGCATGGCATGTATGAGGCCCTGATTTTAATCCCCAGCACTGCAAAAAAAAAAAGGAAAACTCTCACAATCTTTCTCTAAAACTATTGTAAAATAAATAGAAGACACCCTAATGACACTATTAAAAGTACAGTTCATTGTTCTTTTGATCATCAAGACAGAAAAGGCCTGTAATTTGATAGCTCAATAAATTGAGATATTTATTCACTGGTTATATGTTGCATAGTCTTTATTAAAATACTATTTTAAGTCTATTCAAATCACCTCCTACAAATGTTAAGTCCCTGCACTTTGTGGAATTCTGTTAAAGGTAAAATTTGTGTGACAACAAAAGAAAAAAAAATCCAGTCTCTCAGTTTTTCCAAATTTCTGACTTCAAGCCCTCTCCCATCCAGGGCCAGTGAGAAGTCTATCATCAGTCATTCTTTGCAAAACAAAATCTGAAAAGAAATTTTCTAATATGTAAAGTTCAATATGTCCTTTCCCAAAGGACAATCAAAAGAAGTTACTCAGCCAGGCTTGGTGGCACACACCTGTTATCCCAGCACTTTGGGAGGCTGAGGCAGGAGGATCGAGAGTTCAAAGCCAGCTTCAGCAATGGCAAGGCACTATGCAACTCAATGAGACCCTGTGTCTAAACAAAATACAAAATAGGGCTGGGGATGTGGCTCAGTAGTTGAGTGCCTCTGAGTTAAATCCCCAGTACCAAAAAAAAAAAAAAAAAAAAAAGACGACGATGTTGCTGAGTTGGGCTTGCTGCTTTGTGGATTATCTGAAAATGCCCTCCGATTCCTTTTTAAGTGAGTCCCACATGCTTGTCTCCCTCTTAGGCCAGTGTAGTGTCTCTAGTCTCTGACATGACAAAAAGCTCATGGGAGCTGCCCTCCCTAATGCCAAGCTAATCATGCATCTTCACTATGCTGTCAGGCCTCCCTCTGTGACTAAGTATGTAGTCACTCCTTTCCAAAGTCCTGTTATCTCCAGGGTGCTCTGCACATAGTACCCTAGATGTCACAAACTTAGGAACATCTCCCCCCTTCCCCCCCCCCGTTTAAGAAACTCTTTCACTCTCAAAATTAGCTATTTTTTTCCTTTCAACTCTATCACTTACACTCAGATTTTCTTTTCCATCCATTTTTCTTCACACAAATGAAACTTTTTACAACCAGTAAGTACTAAATACTTCTGTACTGTGACACATTTCTTTTAATTAGCTAAAACTAAACAATATAGCAAGGTTTCATTTTTACTATATTAAATTCGTAATAACTCATATCATTCAAGTAGCTTTCCTTCAGTGGGAAAAAAGAGAATGATTATAGTCTTGGCTTCAGAGTTTTAAATACCAAGATGAAACAGAAGCACAAAATAAGAAAGTGTACATTTGTGTGATCTCAAATACATATACAAGATGGGTGTGGTGGGCACACTCCTATAATCCCAGCAGCTGGGGGAGGATGGCAAGTTTGAGGCCAACCTCAGCAACTTAGCAAGGCACTAAGCAACTTTTAAGTATTACAAAAAGTACCATTTTTGTAATATTTAAAACATAACTGAGACCCTGTCTTAAAAAATAGAAAGGGCTGGGGATGTGGCTCAGTGATAAAGATCCTCTGGGTTCAATCCCCAGTACCAAATAAAATAAAATAAAATACACAAGACTTATATTTCAGTTTATATATATAGCATTCATACATATATTTAAGTATGTGTATGGCTAGATAACAAATACTATAAGAATGAAATGTTGTAAATAGGTAAAAATAGAAGACTCTTCAGAGCTCTTTGATTCATTTTGTTTTAATCCTAATTAGATGATTTTTTAGGAGTTAATGAAATTGTGGTGTAGGTAGATGCTTATTGGCATATTTTATTCCACTGACCTATACTTTCTAACATTGCCTTTGGTTTCATAATGTCATTCAAAAACTATTTTCAGAGAAAACCGAGGAGCTTTTTACAACTGTTTCTCTTGTGATGGCTCTTTGACTTTTTAATTATGAATTTATTTTTCTCTTAAAAACTTTATTCAATGGACATAGTTTAAAATCAATTTTGAGAATGCCAAGATAATATTGATAATTGTCTTTAAATTGGGTCTTTTGTTAAGCCTGTGCATTTTATAATTAATGACTGCTACCATACCACCTGCTTCTCTTCTGCCTTGAACCTTATCATATCTGTGTTTCTTTGAAATTTGAGAATGTTTTCTACTTTCTAACAACTGATATGCTACTTGTTCCAGTCAGATATCACATTACTGATTAGCTGAATACTTTTTTCCATGGTTTTTCTCCCCCTGTATCTCTAAGTGAACCACTTCTGTCTTAGTAAGATTATGATGTTACATAAAACAGATACTTAAATAAATTAAATTTTATTTTTACAGAAGGGAAGGAAATCATAAAAGAGACAATTTATATTAAATGCTTTCTAAAATTACCATTTTTGTAATATTTAAAAATGTAACTTAGAGATACTGTGGAAAAACATTTTTAAGTCCACATTTGCATCTGATACTCCCTTTATAATGTAAGGTATTTTCCTGTATTCTGTAGTACAGGTTTTAGGTTTTGTATTTTGTATTGTTTCCCCTATCCAGACTTCTGAAACATATCAGGTGTTTTTTTTTTTTCCTGAAGGAAACTGAAAAATAATTCTTATATTATTATTACCACTTATATTCCTCTTCTACTCCACTATAAACAACCTGGTGTTTTAATTCATGTCCTTTTTATCTTTATATCCACTCTAGTGTCTATCTATAGGGTAAATTTCATTGAATTGTTGAATTAGATTGATCCCACTAATTTACTTCACTCAATATCCATTACAAATTCTTATCCTTTATGTGTTTTATCTTTCAAAGGACAGCCTTAATTCCATCATTTTAAAGTTCCTAGGAATATCTGTCCATATTCTCAACTAGTGATAATAGGGCAGAGCTTATTTTGATATTGAATTAGACTGAAGTAGATAGAATGGAAGAAGCATTTTCTCTATGGTAGTCTTCTTTTTAAATTTTTTTTTTTTTACTTATAGATGGACACAATACCTTTGTTTTTACTTACTGATTTTTATGTGGTGCTGAGAGTCAAACCCGGTGCCTCATGAGTTCTAGGCAATCGCTCTACCACTGAGCTACCACTCTAGCCCTTTATGATAATCTTTTAAGAAGAGATATTCTGGGGGCTGGGATTATGGCGCAGTGGTAGCGTGCTTGCCTAGCGCGCATAAGGCACTGGGTTCGATCCTCAGCACCACATAAAAATAAAGATATTCTGTCACCTACAACTAAAAAATAAACATTAAAAAAAAAAAGAAGAGATATTCTGATACAACAATATGGTTAGGAAGAAAAAGTAATGTCTATATTCCTAAATAAAATGCCTGGGAAGCCAAAGTGTGCTCCTGAATGCTAATTTATTCATTTATCCTGTGTTTCAGACTAGTTTCATAAATGTGGTCAGTTTTTTTCTCTCCTATATGTTCAGCAAAATTACATTCCAAAGACCCTTTATTAATAAATTATGAGGACTCCTAAAGCTCAGGAAATAATACCAAGAGTTGATAAATGGGATGACATCAAATTAAAAAGCTTCTGCACAGCAAAGAAACAATTAGGAACGTGAAGAGAGAATCTACAGTGGGAGGAAACTTTGCTAGCTACTGTTCTGACAGAAGATTAATATCTAGAATATATAAAGAACTCAAAAAACTTAACACCAAAAAGCCAATAACCCTATTAATGAGTGGGCAAATGTGTTAAACAGACTTTTCTCAAAAGAAGAAATACAGATAGCCAGTAAATATATGAAAAAAATGTTCATCATTAACATTTAGGGAAATGGAAATCAAAACTACACAGATTTCATCTCACACCAATCAGTGTAGTAGTCATTGAGAATACAAATTCTAAAGGAGGATGTGGAGAAAAAGGAACACTCACATTGTTGGTGGAATTGTAAATTAGTACAACCACTACATAAATTAGTATGGAACTTTCTCAAAAAAAGTAAGAATAGGGGCTAGGGTAGAAGCCCAGTAGTGGAATGCTTGCCTAGCACGTATGAGGCACTGGGTTCAACCCTCAGCACCACATTAAAAATAGGAGAAATAAAATAAAGAAATTGTGTCCATCTACAACTAAAAAAATAAAAATAAGAAAAATTAGGCATGGAACCACTATATGACCCAGCCATACCACTCCTTGGTATTTATCCTAAAGAATTAAAGTCATCAGGGTAGCTCAGTGGTAGCGCGCTTGCCTAGCACGCATGAAGCACTGGGTTTGAGCCTCAGCACCACATATAAACAATAAATGAATAAAATAAAGATCCATCAACAACTAAAAAAAATTAAAAAAAAAAAAAGAATTAAAGTCATCATACTATAGCAATATATGCATACCCGTTTATAGCAGCACAATGCACAATAGCCAAACTATGGAACCAGGCTAGGTGTCCATGAACAGATGAATGGAAAAAGAAAATGTGCTGTATATATATACAATGGAATTTTATTTAGCTACAAAGAAAAATGAAATTATATCATTTGTAGGGAAATGGATGGAATTAGAGATGATCATTTTAAGTGAAATAAGCCAAAGGGTTTGCTTTCTCTCATATGTGGAAGCTAGAGAAGAAAAAGGAAAAGAAATAGGGGGCATGGGTCTCCTGAAAATCAAAAGGAGATCAGTAGAGGAAAGCGCCCAGGGGATGAGAGGCAAGAGGGAGGGAGGAAGTACTGGGGAGTGACATTGGCCCAATTATATTGTTATGTATGAATATGTAACAACAAATCCCATCATTATGTATAACTATTCTGCACCAATAAAAAATGTGTAGAGGAAAAGAGGAAAAAATAAACTGAAAAATGACTCTCACGTGATCTGATAATACTTAAATGCAGAGAGAGTAAATTCTTGGAAGACATTGAGCCAAAACATCTCACAGCATATTCAAGATAAGAAAGCAGGCCAGAACTACTTCTGCAGCATCGTTGGAGTTTGTTTAGCTTGAGATATGACTGGTAAGGCAAGTAGAAACCAAACATGGAAGTTTTTGAATACCAGATTAGGAAGTTTAGATTTTAATATAGGGGGAAATCTGAATTTTGAGCTGTAAGGAATGGGGTGTGGACATGCTGTGTTTTATAAAGATAACTCTAGCAGCAGTAGACTAGAACTGTGGAGTGACAGTGGAAAGGAAAGAAATTTCATAATTTTTGCAGAAATAAAGTCTTCAAACTTGCCCAAAATTGTAGCTAATTAGTAAATGATGGAGCCATGACTCTATACCACCACACTATTCACCCTGCAAAATATATTATGATGTTTTATGTATGTCTGTGTATTAGGAAAGAAAACCATGTTTTTTCATTTTTATGTCCTAGTGTCTTAGTATCATGCATTTTAAAAAGTGGGTGCTTCCATTGGTTCAATCAATAAATATTTATCAAGCGCTTACCAAGCATTGTGCCAGAGTCTACATATGGGTTCAGCTCGGCTAGATACTAGCAGTTTTCTCAAATAATTATAACCAATTTACACATCCACCAGTTTGTGAGTGTTCTCACTGTTCCACACTCTGTCAACTCTTGATAGTATATGTCTTTTTTGTTTTGGTTTGGTTTTTAGCTCTTTTGGTGGATATGTCAGTGTGGTAGGATTTTGTTTGTTTTGTTTTAACATTTTTTAAAATTAAGGTGAAATTTATATAGCTGAGAAGCAAAGAACAGAAGAGACTAGAATCTTGATATTCCCTTATTCCCTCAAGGGCACACATCCAGCGAACCTACTTCCTTTCCTAGGCTCCACTTCCTCAAGGTTCTACCAACTCCCAGGAGCTCCTTAGTCTGGGGACCAAGCCTTCAATGCATAGGCCTCTGGGGAGCACTTATTCAAGCTATTGTAGGTAGTTTTGTAGGTATTTTGGGGTGTTTTTTCATAAAAGGATGTTGAATTTCATCAAATGTTCTATATCGGTTGATGATCATTTTTTTCTTTCATTCTATTATTGTGGTATATTACGTTGAAAGATTTTTTTTTGGTGTATAATGGTTTTAATATACTTTTGTCTTTTGTTTGCCAGTATTTTTTTAAAGATTTTTTTGCATCAATATTTATAGGTATAATGGCCTGTAATTTTCTTCTCTTATGAAGTCTTTGGCTTTGGAATGAGGGTAATACCAGCCTCATAGAATGTGTTAGAAATATTCCCTTCAGTTTTTTGGAATATATTTAAAAAGATTGAATTGTTTGCATTTTCCTTCTTTTTTTTTTTTCTGTTTCAGTCAGTTTTGGTTTATTAGCTTTGTCTTTTTCAAGAACCAACTTTTGTGTAATCGATTCTATTGTTTTCCTATTTTCTAGTTCATTTTCATTCTTTCCTACCTTTTGCTAGCATTGGGCTTAGCAAGCTAGCCCTAGCTTCTTTAAGAGCCTTTTATATTGGCACATATTAATTATAAAGAATGGTGGGTTTCATTGTTACATTGGTGTATGCACATAGCATTTGATGGAATTCACTCCCTAGTAACTTCTCTTTCCTCCCCTTTTCCCTTCCCTTGATCTCTTCCTGTACCTCATTGAACTCCATTCTATTTTCAAGGCATTTCTCCCTTTCCCTCCCTCCCTCCCTCCCTCCCTCCTTTCCTTCCTTCCTTCCTTCCTTCCTTCCTTCCTTCCTTCCCTCCCTCCCTCTAGCTAGTTTCTACATATAAGAGAAAACATATGATGCTTATATTTCTGAGTGTGTGGCTTATTTCACTTAACAGATACTCTCCATCCCATCCACTTTCATGAAAATGACAATTTTCTTTTTTTCTTTTTTCCCACTAACCATGTATAAGAGTTCCTTTTACTATTCATCCTCACCAGAATTTATTATTATTTGTATTCTTGCTAATTGCCATTCTGACAAGAGTAAGACAGTAGTTTTTATTTGTATTTCTCTGATGGCTAAAGATATTGAGTATTTTTTCAAAAAATTATTGGTCTTTTGTACTTCTTTTGAGAAATGTTTGGTTCTTTCGCTCACTTACTGATTGGATTATTTGGGGGCTTTATTTATTGTTAGTATTGAGCTTTTTGAGCTCTTTATATATTCAATACACTAACCCTCTGGTGGAAGAGTAGCAAAGATTTTTTTCCTATTCTGTATATTGTTTCTCCACTCAATTGTTCCCTTTTCTGTGCAGAAGCTTTGAATGTTTGTTTCTCTCTAGATGTGAATGCTTATTTCTCCCTTCTGAGGATTTGTTGGGCCTCTTGAATAGATTAGTGTTTTTATTCAAATGTTGGAAACCTCAGTTATCATCTCTTTATATAATCACCTAACCCCATTTTTGCCTCATTGTGAGGCTGATTAGATGTTTGTTAGACCTTCTCACTCTGTATCCTATGTCTCATAACCTTTCTGTCACGTTTTTAATACCTTTACCTTCTTATATCTCATGCTGGATAGCTTTTCATTTCCTATCGTGTATTTCATTAATTCATCTAGTAAGGTATTTAAATTTATATTTGTATAGCTACCAAACCCAAATAATCTCTTTTCCGTTGAGAAGTTGAAAATTTATTCTTTTAAATAGCCATTTTCCTTTTCTATGATAATGTCTTTCTTTAGAAGCTGTTCTGGATATATTAGAAAAGCAAGTGTAAAACAAACTGATTTGAAAACCAACATATGATTCAAAATGAATGAAAGAATAGAAAACTGCAAAGGTGAATGATATTTTTAATTGCTGTGTAGTCCTTTTACTGCTGGGTCATGATCTAAAACATTTAGATTGTCATTATTCTCTATGTACTCCTAGAAATCTAAATAATTCATATCTCTTTATACAAACCCAAATCTGCACAGACAAAATACTGTCAGTAATATTGTAAAATAGGCCATGGGGGGCTAAATATACTTATTAGGACTAGAATTTGTATGTTTTAGAAAACAGCACTGTCTTTGATTTGAATTAAAAAATTAAACTCTTCACCTAAAAAGTCAGAGAGCTAGAACTTCACTAAGCTTACAAAATCAGATAAACAAATGTTTTAAGATCACCTTAATGCTATATACATGCATGTGACAAAAATGAAATTAAGTTTATTCTAATAATGATACCTATTTTCTCTAATTCCAAATTATACTCAATTTATAAGGTATTTCCTCAATTCTAAATACTTCCAACTTTGAACCTTGATTGTGACATTTTGCTGAATATTTGTTCACCTTTCTAGCTATTGCATTCAATATTGATAATCTTTTCATCCACAAATTTTCACACTGGTTTTTATTCATACATTCAACTGATAGGTAATCTATCAACTACTATGTGTAAGGCACTGAACTAAGTAATGGGTATACACATTTGAGAAAATAATAGGCCCTACTCTCATGGAATTTGTACTCTCACTAAAGAGGTAGATTTTACTTGATGTTTCCAGTTATTTTTATATATGTTCCTCATCAGAATATTCATTGACAGTTTTTGATAACTGGACTATTAGTCTTAATAGAAACTATCCTATGTTATAGGGAGGCAGAGGTGGAAATTTTCTCAAAAACTATACTCCATCCTTTGTTCATCATATTTACTCCTGCCACTTCATTTATGCCCACCTTTTCATTTTCAGCCATCAGCTCTATCCTGATTATTTCCAAAATATACTTTAGAAACCTCTTACCTTTTCTTTATAGCTACCAATAGACCCTTCCCCTAAGGTAACACAGTGTATCTGAAATTCAGCATACCTAAAGCTTAACTGAATCCTCACCAACTTTCTTATATCTGTACTTGCACCTTATTCTGTCAGTTCTATAGACTCAATTGTATAGCTTTTTTGTTATCATTCATTTCTTCCTATTTTACAAGTATAATTTTTTCTGCATAATCTCTATTTCCATCTCTCTCTTTGAAATCCCTCAGGACTGCCATCCTAGTTCAGTCTCTTGTTATATCATGCCTGCTAATACTTTTTTGATTAACCTGTCAGTTCATCCTACTTGTTTCTCTCACATTAGATCTTTTTCTTGTTTTGTTTTTCAAGAAGAGGTCTGGCTATGTTGCCCACCCGGTTCACATTAGGTCTTTCAAAACACCAATTCATTGGGGAGCCCCTCTTTCCTTTTTTTTAATTTCTTTTTTAAAATTTGTTCTTTTTAGATATACATGACAGTAGTGTATTTGACATTTTATACATACATGGAGTATAATTTCCCATTCTTGTGGTTGTGCATGATGTGGAGTTACACTGATCTTGTATTCATGTATGAAGATAGGAAAGTTATGTCCAATTCATTCTACTGTCTTTCCTATTCCCATCTCCCTTCCCTTCCCTTTATTCCCCTTTGATGAATTTCTGTTTTTCTCTCACCTCCCCACATTGCATCTGCATATCGGAACATTCAGCCTCTGGCTTTTTGGGATTGGCTTATTTCACTTAGCATTATAGTCTCCAGTTTCATCCATTTACCTGCAAATGCCATAATTTCATTCTTCTTTATGGCTGAGCCATATCCCATTATGTATATATACCACATTTTCTTTATCCATTCATCCGTTTAAGGCGGGAGCCCCTCTTTCATGAAAGTATTTTCTTGCAAATTTGTCCTACAATAGATCTTTCCCTTACTTGAATTCTTATAGCACTATTTCTATACTACTTCCTCTTATATTTGGTTGTATAATGCTTTAAATCATCAAGTATTTTATTGGTTGTAATTTTATTCAAAAAGGAAAGAGTGTTAACTGCCTGCTGTGGAAAATAATGTGATTGGGTGATACTGTGATAAATAAGAGATACCAAACTTTTA
This sequence comes from Geosciurus inauris, assembly GCA_004024805.1. NCBI lineage: Eukaryota > Metazoa > Chordata > Mammalia > Rodentia > Sciuridae > Geosciurus > Geosciurus inauris. Next base: position 137,406 of record PVHX01001388.1, on the reverse strand, counting down.
CTTAATATCACCTAAAGTGTATTAAGTGGCTACTGTGTGCCTAACACTGTTGTATGCAATAAGCAACCTATGTGGAATACTCTTATTATTTCCTCATTTTATGCAGGAGAAAACTGAGGCACAAAGAAGTAAAGTAACTTTTCCTCAGTTACTTAGCTAATAAATGGCATAGCCATGATTCAGACCCAGTTCACCGGCTTCAGAATCTGTGCTTGGTGGTTATATCTTAGTGGTGATATCATCTAGTTAAAAAGGTAAAACAGAGAGCTAAATAATCATATTTTAAAGTACATTGTGAGAGCTTTGTAAGAGTCTAAAGTACTCTTGCAATTCAGTAGATGGTAAGATTACTTCCAGCTCAGAAAGAAAAAAGGTTTTATGAAGGATTTGGAAGAGAAATAGGAAAAATATTTCTGAGAGAGGAATAAAGCACTCTTGAGACAGGACTGTTCAAAGCATATTACCAGGAATAGTGAGTGAGTTAATTTAGCTGGGTCAAGGAGTCCTTGAAATAGTAAAGGGAAAATAAATTTGTAAAAGTTGGTTGCAGCCAAATCATAGATCTTAAATGTGAGGCTAAAACATTTAAGTCATATTTTATAAGCAGTGGAGCAATATTATTTGTCTGTATCTTAGAAATGTTTAGCTGCAATAGTATATAAGGCTGAAGGAAAGAGAAGGAACAATTAAAAGGTTATTGCAGTAGTCTGAGTAAGAGAAAATAAATTCCTGAAACAAGTGCCTGGTAGGAAAAGTAGAGGCCAGAAGAGAGACTGGACAGCTCTGATTCAAAAAGTCAAATGATTGGATATAAAACGGGAGAGAGCCAGGGAAGTGCGGTGAGTAAAAATGGTGACAAAATGATGGGAAGAGACAGGAACCACTAACAAAAAGAGGGTGTACCATTGGGAGATGATATTTTGGGAGCAAAAATGATAATTAGTTTGGGACATGCTGAGTTTATGATGCCAGTGAGATGTACAGCAGGAAACCTTCAGCAGACAATTGATCATGTAAAATTTAAGAGATCAAAATTTAAGATATAACTATGAGGAACCTTAACTTACATTTGACAACTAAAATCAGGGAAACACAATAAAATAAAAAATATCTAAGAGTCAAATGGAGGAATTGGAACCAAAAAAGGTATATATATTCCCAAAGTAAGACAGCCAGAAGATTACAGTGACTTAAAATTGGAAGTAAGCGTCAGGCACAGTGGTGCATGTCTGTAATCCCAATGGCTTGGGAGGCTGAGGCAGGAGGATTGTAAGTTCCAGGCTAGCCTCAGCAACTTTCAGAACCCTGTCTGAAAATAAAAAATATAAGGGCTGAGGATGTGGCCTCTGGGTTCAATCCCTGGTACATTCCCTGCCCCCCCAAAAAAGGAGATGAGAGAGTAGAATGTTGCAGAGAGAGAAAACAAATATGGCAACCCATCAACATTTATGAAATTTATGTTGTGAAAACACAAGTACTTATGCTTATATATTTTATGCCTTATAAATGCTGTTTTCTTTCTCTTAGATTTTTATTTTGACTATTCTACTTTAAGAATTTTCTAGTCCTTACACCTTATAATCAATTCTAGATTTCTTCATAGCACCTGGAAGTCACAGATTAACCGTGGTATCTATGTATGTTAAATATACATGGACAAAATGAAAATTAATTAGCATATTAAATTTAGATTAGTCCTTGACAAGACTCCTTTAGGAGATTTCTGGCAATATAAAGACCAAGCTTAAATGAATGAGCCCTGCCTTTGCAATTTAAGATTAAGTATTATGAACAAAAGAAATCATAATCATAGCCTGGATTAAAAGAATAAAAGGAAAACCAGGCACAGTGGCACATGCCTGTAATCCCAGCCTCTCGGGAGGCTGAGACAGGAGGATCGCAGGTTCACAGCCAGCCTCAGCAATTTAGCAAGGCCCTAAACAACTCAGTGAGACCCTGTCTCTAAATAAAATACAAAATAAGGCTGGGGATGTGGTTCAGTGGTCAAGTGCCCCTGAGTTCAGTCCCCTGTAACCTACTCCCCCCCCCCCAAAAAAAAGGAGGGGAAGGGGAAGGAATAAAAGGGAGTTCTAGTTTTGTGTTGGTACCTTTTACAACAGCTCAGAATCAGAATCATAAACAGGAACTGAAACCACAGATACAATATAAGCCTTAGTGCCTGGAATTTTAATACAAACTTGGAGGGGGTTTTGTATCTTTGAGTGGCTGGAACTGAGCCTCCAACATAAAAGGAAAGTTCAGGCCTGGGGCTGTAGCTCAGTGGCAAAGCACTTGCCTAGCATGCGTGAGGCACTGGGTTTGATCCTTCACATCACAGAAAAATAAACAAATAAAATAAAGGCATTCTGTCCATCTACAACAACCACATAAAATAAATTTTTTAAAAAAGGAAAGTTCAGTGTTCCAGACCATTAGAACCTCCAGGACACTAACAGAAGCCAGTGCAAAAATTGTTCTCTAGGCTTACTCCAAACAGGGCTTTGAGAGTCTTGTTGAAAGGAAGAAGAAAAGGAAAAAGCACTCTCAGTGAAATGAAGATATGCTCTCAAGAAAAGAATCATAAACTCTTGAGGATATTCAGCAGATGCAACAAAGAATAAAATTTTCATTTCAAGAACAGGGTAGAGCCGGGCGCAGTGGCACAAGCCTGTAATCCCAGCACTTAGGGAGGCTGAGACAGGAGAATTGCGAGTTCAAAGCTAGCCTCAGCAAGGGCGAGGCACTAAGCAACTCAGTGAGACCTTGTCTATACATAAAACACAAAATAGGGCTGGGAATGTGGCTCAGTGGTCGAGTGCCCCTGAGTTCAATCCCTAATACCCACCAAAAAAACAAAAAAACAGGGTAGAAGAAAACCAATCTGAAAGAGAACATAAACCAATTATTTTTATAAGGATTTAAAAAGTAAAAGAAATAATAAAACCATAATGAAAAAACATAATAGAATAATTAAAAAGAGAAAGAACTTTTAGAAATGAATGGTTCATTGAGACTGACTTTTTTAAATAATTGAATTAAACTACTAAAATGAGAATTAGTAGATGATCTGGTCAAATCACTCAGAATATAGAACCAAGAGAACATTAAAACAAACAATGTATTAAAACCAACTACAAAGAGAAAACAAAGGAACACCAGTTATATTAACAATTGCCTTCTTTCACAACAAAAAATATCAGAAGAAAATAAAAAATATCTGAGAAAAATAACTTTCAATTTATTATTTTATGCCTTGTTAAACTATAGTTGAGAATAAGAATAAAATAAAGATGTATTCAAACAAAAAACAGTTGTTTGAATACAACAGGCCTTTACTATGAAGGCTGCTGAAGGATATGCTTCAGCAAGAAGAAAATTCAATGTAGAAAGGAGAAGGCAATAAGAAAAGGTTGTGAGCAAGAAAGAAAAAAAGTGAAAATGTTGATAAGCATTGACTGTAAAAGAAATAATTGCACTGATAATAACTAATTTGGAGCAAGTTAAAAAACATCCAGAGATAAAATACATAATGGCAATACTTAGAAGACAAGAGAAAGAAGTCCGAAACATTTCAGGATCCTTATGTTGAACAGGAAGAAGATAAAGATATAAACTTTAAACTTTGTTAGTGATTGTTTAAAAAATATTTAAAATATATTGGAGTGTAATTAATGAAATTAGAAGGGAGAACTTCTGAACTAATGGATTAAGCAAAAACAGTAAGAAAATTTCATCAGTTGAATATAGGACAAGAAAAAGAATAAAAGAAAACATGGTGAATAGAAAGCACAAAATAAAATAAGGAATAAATATTTCAATAATCACAATAAGTCAAAATAGACTAAAATTAGCAAAAGTAAATCAATTTGAAAAAAATAAAATGCAGCCATGTTATTTACAAGAGCATAATGTCACTAAAAGGTTGAAAGTGAAAGGATAGAAAATAACAATCCTGACTCCAGTAGTCTTTATATATCTAATATCCCCAAAGTTAAATGTGGCAAGAAAATATATGCAATTACCACAACTTTAAGGACTAGATAACCTCTGTCTTATAGATAAATCTAACATGTACAAAGGAAAATTTCCTTAAGTTCTTCTACAAGGGTAATATAAATCTTAACTTCAAAATTAAATAAATGCATTAGGAAAAACAAAGTAAAGATCAATGCTACATAAGATAAAAATCCTCCCCAAAATATTATATACTGAGTTATTTTTTGGTTTTGTATGCTTGTTCTGTAGTACTGGGGATTAAACTAATGGTCCCTCCACCAATGAGGTACACCTCTAGCCCTTTTTATTTTTTTTATTTTGAAACAAGGTCTTGCTAAGTTGCCAAGGTTGACCTTAAACTTAGGATCCTTCTGCCTTGGCCTCCTGAGTAGCTGAGATTACAGGCAAGCTAGATACTGAGTTATGTATGTATGTATGTATATACTGGGGATTGAACCTGGGATACTTCACCACTGAGCTACATCCCCAGTCCTTTTTATTTTTTGATACAGCATCTCACTAAGTTGCAGAAGCTGGCCTTGAACTAGTGATCCTCCTGCCTTGGCCTCCCAAGTGGGTAGGATTACAGGCATGTGCCCAGCCATTGAGTTTTTAAAGCTGTTTTCTAATATCTTCAATTTCTTTAAAGTAGTATAATAGAAGGGAAGTGGATAGTGATTTCCATGAAACAAGATTAGTTTGATTTCATCATCATTGAAGCTGGGTGATCAGTATTTTAGCATATATTTTACTATTGGTTCTACTTCTATAAGGTGTTTAAATGTCCTCCTCTTAAAAAGATTTTACAGAATATGTCATAATCAAGTAAATATTCACCAGAATTTAATGCCCAGTATACCCATGGCTGAAATACATTCCCTTAAAAATCATGTGCATGTAAATAATTCTTGTATTTCCTTCCATTCAACATTATCTAGAGATCTGATATATAAATGTTGCTTGCTTCTGTGAGACCTTAGGAAAGTTGCCTTGTATTTTGGTAATAAGTTTCTGATTTGTTAAATGAGTATGACAGTAATACCTACTTAGGCACATGGAATATAGGCGATCCAAATAAGCTACTCCAGCAGAGCCCAACTTAGATTAGCTATCTCATATGATAAACAAATGCTGATTGTTTTTTAGACTGACATTTGCAGTTGTTGGTTTGCAATAATAACAAACTAACTCACCTGGCAAAATCAAAATTAGGTGTTGGCAAGTATATGGAAGAAAAACAGGAACTCTTCATTGCTGTGGATGGGAGAGTATATTAATACAATTTCTTTGGAGAATAATTTGATAACAATTATAAAGCTGAAGCTACTCATATTCTATTAATCAGAAATTCTACTCCTAAATATATGCATTATAGAAACACACACACACACAGAATTATCTGAAAGATGCCTGTTGCAGCATTCTAGTAGTGAAAAATTTGAAACAACCTAAATGTCTATCAATAAGGGGAATGAATGGATAAATAAATTATATATTATAGTCATGCAATGTATATTGAGTTGAGTAGTGCCCCCCAAAAGTCTACATAGAACTTCAATGTGGTCATATTTGGAAGTAGGGTCTTAGTTAAGATGAAGTCATACTGGATTAGGATGGGCCCTAAAACAATGATAAATTCCCTTATGAAAAGAGGAGAAAATGCACAGAAACAACCACAAAGAAGAAGACCATCTGATAACACAGCAGCAATTGGAATGATGCAGCTACAGTCCAAGGAATACCATGGATTGCTGGAAACCACCAGCCACAGGGAGAAAGACATGGAACAGATTCTCCCACAGAGCCTCTAAAAGGAACTAGTCCTGCCACCACCGAGATTTTCAGACTTACAGCCTCCTGAACTGTCAGACGGTAAATCTCTATTGTTGAAGCCACTCAGTTTGTGGTAATTTTTTATGGCAGTCCTAGGAAACTAGTACACAATCAATATTATATAGCAGTCAAAATAAATGCACTAGAACTATAGTATCAATTTGTATAAATATTGAAAATTTAATGTCAAATGAGAAGAGTGTATAGTATGATGTAATTTATGTAGTCCCAAGACAGAAATGTGGGAAGAAGGAAACAGATCTCCAGTAAGCAAAGAAATTAATTGATTGGACTCAGTGGCTTTGAACTTCATTATAAAAAATTATTGCAGTACACTGAAAACTAACAAACTGCTAAAATAAAGAAAACATAAACAGGGCTTCTCAATAATAGAGCACTTGCCCAACCTGAGCAAGGCTTTAGGTTTAACCCCCAGCAAAAAATAATAAATAATAAATAAGCTGGGCACGGTGCTGCATGCCCATAATCCCAGCACTTTGGGAGGCTGAGACAGGAGAATCGTGAGTTCAAAGCCAGCCTCAGCAATAGCAAGGCGATAAACAACTCAGTGAGACCCTGTCTCTAAATAAAACACAAAACAGGGCTGGGGATGTGGCTCAGTGGTTGAGTACCCCTGAGTTCAATCCCTGGTACCAAAAAATACATACATACATACATACATACATAAGTAGGTAGGTAGAAAGAAAGACATCTCATGTTCATGAATTGGAAGTTAAATATTATTAAAATGACAGTTATAGCCAAAGCAATCTACAGATTCGGTGAAATTTCCATCAAAGTAAACTCTCAACAAAGGACTTGAATGGACATTTCTCCATAAAAGATGTACTGATATCCAAGAAAGTACATGAGAAATAATCATTGTCTGTGACAACACTTGTATTTGTAACCTAAAAAACTACTGGTGAGGGGCTAGGGTTGTGGCTCAGTGGTAGAGCATTTGCCTAGCATGTGTGAAGCACTGGGTTTGATTCTCAGCACTACACATGAATAAAGAAAACAAAGGTCCATTTACAACTAAAAAATATTTTTAAAAAACCAAAAAACTACAGATGATTACTGCAACTAAAATTGGGGAACCTGAGGTCTTCCCCTAGCTCCATTACTGGTGCACGTAAGGAAGTTTTTTCACGTAAGGTCTCACTCAATTTCTTCTTTCTTAAAAATAGGATATTGGGAGGCTGGGGCTGTAGCTCAGTGGTAGAGCGCTTGCAAGCATGAGGCACTGGGTTCGATCCTCAGCACCACATATAAATAATAAATGAATAAAATAAAGATCCATCAACAACTAAAAAAAAAAATTAAAAAAAAAAGGATATTGGACTAGATTGTATTTATTGAAATGAGTCTATTTTTAAAGGATCAAATTCCTAAAACTTTTACCTTTTATGCTTGAAAAAGGTAATTAGATTCTAGTATACATGTCTGATTCCAGTTATTAAACTTAAGAATCAAATACCATTCCTTTGAATAATGTGATCTTTGATAAGTACCAGATGTACCATTTTAAAATATAATAGAAAGAATATGGCAGATTTCTAATTTCCTTTGTAGCATTTGCCAATCATATGCCCTGATTTTAACAACAACAACAACAACAAAAATCTTTTCAATTTCTTTTGGTTCTAGTTTTTTTTCCCCAGTAGGATAATACAGAAAAATTTCTGCCTGAAAACAGAATAGTTGTTCCTTTGAGGTCACACTTAATTTTAAGAGCTATAAATAATGTCCCTTGAGACATGAAAATATCCCTTTGGTAGACTTCTGACTTTACTAAGTAAGAGAGCTGCAGTTTGAGCAAAGTAGCCTAGTAGCTGTCCATTTACTTCTCCTATGAGTTCTTTTGTTTTTTCCCTAAAATATTCATTCAGCAATCGTTTGTTGACTGTAACATACTCCAGGCATTAAGGATATGAGAGAATCATAATCCTGAAACTTTAGGATTAGAATGTGTAATGAGAAAGTTATATAAAGAGATCATCATAATATAATGCAATACTTTTACTAAAACTATATAAAGATATGGAGGGAGGATAGCAGGAGTACCTGAGTATTCTGGGGAGTCAAAAAGGCTTCACCAAGGAAACTTAGTTTCAAAAGAGGAAAAGTTACTAGGTAGATCATTTTGAGTAGTGCATTCTGAGCAGAGTGAAAATATTCAAAAGAAAGAGAAGTATGAAATAGGCTGAATATGTACAACCAGTAGTTTTGGATACCTGAAGCATATTTGAGACACGGATCAAGATGAAATAAAACTAGAGGCAGGCAGGGGCTAGATTATGTAGTCTTTAGATGCTATGTATAGGAACTTGGATTTTTTTTTCCTATGGGAAATAAGGAGTATTAATGAATTTTTGTATTGAACGCATTTGTGACCAAATTTGTGAGATGTTGAACTAGTTATATAACTTCTCGGTATCTCTGTAAAATGTAGTAATAATATCTTCTAGATTATTGTGAGGAATAAATTACCTAATATACATAAAGCACTTACGATAGTGCCATAGTAAGCATGTATAAGAAGGCCAGCAAAGCTTTATATGATCTAACCCCTGCATCTCTTGAGTCTCTCAAAATCTTACTTATCCTGAATCGATAATTCAGATTTATTGTGGCTTTATTTTGCATTTTTTGTGGTGGCTACTAATGATGTTGAACATCTTTTCATGTGCTTACTATTTGTATATCATCTTTGGAGAAATATCTGTTAAGATCTTTTACCCATTTTTTTGTTGGGTTATTCACCTTTTTACTAATAAGAATTCTTTATTGTGTTCTGGATACCAGATTTTTACAGATATTTATCTAGAATATATATTTTGCATCAGGAAAATTTAAATCAAACCACAATGAGCCATCACTTCATATCTACTAGGATTGCTATAATAAAAAGGATAATAACAAGAGTTGGCAAGGGTGTGGAATTGGAACTGCTGGTGGGAATGTGTCATGGTACAACTGTTTTGGAAAACAGTGGTCCAAAAATAGAAACTAAGCTGACTGTAGTGATGTACCTGGTTACTTAAGAGACTGAGGCATGAGAATCACAGGCTTGAGTCCAGCCTTGGCAAATTAAAGAGACCCTGTCTCAAAATTTAAAAAAATAAAAAAGTTCTGGAGATGTAGCTCAGTGGTAGAGTACTCCTGGGTTTAATCCCTAGTACAGCAAAGGAAAGAGAGAGAAGAGAAGAGATTGGGGAGAGGGAATGAGAGTAGCTCCATGCAATTAAATAAAACTTAACTTTTTTCCCCTATCTTTTCTTTTTTGCAGTGCTGGGCATCCAAGCCAGGGCCTTGCACATGCAAGGCAAGTGCTCTACCACAGAGCTACACCCCCAGGCTTCAAGACTTATTATTTATTTTTAATTTTAAGTAGCACAACACTGTCTTGTGGCTCAACCACAAGTACTTCCAGTGTTTGTGGCCCCATGATCTATTTCAGATGACAAGGTCATTGTGGCTGGCACCATGTGTTTCAGCCTTGAGAACTCTGGCTCAGCACCATAGCCAACATTGTTTCCAGCTTAGGCTGTGGGGTTTTCACTTCTGACTGACAAGCTTGCACACTGGTGACCTTCTCTGAGGAATCCACCTTAATCTAGAGTATCTGCTCTCCCATTTCCAAGATAACATCTCCTAAATTCTCAGTTTCAACCTAAGGACAAGAAGGGATTTTCAGGGTGGCTAGGATATTAGCATTTGTCTGCCAGTTCTGAGGACAATTCTCTCAGAATAATAAGAGGACCAGTTAACCTTTATACAATCAGTTTGATACAGAAAAGAAGTTTAGGAAAGCCACATCTTTTACAATAGACACTAAGGCTGCACATGCCTTCAGAGGGAGGCATTGTCTTCACTACATTAGATAATAAGAATATTTTCCTTTTGATTCCAAGGGAGACATTATCACAACCTATCCATTTGGGCTGCTTGTGTGCTTTCACATTTTGGCAGTTGGCTTCCCCTAGAACCAAGTAATCCAAGAGAAAGCAAGGCAGAAGTTATCTGTCGTTTATACTCTGTCTTTAGAAGACACAACTCTGTTGTTTGCACAGTCTCCCATGTCAGCCCTAGCCACTGTGGGAGGAAACTGCATAAGGGAATATTCCAAAAGGTAGGGGTTACTAAGGACCATCTTGGAGACTTGTTACCACAATGGATACATAGGATATTAATACCATAGTTACCTGAATAAAGAGTGCTTGGAAGTATCCATTATGGAAATCAATATGAAATTTCCTCAAAAAATTAAAAGTAGAACTACCATATGATCCATCAGTCCCACTGCTGGGTATATATCCAAAAGAAATTAAATCACTATGTCAAAGACATATCTACATACTCCCATGTTTATTGTAACTGCATTCATGACAGCCAAGATATGGAAACAACCCACATGTCCATTGGCTGATAAATGAATTTTTTAAATGTGGTACATATATAATGGAATACTATTCAGCCATTAAAAAGAATGAAATCCTGTTTTTTGCAGCAACATGGATGGAGCTGGAGATCCTTTATGTTAAGTGTAATAAGCCAGGCATAGTAAGACAAGTACCTCATGGTCTAGAATATAAAAATGTTCATCTTATAGAAGGTGAAAGAATGGTGGTTAGCGGAAACTGGGAAGAGTAGAGAGGAGGAAGGAATGGTTGGTCAGTGAGTACTAAGTTATAGTTAGATAGGTAAGAAGTCCTGTGCTATTGCATAGTAGGATGACTATAGATAAGTTATGTACTATATATTTCAAAAAAGTTGAAAAAAGGATTTCAGAATGTTTTACCACAAAGAAATGATGAATGTTAGAGGAGATAGATATGTTTCATCTGATGTGAACATTACACAATGTATACATGTATTGAAACATCACATAATACCCCATTAATATGCACAATTTTATGTTTTGTTTACATTTTAATTAATAAAAATAATAAATGGAAGAAGAAAAGTATAAGGGAACTCTACTATTTTTACAACTTTCCTATAAATCTAAAATACTTCAAAATAAAGCTAAAAGAATTTTAAATGAAAAAATATAAGTTACTGGAAGAAAATATTCACAATATATATATCTGGCAAAGATCTTCTATTCACAAAATCTAAAGAACTCTGCAACTGAATCATAAAAATAATTTTAAATGGACAAAAGGCATGAACACATATTTTATGGAAATAGACATTTAGTTGACCGATGAGCATATGTAAAGGTACTCAAGATCATTTGTACTCTGGGAAATGCAATCCCCACCAGAATGGTCAAAGTCAAAACAGCCGACAGTGTCAAGTGCTGGCAAGGAGATGGAACAGCAAGAATTGTCATAGCATTGCTGGTCACAGTGCAAAACAATACAGCTTCTCTGGAAAAACACTTCAGTTGTTTCTTATAAAATTAGATATGTACTTTCCTTATGACGTAGCCATTCCATCTCTAGGTGTTCACATAAGAGATCAATACACATAGCCACTTAGGGAGTTGTACATATGAGTTGACATAGAGGCTGTATTACCAATACATAATAACCAAAAACTGGCAGCAATTCAAATATCCATTAATATGAGAATGGATAAACAAATTGTGACACAAATCTTTTTTTATGGTGTGAGTTGTGAATATTTGCTCCCAGTGTGTGGTTTTTCGTTTTTTAAATCATTTCTTTTAAAATCCAAAAGTTTAATTTTGGCAGTCCACATATTTTGAGTTTTACCATTTCAAAGTCATTACTTATACAGAACTCCCTAAAACTAAGTAAAGGTAGCTCTTCAGTGAAGGAACTCAAGGGCAGGGAAGAGTGCCCTAGCAAGAGTGTTAGTTGTTCTGCAGTTTGTTCGAATTCTGGAACCTTTTGTTATAAGGGGCCCTATTCATGATGAGCCATTTTGCAAGTAACAGCATAAATAGGCTAAGTATAATTTGTAAATGAGTAACATATTTTCTCCAGAACCTAAAAGAGCCTAAAAGAAGTTGTGAGAGCTGATAATATCAGTAGTTGTTTCTTAACAGTTGCGTGAATGGAGGAGCCTTCAGCTTAACCAAATGATTTTCAGAAATTAAATCAAGGTGGCAAGTACCCTGCATTTTGGGTAAGGCAGTGGCCCATCCTCTTTTTATAAGCTGCTTTGTATTTGCATGTCCTAAATAGTGTGCCAAATAGCGTACCTAATGAATCTCCTCAGAGGAGGATGTTATCAATGTAATGTCATAACTGCACTGCTGAAGTAAAATATAGTTAAGTTCTTGCCTTCAAAGATTCTGTTATGGCAGGACTGTTTCAATACCACACAACTAACTGGGTGAAAATGTATTGGGTGCCTGTAGAATTGAAGACAAATTGCAGCCAAGAGACTGTTGAAACAGACACTGAACAGAACACATTCACCAAATCTATAAAAGCAAAATATTGACCAGCTCTGAATTAAATTGTTAGTAATTTCAATAATACTGGATATTGACCCTTAATAAGTCCATAGTATTAATGTTGAAGTAATCTACCATGAGGTACCATTCATTCTTCCCAAGTGTAAGAGCAGGCCAAATTGGGCTTGTTAAATGAACTAGCAGTAAGGATAACCCCTTTTCTAAAGAGGTCTTGTATAATGGGGTTTTTTTTTTTTTTTTTTTTAGTTATTTTATTTAAATGCATTTTGAGTCATAGTACATAACCAGAGCTCAGTTTTTCCATTTCTCTGGTTGCAAACCAGATAAAGTCACACCATTTGTGTCTTCATATATGCACCAGGGGTAGTAATGACCCTCTCAATCAACCGTCATTACTATGCCCATTCCCCTTTCCTTCCTCCCACCTCCCCCTGCCGCATCCAGAGTTCCTGTATTTCTCCTGCGTTTCCCGTTCCCACCTCCCTTATGTATCATCCACTAATCAGAGAGAACATTCGGCATTTGGTTTTTTGGGATTGGCTTACTTCACTAAGCATAATGTTCTCCAATTCCATCCATTTGCCTGCAAATGCCATAATTTTATTTTCTTTTATTGCTGAATAATATTCTATTGTGTATATGTACCACAGTTTCTTTATCCATTCATCTATTGAAGGGCATCTGGGTTGCTTCCATAGTTTTGCAATTGTGAATTGTGCTGCTATAAACATTGAGGTGACTGCTGTATTGTAGTGTGGGGTTTTTAAATCTTTAGGGTATAGGCCAAGGAGTGGGATAGCTGGATCGAATGGTAGTTCCATTCCAAGTTTTTTAAGAAATCTCCAAACTGCTTTCCAGATTGGTTGCACCAATTTGTAGTCCCACCAGCAATGTTTGAGTGTACCTTTTTCACCGTATCCTCGCCAGCACTTATTGTTGCTGGTATTTTGGATAGCTGCCATTCTGACTGGTGTGAGATGAAATCTGAGTGTAGTTTTGATTTGCATTTCTCTAATAGCTAGAGATGACGAACATTTCTTCATATATATATTTACTGATTGTATTTCTTCTTCTGAGAAGTTTCTATTCAGCTCCTTAGCCCATTTATTGATTGGGTTGTTTGTTTTTTTGGTGTTAAGTTTTTTGAGTTCTTTATATATCCTGGAGATTAGTGCTCTATCTGATGTGCGTGTGGCAAAAATTTGCTCCCAGAATGTAGGTTCTCTGTTCACCTCATTGATAGTTTCTTTTGCTGAGAAGAAGCTTTTTAGTTTAAGTCCATCCCATTTATTGATTCTTGCTTTTATTTCTTGTGCTATAGGAGTCTTGTTAAGGAATTCGGGGCCCAATCCAATGTGATGGAGATTTAGGCCTACTTTCTCCTCAATTAGATGCAGGGTCTCTGGTCTAATTCCTAAGTCTTTGACCTACTTTGAGTCGAGTTTTGTGCATGGTGAGAGATAGGGGTTAAGTTTCATTTTGCTGCAAATGCATTTCCAGTTTTCCCAGCACCATTTGTTGAAGAGGCTATCTTTTCTCCAATGAATGTTTTTGGCACCTTTGTCTAGTATGAGATAGTTGTATTTCTGTGCATTACTCTCTGTGTCTTCTATTCTGTACCATTGGTCTACATGTCTATTTTGGTGCCAGTACCATGCTGTTTTTGTTACTATTGCTTTGTAGTAAAGTTTATACCTCCTGCTTCACTCTTCTTGCTCAGGATAGCTTTGGCTATTCTGGGTCTCTTATTTTTCCAAATGAATTTCATGATTGCCTTTTCTATTTCTATAAGAAAGGACTCTGGGATTTTAATTGGGATTGCATTGAATCTGTATAATGCTTTGGGTAGTATGGCCATTTTAAGTATATTGATTCTGCCTATACAGGAACATGGGAGGTCCTTACATCTTCTAAGATCTTCGATTTCTTTCTTTAGAGTCTTGTAATTTTCGTTGTAGAGGTCTTTCACCTCTCTTGTTAGATTGATTCCCAGGTATTTTATTTTTTTGGAGGCTATTGCAAATGGAGTAGTTTTTCTGAATTCTTTTTCAGAGGACTCGTTACTGATGTATAGAAATGCATTTGATTTATGGATATTTATTTTATATCCCGCAACTTTGCTGAATTAATTTATCAGTTCTAGAAGTTTTCTGGTGGAACTTTTTGGATCCTCTAAGTATAGGATCATGTCGTCTGCAAATAATGATAGTTTGAGTTCTTCTTTTCCTATTAGTATCCCTTTAATTTCTTTCGTCTGTCTGATTGCTCTGGCTAGAGTTTCAAGGACTATATTGAATAAGAGTGGTGAGAGAGGGCATCCCTGTCTTGTTCCAGTTTTTAGAGGGAATGCTTCCAATTTTTCTCCATTTAGGATGATGTTGGCCTTTGGCTGAGCATATATTGCTTTAACCATGTTGAGGTATGTTCCTGCTATCCCTAGTTTCTCTAGTATTTTGAACATGAAAGGGTGCTATATTTTGTCGAATGCTTTCTCTGCATCAATTGATAGAATCATGTTTATCATAGAATCATGTGATTCTATCAATTGATAGTCTATTGATATCAATTTAAATTGATATCAATTTAAGTCTATTGATGTGATGGATTACGTGTATTGATTTCCCTATGTTGAACCAACCTTGCATCCCTGGAATGAACCCCACTTGATAATGGCATACTATTTTTTTAATGTGTTTTTATATGCGATTTGCCAAAATTTTATTGAGAATTTTTGCATCTATATTCATCAGGGGTATTGGTCTGAAATTTTCCTTTTTTGATGTGTCTCTGTCTGGTTTTGGAATCAAGGTGATACTAGCCTCATAAAATGAGTTTGGAAGGGTTCCTTCTCTTTATATTTCTTGGAATTATTTGAGGAGTATTGGAGTTAGTTCTTCTTTGTAGGTCTTGTAGAACTCGGCTAAGAATCCATCGGTCCGGGGCTTTTCTTGGTTGGAAGGCTCTTGATGGTCTCTTCTATTTCCTTGCATGTAATTGATCTGTTTAAGTCATGAATGACCTCCTGGTTCAGTTTGGGTAAGTCATATGTGTCTAGGAATTTGTTGGTGTCTTCAGGGTTTTCTATTTTACTGGAACATAAGTTTTCAAAATAGTTTCTGAGTATTTCAGCAGGGTCTGTCATGATGTTTCCTTTTTCATCACAAATTTTGGTAATTTGGGTTTTCTCTCTCCTTCTTTTTGTTAGGGTGGCTAAGGGTTTGTCGATTTTATTTATTTATTCGAAGAACCAGCTTTTTGTTTTATCAATTTTTTGGATTGTTTCTTGAGTTTCAATTTCATTAATTTCAGCTCTAATTCTAATCATTTCCTGTATTCTACTTCTTTTGGTGTTGCTTTGTTCTTCTTTTTCTAGGGCTTTGAGTTGTAGTGTCAACTCATTGATTTGCTGATTATTAGTTCTTTGAATATATGAGCTTAGTGCAATGAATTTTCCTCTTAGCACTGCCTTCATAGTGTCCGAGAGATTTTGGTATGTTGTATCAGTTCTCATTTACCTCCAAGAATTTTTTAATCTCTTCCCTGATGTCTTCAGTTACCCATGCATTGTTCAATAGCAAATTATTGAGTCTCCAGGTGTTATAGTGGCTTCTTTTTTAAAAGCTATCATTGATTTCAAGTTTCAGTCCATTGTGGTCAGATAGAATGCAGGGTAGTATGTCTATTTTTTTGTATTTACTAAGACTTGCTTTGTGGCATAACATATGATCTATTTTTGAGAAGGAGCCATGTGCTGCTGAGAAAAACATGTATTTGCTTGTTGAAGGATGGAATATTCTATATATACCTGTTAAGTCTAGATCATTGATTGTTCTATTAAGTCTTGTAGATTCTTTGTTTACTTTTGTTTAGAAGATCTGTCCAGTGGTGAGAGAGTTGTGTTTAAGTCCCCCAGCACTATTGTTTTGGGATCTATTTGGTTTTTGAATTTGAGAAGGGTTTGTTTGACGAACATGGTTACCCCATTGTTTGGGGCATATATATTTAAGATTGTTATGTCTTGTTTATGTATGATTCCCTTAAGTAGTATGAAATGACCTTCTTTATCCTTTTTCACTAATTTTGGTTTGAAATCTACTTTATCTGAGACGAGAATGGAAATTCCTGCTTGTTTACACAGTCCATGAGAGTGATAAATTTTTTTCCATCCTTTCACCTTCAATCTGTGAGAATCTCTTTCCATGAGATGAGTCTCTTGGAGGCAGCATATTGTTTGGTCTTTTTTTTTAATCCAATCTGCCAATCTGTGTCTCTTAATTGCTGAGTTTAGGCCATTGACATTCAATGTTACTATGGAGACATAGTTTGTATTTCCAGACATTTTGGTTTATTCTTAGTTTTTAACTTGACTTGGTTTCTCTTTTGATTAGCCTTTAGTGTAGCTCCTCCCTCTGTAGGTTTTCATTGTTTAGCATTTCCTCCTCATGGAATATTTTACCAAGAATGTTCTGTAGTGCCGGTTTTCTTACTGTGAATTCTTTTAGTTTTTGTTTATCTTGGAAGGTTTTTATTTTGTCATCAAATCTAAAACTTAATTTTGCTGGGTATAAGATTCTTGGTTGGCATCCACTGTCTTTTAGCGCTTGGTATATGCTGTGCTATGATCTTCTTGCTCTCAGGGTCTGGGTTGAGAAGTCTGCAGTGATCCTAATTGGCTTTCCCCTGTATGTAATCTTATTCCTTTCTATTGTGGCTTTTAAGATTCTCTCCTTGATCTGAATATTAGGCATTTTCATTATGATGTGCCTTGGTGTAGGTCTGTTGTGATTTTGAACATTTGGTGTCCTGTAAGCCTCTTGAATTTGATTATCCAATTCATTCTTCATATTTGGAAAGTTTTCTGATATTATTTCATTGAATAGGTTGTTCATTCCTTTGGTTTGGAGTTCTATGCCTTCTTCTATCCCAAAAATTCTTAAGTTTGGTCTTTTGATGTGATCCCATAGATCTTGGATGTTTTGTTCATGGTTTTTTACCATCTTCACTGTGTGGTCAACTCTATTCTCAAGGTTAAATATTTTATCTTCATTGTCTGAGGTTCTGTCTTCCAAATGTCTAATCTGTTGGTGATGCTCTCCATTGAGTTTTTGATTAGGTTTATTGTTTCTTTCATTTCAAGGATTTCTGTTTGGTTCCTTTTCAGGATCTCTATCTCCTTATTAAAGTGACCTTTTACTTCCTGTAATTGCCTAAGCATCTCTGTTTTGAAGTGATCTTTTACTTCCTGAATTTGTCTGTGCATCTCTTTATCAAAATGATCTTTTGCTGACTGGGCTTACTCTCTGATATCATTCTTTAAGTCACAGAACATTTTGATTATGTACATCCTGAATTCATGTTCTGTCATTACTTCTGCTGAACTGACCATGGATTCTAATAGTGAAGAATCTTGGTTTGAGTCATTTTCTTCCCTTGTTTTTTCATGATGTTTGTTTGTCTTTCCTTCTAGCTCTATTGATCCAAGTTGTTACAGTTTTTACTCCTATATGTGTATAGTTTTGCTGCAGGGTTTCAATACCACTCTTTTAAAGGGAGGATCAATATTGGTTGATCACAATACAAGCAATATATAGTTTCAAACCAAGTAGTTCCTAATAGTTCCCAAATACATTTACAATTTAGTCACGATATACAACAGTTATGGGTTCCTTTGCAATCTATTATGTAAACAATAGGTTCGCACAGGGGTCTACAGTTACTGTTGGTGGGCTAGGGAAACTTGAGGGTGGGGTGTAGGATAGATTGTTGGGTTAGTAGGAAGTGAGGATATGGTTATTAGATCTTAGAAAGCATGAAAAAGGAATCCAAGTGGGGCTGACTATTACTTGAGAGGGCGACAGTGAGTTGGGGAAGACCAGTAGGGAGGAAGAGATGTAGGGTACAGTAAGCAACGATAGCAAGAAAAATAAAACATATGTAAGTGGGAGAGAGAGGACTATCTAGTACCCCTCCAGTATTCGGTTCAGGAATGACATGAAGGCTTACCAATTTTGGTATATTTCAACAGATGTTCAGTAAACTCAGAGCCAGTGTTATAAAAGGCACAAGTCACTCCATGCTCTTTTATCTATTTGTTGCATAACTTTTTAAAATAAATTTGAGACTACCAATTGGGTCAAATTATGGACTTCTGTGCTGAGCGTGGTAGCACACACCTGTAATCCCAGGAACTTGGGAGGCTTAGGCAAGAGGATTGCAGGTTTGAGGCCAGACTTAGCAACTTTATAAGGCCCTAAGTAACTTAGCAAGACCCTGTCTCAAAATAGAAAATAAAGAGGGCTGGAGATGTGGCTCAGTGATTAAATGTCCCAGGGTTCAATCCCTAGTACCAAAAAAAAATTGTTATAATTTCTGTTTCAGCTTTTCTTTGTGTTTTTCCTCCGTTATGGACTAAATTTTGTCCCCTCAGATTCATATGTTGAAGCCCTAACCCCAACTACATTTAGAGGTAGGGCCTTTGGGAAGGTAATTAAGATTAAATGAATAAAATCATAAGAGTGGGACCCTAATGTAATAGAATTGGATGGCGTTTTTTTTGTTGTTCTTGTTTTTGGTACTGGGGATCAAACTCAGGGGTACTCAACCACTGAGCCACATCCCCAGCCCTATTTTGTGTTTTATTTAGAGACAGGGTCTCACTGAGTTCCTTAGGGCCTTACTAAATTGCTGAGGCTGGCTTTGAACTACCAATTCTCCTTTCTCAGCGTCCCTAAGTGCTCAGATTACAGGTGTGCACCACCACGCCTGGCAGGATTGGTATTCTTATAAGAAGAGGAAGACCAGAAATCCCTCACACACACATACACGTGCATGCACAAAAGGCCATGTGATGACATTGCAAGGTAACCAACTACAGACCAGGGAGGAGAGCCCTTAAAAGAGTTTCACTTCCTAAGAATGATTAGTTTTTAATTTTGGTGTCGTTAACATATCATTTGTCTATATAGACATTTGTCAAGGGGCACCTAACTACTCAATATTTAAATTGGAAAGAAAAAAATGTATACTGAAAGCTAAATAAATGCTTTCTAAAACAGAAGTATATATGGAACGTAGAGTAGAGGGTAGCAGATTATGAGAATTTATGAGTTGGACTAAACCTTTTAAAAATAGTTGAATCTGAATTTTTAACTATTGTAATTACATAAATAATGATTATTAATTGGTCCTTTCAATACAAATATTTCTCATTAGGGAGTTTCTGAGTCTATTTAGTAGATAGAAAAGGACCTTTGTCATTTGAATATGAAAATATAATAAGTACATTTTATTTTAATTTGGCCATCATTTTTCAGTGCCAAATAAATTGCATGATACTTTATAATTAACATTTTATGGTCTGAAGCTGTGAAGGGAAACATGTATATATAGGTTATGTAAAAATATAATGTGCTTTCCTCTACAGCGTCTGTAACCCAGAAGTATTAAAGATTTTCAAAGACATCAAATCTTTGAATATAACAGGTTCCATGACAAAAATTCACCCCAAAGGGACATTATTTGACATTACAATTTAAATTTCCCAATCATTTCCTTAGTAGATATATTTTTGGGTCATTACATAAAAATACTAAATTACTTGAAAACTTACTTTTTATTTTGTATTCAGTATGGAGATTTATTCCCAGAGTGGGGCTTTTCTGATGCAAAATTGGAATGCTTGTGTAGTCACAACAGCTGTCCCCACACCATGTGGTATCTTCCATTACTTTACTGTAGAGATGAATTTTTGGCCCAGTGTTTCAGTAATATTGGACACACATGGTTTTAAGTGGCAAAGCAGTATGCTTATGCATTCATTTGACTTTCACAGCTACAGTTGGCTCCAGATTAGAACAGAGAGAATACATTCACACCATGACCACCCTCATGGCTGCTGTAGTAGCTGGATCACAGTAGGCTCTGTTGCTTCTAAAGACACAACTAACTATTGCTGAGGAATTACACATTCACCAAAGTGCCTTACAGCTGTAGGAGAGAGAATAATGAATTGCTAAAAGGCTTCTCTCAGATTTCAGACAATGGTCCTAGTTATTATTGATCTTTTTAAAATATTAATCATAAAAATCATGGCAGTGAAGAACTATGAAACTAAAAGGCAAGTTTGTCATAGATGTAGGTGATTTTTCAAGATATGGATCCAAATATTTTATTTAAAATTGTCTCTTTCCAGAAAAAAGGTGGACCTATACTTTTAGATTCTCATTAACAAAAATTAAAATTAGATTTTTTTCATGCCCATTGTTAATATATGCAGTATATTTGGAAAACCAATCTCTTAGGAATAGAATTTCTTTTTTGAAATTGGTTTATTGCGTGAAACAATGATTTCTGTTTTTGACATTTTAGACAATTTTGTTTGCTCCAAAAATGTCTCTTTAAGTTAATGCAGAAATTGGTTGATTTGATTTAGTGTGAGACTTTATTGGTATACTACATGGTTTGAGTACTGTATCAATGTGTATCTTCATGCAATTTCGACTTAATGTTCTTCATGGTGTAATTTTGTACAGTAAGCTTGTATTTAAATTCTACTTAAAACTTACATTTCTGAAACCATTTTGTATAATTACTAAAGCTTTAGCTTTTACCAGTAAAAATATTATTTCCTTGAAAATCCAATTACGTTCCTCTAAATGGTATCTGAATAAGAATAATAGTACTTTTTTTCTTAAATAAGGCAAAAAGAAAGAAAAAAAATCTTCCATGTAAATTTTTAAATCATTCGATATGGAGAATTAGATTTCTGATATTCATTAAATATCAAAGAAATTCCGACCAGACCCAGTGTAGGCTACCTTTTTATATAAGTGAATTTATGCATGTATTGTAGGGGCTGTGCTGATGAATATGTTTGAGGCTTTCAGCTCTTAGTGGATACAAAACAGAATGATTGATAAAATCCTCCCTACTATTGGCTATTATTTACTGACTCTTAAGTGGCAGGTTGTATTTATGCCAATTTATCTGCTTCAGGGAACATTCTTGATAGCAGAACAAAGTGAATAAAAGTAGTTTGCTTTGCAAATGAATGCAAATGGGAGAGCCTTTCGGAAAGCCCTTTAACAGGGGCAGTGCACTTTGATTATGAGTGAAGCTGCCATTTGGACATGGTGAAAAGAGCACGCTTGAACCATTGATTGGGGGAGACAGTAAAAAGTCAGGAAGGGCCCCCTTAAGCTTGCAGTGAGGCAGGCGGATGTCAGTGTGGTTAGAGCACAGTGGGAGAATGACAGGGAGGATTAGTGTCAGGGAGAAGCTTTGCTGTAGCTGTGGAGATAGTCCCTGGGGTCACTCACCTCTGACTGTTGTTCTGTGCTGATGGTTCTGTAATGCAAACTGCCTGATGTATGCCTGTTCATTATCGGAAATGGTGATTAGAAAAGGTATTTGTTTCAAAGATTTCCTTCTACCTCTCTCCCTTTCTTCCTTTCTTTCCTTTCTTTTTCTCTTTCTCTTTTCTTTCCCTCCCTCTCTCCCTCCCTTTTCTCCTTTTTAAATTAATTAATTAATTAATTAGAGGAAAATAAGGTAAGCATCCTCAGTCTCTCTTCTGACTATTTATTTGATTATTGTTTAATACCAAAGCAGTTACTGCCTGTGATGGGGATAGCTTAGTGCTACAATGTTATATAAATTAACCATCAAATGGTTTTGTTATTCAATAATTTATTTTGCTTTGCTAAATTTTGGGTTTGACCACTGGTCAGGCTGAGTAAAAAGTAGAGGATATGGTTGCTGTTAGGCTGTTTGTGTGGTTTTGTAATTTTCAAAGTGTTTTACTCAGTTTAATAATTTGGCCAACTTCTAGAAGCTCTATCTTCTTACAACTGATAGGTTGCTTTGCATGGACTGGATGGTTTATGTCTTAGTCACGGAAGTTTCCAATTTTATTTGTTCCCAAGTTTTATAAAATGTTAGCATTTGACAAATTAAACTTCTTGAAAATTTGTTGTTTTTAAAATTGAATATTATTCCGTAGAATGTTCCAAAAAACTCTGTCTCAGTTCTGATTCCGAACCCAGTACATTTACTTATGCATATTTTAATTTATACTTGTAAGATTTTTTGTTTTCTATAAAGTTTAATATTTTTAAACTTAAATCTTTAATAGTCATATTGTGTGAGGCATTTGTGAGCAGCACTATATTTCATAGGCTTCGATAATGGTTTCTCACTTTAATGTAAAACTGAATTTTTAAAAAAATGTCTTCCAAAACCTAGTTTTGCAGAATTCCTTCTTTCTTATTAGGTATATGTAGGAAAAATTTAAGGCTGCTGGAGCTTTGTATTCTAATGTAAAACACTTTGTATTCTAATATACAACTCAAACCTTTATCTGAACTTTTAGATACATTTTAGAATTTTGTTTGTTTTTGTTTTTGTAGAAAGCATGTTACCAATAATTTGTTTTACAGGCTTGTTAAATGTTTTACCAAGCATTCTCCCAATTATCTCTTTTATTTTCTTTAATGTTTTGCAGGCACCTGAATGGACAGAAGAGGACCTCAGCCAGCTGACAAGAAGTATGGTTAAGTTCCCAGGAGGGACCCCAGGTCGATGGGAAAAGATTGCCCACGAATTGGGTCGATCTGTGACAGATGTGAGTTCACTCAGATTTGCATTGTATAGAGAGTGACAAACCAGAACAAGCCAACTATGTAGGAGGCAGACATAGATGGGTCCTACATTGTTTTTGGAGAAAGGCTGCAATTCTTTGAGGACCTGGAAGTGAACCATTAATGAAATAAGCAAGAAGCAGATGTGAGTCAGTCCCCTGGTCCACAATTAACAGCTGTGTGAGGAATTCTAGTGTTTGGCCGACTTGAGCTACTGAAACCTAATCATAAAAAAACAATGCCAGGTTTTGTGTTTACAGTGACCCTTTAATTGTGGAAAAAATAGTTCTCAAACTGATCAGAATTAGAGATTGTATTTCAGCTGGATCTTTTTAACATTGTACAGATTGCTAGTATATTTAGACAGGTGGTTTGGATTAATTAAACGAGCCCTAGTCCCATAATACAAATAGAATGTTTAATTTTTTATTTCAAGGATGATACTAACTATTCATTGTGACAAGCTGTGTCTATGTGGTATGACCATTCACACCTGAGTATGACTATTTGAATGTAGGTGTGAATGGCCAAACCTAACATTTAGAAGACAAGTATTTACCTATAATGGTTTTTTCCTTAATACTTTAAGTGCTTTAATTTAGGAAATTTAGAGACTCTTTAGACACTTACACAGTGTCTGACATGGACTAAATACTTAGTAAACATTTAATTGAAATTTAGAAAAAAAAACTTTCAGTGGCAAAATTGATATTTTCATAAAAGATAGTAAATATTATGCACTAAATTTACTTAAAATATATTCTGTAGACCTAAAAATTCTTAAGGAATTACTGAAAGCAAAGATTTAAAATTTCCACTTCATATCTGTTAATATGTTTTTAGGTCTTTTTTGATAACACAAAATTTTAAAAAGAAATAAAATTTTTACTAAACATAGCTACCAAAGACAAATGAACAAAAAAAACCCTGGTGCTATAAACTTACTTTTCATAGTAAACTTCACTTTTTAAATTTAGAAACAAATGTACAAAAATTACTGCCAAGTTTTCTGGGGATTTTTTTTTCTCTTTGAATAGGAACTTCTTTGAAAACTTTAAATTATATATATGAATATTGTTATTACACAGGTCTTTTTGAAATCACACTTTAAAACTATTTGAATATTTATAAGATGTTTTCATTATTTTCACTTTGCAGTTGAAGTATGATCATGGGGAAAATAGCTATTATATCCTGTAACAAATTTCTTTTGCTGTTTCATGAGGAGACCAGTACTTTAGTAACTGGAAAACCTTACAAGGATACCTTTCTTCTGCTTAGAATGTTGCTAGGATGTGCATTTTATTTTCTCATCTTAAATATGTATGTAAAAGATAAGTTAATAATGACTTATCAGTGAATGTCAGACCACATTTAAGACATTGCATGGCTATTGATGTTTTAACTACTATGACCCTGCAGTTATACAGCTGCTAATAAATAGTATTAACAAAAATTACTAATTTCTACAAAGTTATAAAACACTGATTGAAAAGGGACCAAAACTTTTAGTTTAGTTGTTTAATGAAGATGTACATTAATTTAGTGTCTCATGTGAAGACAGCACTACTTCTAATTTTTTATGTAATATTTTTAGTTAATGTTAAAGGGAGATAGGAAATTAAGTAAAGTAATATTTTAAATATGTTGTCATTAAAATCTGATTAAATTTTTTTTTGTATTTTTTAGTGGAAAGTTTTTTAAAAATGCTAAGAATATCCTGATAGAACCACAGAGCCTCATAGGTCTAGAATATCTATATTTAATTTTACAACAGTAGTGTTGGTACAAGGAAATCTTTCTAAACTTTTGCAAATTCATCCCGTGTTTCATTTTTTTTTTTCCTCTATAGACCTCCCTAAGGGAGACTTATTTTATGCTTGCATGGAAGTGGCAAATGTGACTTTTCCAATTGTTCATTTGTGTGCACATGCCAAGTATTAGTTCTGTTTTCATAATATCAAAAGTATCTTGGAAATAGTTAATGAACCTAAACTTTTATAGTGCCAAAAAATTGCCATTGTAATTCTTCTTCTATGTCAGGATTTATTACATTGCATTTTCACACTGCATTTTTATCTTGTGAGCATCATCTCTGTAGCTGCACTATACGTTTCATTTTAGTAACTGTGCGCACACACGCACACACATACAAACACGGAGCATAAATCACTCTTTCTAAAAGAGAACAGGTGTGCAAAGACTCAGCAAACTCCTCTCAGGGACACATAGGAATGACTTGTGAATCACATTGAAGCACCTGAACTCTATTCAGTTAATAGAGTTTCTTCAGTAGAATGTTAAGTGAAAGTTAATCATACTTTAGAAGAACACTGAGGTTTCTTTTTGGCTTATGGTGTTAATCAGGTTTGTTTTCAGTAAGTATTTGATTATGAAAAAGAAGCTAGGTTCTCTCCCTTTACATCTGCATACTGACCCGATCACCTGACCAATTTGCCCCTGCTCGTCACAGCTGTCCTTTGACCCGGTTTCCTTGCTGAATTTGTAGCTTCGGGCTTGATTCTCTTTCCTTCGAAAAACAATTAACCTTTTGGGAGGGAGAGGTGAAAGTGTGACAGTGGTGGAATCTATATAGTTCTTTATTTGGATTGACAGATTATAGTGAAAAACCTACTTTATTCCTCAATTAAGAAGGGAATTAAGTATATTAATTCTCATAATTAGTAGAGTTAGATTACTAAATTCTACTCTGGAGAAATATAAGCAATGTTTTTCACTTTTTAAAAAATTGACACCAAGTACATTATAATTCAGATACACCTAAATAAACTCTAAGACCTATTTTATTATGGATTAAATATTTTAAATGTTAATACATGCCTTTCAGCAAATAATTTTAGTAACTACAAAGGACATTTAAATTGTAAAATCAACAGAGGAAACAAAAACTGTCTGGCATGTTAAACCAACTTTAATGTGATTATTAACTGCAGGTTTTCTAAATTAAGGTCAGGGAGCCTCATATTTCGTAGTTGTGAGTAGTGTTATTCTCTTGCCTGAAAGGATGTAAATTGATTCTCTTTCTCTCTGTGGTCACTAATCTCTTGCATTCTGGTTGTGATAACAGACTGATTAGAGATTTTCTGCTTGCTTAGAAAAGGTCCAGATAGGCAGCAAAACAAAAGACAGGTGGCTAAATTTAAACAGACTTTCATAATTAGTTTAGTGCCCTAGTGTGAGGCAAGAGGCAAGTAGCTAGATAAGCATCCCATTATGCTAGTGAGGAGAAGGAAGATAAGATTTTATATAGCTACAACTAGGGTAGAGATAGAGGATGATGACTTTTGGGGAAATTATATATTGTTATGGTGGTTGTCTCAGAAACACTAAAGTGCACCGGGAGTAGTGGCACACACCTATAATCCCTGCTACTAAGAGACTGAGACAGGAAGATTTGCAAGTTCAAGGCCAGCCTGGGCAACTTAGTGGGATACTGTCTCAAAATTAAAAATAAAAAGGGGTGGGAGTATAGCTCAGAAAACACTCCTAGGTCAATCTCCACTACAGCAAAAAAAAAAAAAAAAAACAAAAATCGTAAATGGATTGTTATATCAAAAACAAGCTTTGTAGTTTATCAGTGTACTAAATATATATATAGTACTAAATATATAGTTATTCTTTTGGCTAATATGTTGCTGTTAGTTTTAGAGTCATACTGGTCCTACCCCAAATTGTAAAGATGACAGGATTGTTCTTTTGGTTTTCCATTTTCATCCTCACAGACCCCTTACCAATTTTCTGTTCGAGCAGTTCTTTGTCTGAGCCTGGTCTGTATTCCTCTCCCTCCCTTGTTCCTTATCCTGTCAACTTCACAATCTTCAAAGACTTTTAAATTTTATAATGGAATGAGTGCTTTATTTCATTCTCTTTGCTAGACGAGTCACTAGCTAATCTGACACACAACTTTCAATATTAATAGATGATAATAATTTAATGTTATTAGATGTCATATACACACTTGCATTTAAAATCTTCATGTTCTTATCCTAAGGATCTGAATGATTGGTGTGGGCATTACAAGCAACCTGATTGCCTATTTGAAAGCAGAGTGCTATTTTGAGGTACTAGGAACTTTTGTGTCCGTCAGACAAAACTACATAATCAATTACTTAATCTCTCCATTGGTATGGCTGAAGTTTTGCTATATGTGCCACAGTGATTAATGTAAACCTTTTTCCCCCCTCTACTTTTATAAAGAATTTTCAGGTTTAGCTATATTATATGAGATATATAGATAAAGATGAGTAGTACTGGGGAAGTTTATTTGAGTTTGATTTTTTTCAGTTTTAATTTATGACAGTTGTTTTGAGGAATAGATATGAAATTCTAACAATAGTTTTTAAACATCTTTTGAAGGTGTATAATTTTTCTCATATGACCTAATGAGAAGGAATATGTTATCAAAGTCCTTTTTTTGCATTTCCCAGATAAACTCTACTTGATCATATATAATCATTCTTTTAATAAACAGCTGGATTTAACTTGTTGATTTAAAATGCCTGCATTTACATGCACAAGTGAGAATGTTATAGAAATTTTGAAGTTTACTAGTTGGATATATTTAGGTAGGGCCTAAATATTTAGGTAGGCAGCCTTCTAAAATGAATTTATTCTAGCCTACTCAGATTATTTCATTATATAAGCTTTCTAGCATTAGATAGTCAAGAAAATATTGAATTCATAACACAAAGAATAGGATGCCTTGAAAAAAATTAGAGCAAAAATGAATAGCAAGTAACAAAAACAAACGAAGTAGAATTATTGAAAGCTATCAATAGGAAAATCTCCTGGAGAACAGAATAGAAAGACAAATTGTTTTAAAATATTGTAGAAAGGAAATTCAGGGAATCACTCCAGGGAGTCCAAATCTGACTAGAAGGAATTCCAATGGGGGGGGGGGGGGACAGAGGCAAGATCATTGTTCAATAAATAATATAATCAAGTTTTCTAGAATGTATGGACACCTGAGACAGCTATGTGAGAGCTTTCCAAAATCAAGTGGGATACATAGGAAAGGTCCTGGGAAATTTTTATGAATATCGAGACTATATAGATCTTCAAAGTTTCTATGAAGACACCTCCAAAGTAAGACAAAATGTAATGATAACAATTACAGCAACACTAGATTCTGAGAGACAAGGGGAAAATGCCTTCTTAGTTTTGAGGAGAAATGTTCTGAATCCAGAACAGACCAAGTACAATGACATGTACATGAGGTAAAGACTCATACCCATTCTTAGAAGTTTTCCTGAGATTGTACTCCAGCAAAAAGAGGGATGAATCAAAGAAGACAAAATGGGATCTAAGAAATAGTTGATCCATCTCAGTGAACAGAAATCACTGTAGTCCACAGCTACACAGCAGGCAAGAGCAGTAAGATCAAATTGGAATAGGAGGACTATGGACTACATGTTTGAAACCCTGGGAAGAGGGAGATTTATAGAATAGACAGCATGGCTGAAAACTTGGGAAAATGTATATATGGAAACAGGCATCTAGAAACTCTGCAAAGTACAGAAACCCATTATAAAGGAATAGTCCAGGTTTCAGTAGACTAAAGAGTGGAATGATATAGCAAAAGAATATGATACTGCCAACCTTCTCTTTTGAGTAGCACAAGTGTGATCACAGCACATTATTTGTCACAACAGTGAATAGTATTTACCAGGTCACAATTATGTAATATTGTACAAAACAGCTTTTCATATTTTAACCATCTTACATATTCTCCAAATGGGTTTTCAGTTTTTAAAATCTACAAATTGTGGAAGACTCTGGCATGCTATTTACCAAAATATGTTCTCTCTTCCTCTTTAGTGATCAATTTATAGTTAGGTTCATGTACACCCAACAGCACTATATTCCCAAGCCTCAAAACCTCTGATATGGCTATGCTACTCTTTTCAGAGGAACATAATGGAAGTAATGTGTATTTGTAGGAGCTCTTACTCATTTTTCCTTTGCATGGAGCTAGAACACTTATTTGCCTGCAACTAAACTGCAACCATGCAAGCAAAGACAGTTTCCCTAAGGGAATGTGTGGAGTAAAAGTCATAGGGACAGGTGATATGAAGAAAACTAAAGCAGGGTAAAAGGACAGAAATTGAAGAAAGTTGCCATTTAGAAACAGGGTTCTAGGGAAGTCCTCCCTGAGTGGTGATATTTGAGCAGAGATGCAAGAGGGAGAAAGTTTGTCTGAGAATGGACATTGCAGGTTAAAGGAAACAGCACTTACAAAGACTTTGAGGCTAAAGTAGGCTTGGGGTATGCAGGGTCAAGCAGAGATCAATACTATCTGAAAAGGAGTGAATAGAAGGAAATTACTGAAGATGAGACCAAGAGGTAGTGAGTCCATAAAAGACCTTTTTGGCCAAGGTAAAGATTTTAGATTTTACTCTGAGTGAGATGGGAAAGCACTGGAAGAATCCACACAAAGGAGTGCAGGAATCTAAAAGGATCATTCTGACTGCTGTGCTCCTGAAAAGCTCCATAAGCAGTTGCTTTCTCAGACACCCTTTTGAATACATGTACCACAGAAATAAATATTCAAGGTCTCATGAAGCTCTAGTCAACCACTTGCTCTCATTAAAGCAAAGTATATTTGAAGACTACAGGAAACATTTTCTTTATATAGTTCCCTTTTTAAGATTCTCATGTATTTTTTCTGTATCATGTTAAGTGTTCTCCATGTTTTTAATATACTGAGTCTGTAATTTTTACTCACTTATCAGAACCTAGTATCTTACTGAGAGGATAGTATCTACTTTAAAGCCTAATTCTCATTGACTAGTTACAATCACATGTACTTTTAATACTGTGGATGACCTTATTCATAAAAGAGTTTGTTTGGTTATGGTCTGGTAATAGCATCAGACTTTATAGTAGGGATTTATTTTATTGCCTCTAAATTACTTGCCTAACTTCTTATTTACAGCTTGGAGCTGCAGCAAGTCCATAGACCCTTGAGCAGATACTTCAATGTGAATGCAGTTTAAAATCACTTCCTGGTCCTAAAAATTTTGGGGAACAAATAAGAGAAGAAGATGAGTGAATATGTATAGGATTATTAAGAATATTCACTGGATAGAATAATAATCTCTACAAAACTATACTATTGTCTCTTGACCAAAGTATTTTTTCCCAGTAAATGGCCATCTACACTATTTATAGAGATAATCAGTTAATGAAAGTTCCCCTTTTTTAAATGGTTAAGATGAACACAATTATTATCTCTTGTATTTTTCTATCCAGACAGATAGAGAATCCAGAGAAAATTTTTAAGACATTGGAGAAATAATAAGAATGAACAGCACTGCTTTCTGCCAGTTGGAAACATTTTCAAGTGCTTTATTTAATGCTCAGGTAACAGAGTGCACTTTGTATTTGAAAGCCACAGTAGTTCTCAGTTATTTTAATGAGTGCTAAATTCAAATAGAAAGTTGATCAAAAATAAAGGCAACAAATACAAATAATGAACTCAATTTGTTTAAAAAAGACTTAGAATATCAAGTCAGCTGAAATTTTGGAAAAAAAATGTGACTTAAGGTTATTACTCATAATCAACTTTTTTTTTCTGAGTTATCAGAAAAATGATATGAACATCCACTTTGGATAGCAGAAGTATATAACCATATAACTGTCAGCTAACCCTAGCTCTGTCCTATGGATTATAATTTTCATGTTGCTGATTTAATATTCTATTATTTTCATCAGTGTTTTCACTAGCAAGAATGAAACCTATTTTGGATTTTTTTTTCCGTTTATTCTACCTTAACTGATATGTCTTAGACTGAATCATAGAGCCACTATTTATTAAGAATTTAAAGATAGCCTGTAATCCCAGCACTGTGGGAGGCTGAGACAGGAGAATCGTGAGTTCAAAGCCAGCCTCAGCAACAACGAGGCACTAAGCAACTCAGTAAGACCCTGTCTCTAAATAAAACACAAACTAGGGCTGTTTGTGACTCAATGGTCAAGTACCCCTGAAGTTCAATTACCAGTACCAAAAAAGGAAGAAAGAATTTAAAGATAAAAATAAATTTGGGCAATAGGAAGAGTAGTTTTAAAATGTTTTCTGCTTGACCTCAGAACATAGTGCAACATATTCTCCCACAGTTCTGCAATCCATGTGACTGCTTATACAATGTAGATGCAGTGTTTTGTCCAAAACCCTCACCAAGCTGGTAACCCATAGTATTAACTGCTCAGATAAGTCATCTTTGTGAGGCCTTTGTAGAAAGATGTGTTTTCTTCCCATAGGATACTAGAAAAAAGACCTGAACATCCTTGTTAAGTCAGGGACCATATCTTCTGCAATTGCATATGATATCCAGAATGAATTGCTAGAAAATTCATTATGGACCATGTGAAAAAATAATATTGAATGTTTCAAGAGTAAATTGGCACCCACATTATGGAAGTCATTCAAAATGTGGGAGGAGAGCAATAGATTTGGTGATGACCATGTTCACTGAGACACATCTTAACTTTTCTGAAGTGGCATAGTATCTTACTCAGACACCCTGTATGGAGCTTTATATTAGACCACTATTAGGAAACTTCTTTATCAGTTGCAGATGCCACATTTTCTCCAAACAAAACATTTTGTCATCATCTGCCATGTAAATACCTCCTCCTGAGTCAGAAACTGAAGAGAGAAATTCCTAATAAAAAGGGGTCACGTGCAGCTATCATTTTTATAAAACCATCTTATGACATCAGAAAATATAGACTTAGCAAAAAGATTAGAATATTATAGTAATTATTAAACCACATTGAATTGGAAAATTGTACTTTGCATCTTTCTAATGAACATGTTGTAAGTTCTAAGTTGCCTTTTTAAGTGAGAATGAAAAGATATCACTCTAAGATGATAGTGATGTTCCATCACTTTCATTGTTTTACACTGAGAATATGAAGGACTGTGATTATGTATAGTAGACAATATGAAGCATCTCTAGCCAAGTATTCTCAGTCCAATTCATTGACTCTAAAAACAGGAAACTTGGTCTTGGCTACATATCGGGAAACTGGATCAATACAATCTATGTTTTAATACTGGAATGTCAATGCTAAATGAATGATTTCAACCCCACATATCATTGGCATTTCCTTATCGAAGAGGATCCTGAAATTAAGAGTCTGTTTGGTTTAAGAAAATGTATTAACATATTTAATAACCATCAGCCCTCCATATATGAGGACAAAAGATTTATGTAGAAGTCTATATCATGACTCTAAGGTGTCAGAGAATTATGTGCATCTTGAATTAAGAGATTCTGCAGCCAGATATATTTGTGATTTTGTTAATTGACCTTAAATGAAGTTTTCTGAACTCCATACATGACCATGCATGTTATAACTTATGAGTACAGGCAGGAATCGGGCAAATAAGATATAAAAGATAGATCATAAGCTTTTCTGAGAATTGGGCTATTGTGATTCCTCTATTGTTTAGGTACAATGTAACATACTCTGTATCTTTATACATCTTTGGTAAATTTTAAAGCTAGAAAAAATTACTAGAGATAAAGAGGGACGTTTTGTAATAATAATCCAGCTAATCCAGCTGGACACCGTGGCACACACCTATTATCCCAGTGGCTAGGGAGGCTGAGGCAGGAGGGATCATAAGTTCAAACCCATCCTCAGCAACTTAGCAAGATCCTAAGCAATTTAGCAAGACCCTGTCTCAAAATAAAGAATAAAAAGGACTGGGGATGTAGCTCAGTGGTTGAATGCCCCTGGGTTCAACCCCTGGTACCATAAATAAATAAATACTAATCCAGGAAGATGAAACAATTATAAACATTTATGTGCCTAATAAAAGAATACAAAAATACATGAAGGAAAAACTGGGAGAACTGAAGGTAGATATATATAAACAATTCAGTAATAATTATTTAAATTTCAATACTCCACTTCCAATAATGAATGAGTAGTTAGATTAATAAGGAAGAATTGAATGATATAAACCAACTAGACCTAACACATACTTCTAAAATACTCCATCTAACAACAATAGAATATACATTTTTCTTAAGTACACATGGAACATCCTACAGAATAGACCATACCCTAGGCCATCAGGTAAAGCTCAATAAATTTTTTTAATAATTTTTAGTTATACATGGACACAGTGTCTTTGTTTATTTTTATGTGGTGCTGAGGATCGAACCCAGTGCTTCACACATGCAAGGCAAGCGCTCTGCCACTGAGCCACAACCTCAACCCCAAAAGCTCAGTAAATTTAAAAGGATGAAAATAGTACAAATGAAATTAGTGATCAGGCACTGGAAAAATATTGGGAGGCTCAAGAAATATATGGAAATAAAACAACATACTCCTAAATAACCAGCCAGTCAAAGGAAAATCATAAGAGGAATCAGAAAATTCTTAGAGATGAATGAAAATGAAGACACAGCATACTAAATTTTAAGGAATGCAGCCAATAGTTTTTAGAGGGAATTTTGTAGCTATAAGTGCCTATGTTAAGAAAAAAGAAAAATATCAAGTAATCAACTCACCTTCCACCTTAAGATACTAGAAAAAGAAGAACAAACTGGGTACTTAAATCAAGCAGAAATTAATGAAATAGAACTGGAAACAGTACCAAATACTTATAATTGCAGTGACTCAGGAGGCTGAGGCAGGAGGATCACAGGTTCAAGGCCACCCTCAGCAACTTAGCAATACTCCATCTCAAAATAAAAAATAAAAAGGATTGGGGATGTAGCTCAGTAGTAAAATGCCTGAGGGTTCAATCCCCAGTACCAGTACCCCAAAAAAAGGAAGGGAGGGAGAGAGGGAGGAAAAAAGGAAAGACCTACAAAAAAGTAAGGCATTAGAGAAAAATCAATGAAACAAAAAGCTGATTCATTCAAAATGTCAAGAGAATTCACATAGGTTTAGTAAGATTAGCCAAGAAAAAAAGAAAAGAGACTTAAATAAAAAAGATTTTAAAGGAATACTGTTAGGAACAAGTGAATGCAAAGAAATTAGATATCTAATTTTTCTAATAAAAATAGATGAAATGGACAAATTCCTAGAAAGACAAACTGCTAAAACTGAAATTAAGAAATTGACAGAATAGACCTATAACAAGTGAAAGGTTGAATTAGTAATCAAAATCCTACACACAATGAAAAGCCCAGGCCCAAATGACTTCACCACTGAATTCTAGCAAACATTGAAAAAATTAAAACCAGGTTGCCTAATGTGAATGAGACCTGGGTTGTATCCACAGCACTGCAAAACAAAACAAAAAAATATTAATATTTCACAACTCTCAAAAAAATAAGAAGGGGCTGGGTTGTGGCTTAGTAGTAGAGCACTTACCTAGCACATGTGAGGCATTGGGTTCAAGCCTCAGCACCACATAAAAATAAATAAATACATATGTCCATCTATAACTAAAAAAAATATTAAAAAAAAATAAAAGAGGGATGATGACTACTACTACTACTACTCATTTCATTTTATGATGCTAGTATTACTTTAATTCAAGACCAGATAAAAACACAGGAAAACTATGATGCAGTTTGGAATATGGATGCAAAAGTCCCTCAATAAAATACCAGCAAACTTAATCCAGCAACATATAAAAGGAATTCATTATCGTGATCAAGTGGGATCAAGGTAGGTTCACCACCTGAAAATCTACTAATGTAAATACTTCATGTCAGTAGAATAAAAAGCAGTACCACATGATCATCTTAATAGGCACATTTGACAAAATGCAGCTTTTGGGCAGAATAAAAACATTCAACAAAAGGAATAAAAGGGGAAGTGTCTTAACCGGATAAAGAGAGTCTGCTAAAACCAGCAGCTCATGCCATGCTTACTCATGAAAGACAGATGCTTTGCTGCCATAAACAGGAACAAAACAAGGATGTCTGTTCTGCTTCTTTTCAGCGTTTTTTGTACCAAAGGTCCTGGCCAGCACAGTTTTACAAGAAAAATAAAATTGGAAGAGAAGTAAAACGATCTCTATTTGCAGATGACATGATTTGATATGTAAAAAACCATAATGAATTCACTAAATAATCATTGCAACTAAGAAACCAGTTTAGCCTTGTTATAGGATCCATATCAGATATCAAATTTTCTACATACATACCAAAATCAGTTTTATTTTTATATACTTGCATTGAATAGCCTGAAAATTAAATTCAGAAAATTTTGTTCTCAGTAGCATTTTAATAAAAATAAACAAAACAGGGATAAATTTAACAAGAAAAGTGGAAAACATTAGCTCTGAAAACTACAGAACATTGTGAAATAAATTAAAGACCTAGGTAAATGGAAAATATTTCATGTTCAAGAATTAGAAGGCTTTACTTTTTTCTTTTTTCTCTTTTTCATATGAGATCTCACTGTATTGTCCAAGCTGGCCTCAAACTCCTGGGCTCATGTGATCTTCCTGCCTCAGCCTTCTAAGTAATTGGGCCACAAGTACAAAAGGCTGGAGGTAGGGTAGCTTAATAATAGTAGAGTGCTCTTGGGTTCAATTTCCAGTGTTGGCGCTGGGGCAGTGAACACATGAAACCAAACTATTAAAAATTTAAAAGTAAATACCTTCAGACCTCATCAAAATTTAAAACTTTTATGCCTCAAATGATATCATCAAGAAAGTAAAAAAAACCAGCCAGGCGCAGTGGTGCATGCCTGTAATCCCAGCACTTTGGAAGGCAGAAACAGGAGAATCACGAGTTCAAAGTCAGCCTCAGCAACAGTGAGGCGCTAAGCAACTCAGTGAGACCCTGTCTCTACATAAAACACAAAATAGGGCTGGAGATGTGGCTCAGTGGCCGAGTGCCCCTGAGTTCAATCCTCAGCACCACAAAAAAAAAGAAAGAAAGAAAGAAAAAAGACAAGCTGGACACAGTGGTAGGCTGAGGAGAAGGATCTTGGGAGGCTGAGGCAGAAGGATCCCAAGTTCAATACCAGTCTCAGCAACTTAGCAAGACCATGTCTCCAAATAAAAAAAGGGTTAGGGATGTAGCTAAGTGGTAAAGCACCCCTGGGTTCAACCCCAGTACCTCCCCCCCAAAACACAAAGAAGGGGAAAAAACAACCCCCTAAAGAGTAGGAGAATGTACTCATGCATCTTATATCTGATAAAATATGTATACTCAGAATATATTTTAAGAACTTAGAACTCAATAATAAATAACCCAAATAAACTGGATATAGGAGATGAAGAGATGTTCCTCCAGTGAAAATACACACATGTCCAATAAAAATTGAACATGGTCAGGTACAGTAACACATACCTGTTGATAGCTGCATTGTTCATAACAGCCAAAGGACAAAACAACATAAATGTCTATTAACTGATGAAGGGATACACAAAATGTGGCATGTCTGTACAATAGAATGTTATTCAGCAGAAAAAAAGGAAGTACTGTTAGATACCACAACTTTAGTGAATCTTGAAAACATTACACAAAGTAAAAAGAGCCAGTACAAAAAGCCTATGTATTATATGATTCCATTCATGTGAAAGTCCAGAACAGGGAAATCTATAGAGACAGAAAGTAGGTTAATGTTTGATTAGCACTTGGTAGGGAGTGGGTTAGGTTAAGGGATGGGGATGAACAGGTAAAGGGTATGGGTTTCTTTTTGAGGTGATAAAAATGTTCTGTAATTGACTATACACATCTGTAAATACACTAAAAACATTGAATTGCATAGTTTAAGGGAGAAAACTATATGATATATGAATTACATCTTAATATAGAAATTTTTTAAAGGGAAGAGCTTTGTGTAATATTGTAGAATAATATCAAATTATTTGTTAAGAAAAAATTATCTAACATCCTGTGTGTTTATAGTTACATAAATGTAAAAAGGGTTAAAATTCATAGAACTATACAACAAAAAAGAAAAAAGGCAATATTTTGTATGATAATGTTTTAAAAAATTAAATCTTGCCAGGCACACTGTCACATACATGTAATTACACTGACTCAGGAGGCTGAGGCAGGAGGATCACAAGTTCAAGGCCAATCTCAGCATCTAAGCAAGGCCCTAAACAACTTAGTGAGATCCTGTCTCAAAAAATGAAAAGACTGGGGATGTGGTTGAGTAGTAAAGCACCTCTGGGTTTGAACCTGGTACCAAAAACATAAAAACAAAAAAATTTTAAATAGATAGCATCAATTGAGAGAATAAGGATTAATTGTGATGAGAGTTGATGTCATGGTGGTGGCATCAGAGAAGTGTTCAAGAAGAAAGGCACATTTGAAAGTACCTTGAAGGGTGGTTTGGCTCTAGACATACATACTTATGGAGAGCTTTGATAAAAGAAGGTAAAGCTGGGCGCGGTGGCACACAACTGTAATCTCAGCACTTTGGGAGGCTGAGACAGGAGAATCGCGAGTTTAAAGCCAGCCTAAGCACCAACAAGGCACTAAGCAATTCAGTGAGACCCTGTCTCTACATAAAACACAAAATAGGGCTGGGGATGTGGCTCAGTGGTTGCGCACCCCTGAGTTCAATACCCGGTACCAAAAAAAAAAAGGAAAGGAAAGACATTTCAGAAGATGTTGATGATAGACAAAAGGAGAGTATAGTTGCCCTGAGGATTTCTGACATCTAGGGCAGCATTAATTGTTGGGTTCTGCTGAACTGAAAGATACAAACAGGAAAGAGAATAAAATCAGAATGTGAATTTTCTTGCATGTTAGACTCAGAATTGAACACTAGTATATAATCAGTGATTAGCCTAATCTGGACTGATACAGGTGGTGGGACTAGTACAGGAAAAAGGAGGGAACTGGAGAGGTTGATATTGTGAATAATTTGGCAGTGGGTTGGGCAGGGAGAAAAAAAGTCTAAAAATTGGTTCAGGATTTGATCTTACATTGAACTCAGGGGTACTCAACCACTGAGCCACATCCTCAGCCCTATTTTGTGTTTTATGTAGAGACAGGGTCTCACTGAGTTGCTTAGTGCCTCGCCGTTGTTGAAGCTGGCTTTGAACTCGCGATTCTCCCGTCTCAGCCTCCCACATGCCTGCTGGGATTACAGGCGTGTGCCACCGCGCCTGGCTGAATGAAGGTACTATTAAGAAAAGGAGGAGGAACATACAAGTTATTTTGGGAGAGAAGTTGGTGAGTTTAGTTTGGGTTTTGTTTAGTCTAAGGAGCTAATAGATCTATAAATAAGAAATTTAGTGGCAGTTAGAGGGAAGGCATTTAGTAGAGGAGAAAGAATACTTGACCTGTTTGTCTATAAATGAGAGATTTTTTTCAAACAGTGATGTGTTATAGTGATTGAGAGAGCCAAGATTTTAGATCCCTACTTTCCTGGGTTCAACCTTGGACATTATTTTCTTTGGGCCTCTGATTTTGTAAAATGGGGATAAGATTCTATACCTACTTAATATGGCTGCTGTGAAGAATGGGCATATACACTTGCACACGTGCGTATCTTATTTAGAACACAGCCTGGCACATAGGTTCTTTTCAGATCCGATGATCCATTGTTACATGGTTAATTTCTGTAAGATTGGCATTCCAAGGTAGTGGGCAGGACCAGAGACAAAAGCTAATAATTTATTTTCCAAGATATTGTTGAATAGATAGAATGAGATAATAAAGGAGAAAATGCGAAGAACTATAAAATGGCAAGGACTGGATGTTAAGGAAATTATATTAGCGAACAAGGGACAGGAGTATGTAGGAGGAGCCCATGATGGAACATTCAGGTAGAGAGAGGAAAAACTAGGATATACTGTTATGAAAACCAAGTGGAATAAAAAAAAAAAGGATCAAGGGAACATTGCTTTGAGTAGAGCCCATCTAAGCCAAGTTTGAAGGTTTATCGGATGTAACTGATAGACTAGGAGAAGATGAAGATATAAAAGCAAAGGAAATTTAATTTATGGGACATAGTCTTATGAGGATTCAAGTAACAGCTTTAGCTCAAGAGGAAGGAAGATAATTTTTTTTCTTTGATTTGGGCTGAAAGAAGGAAAGGTTATGTGGTAGTGCAATCAAGTTTTGAATTGGAAAATTTGGAAGTCAAGGACACCTATGTTGAGTAACTTCAATTTGTTTCTGTTAAATAGGAAGCAAGGTCATCTGTGGAGAGAGAAGGTTCAGGATGAAATTGAGTGTTTCTAAGCAACATTAAATGTTTTCTCTATTTCTGCCCTTTGTATGAATGGAAAACAAATGATTTATTTCAATTATAATAGGAGTATTTACTAAACCTTTAACATCTGCTAGGTATTATGCTAAGAGCTTGTTTCAAACTTAAAACATCCATAAGAGGCAAGAGAGGAATGTTATCGACATATTAGAAAGGGTACTATATGTGACTGAGAAAAGAGAGTATTGCTCAAGGTTACCCAGCTAATAAAAAGCGGAACCAAGTTTGAATACCAGTCTACCTAACTTGAAGCTCTTAACCATACTTTCTAAGGTTTTATTTTCAGATTTTATTAATGCAGTGAAATATGTTGGTTCAAGAATATATGTGGATTAATGGAATAGAAAAGCTTACAAAAATAGTCCATGCATACAATAGAATATAACTTTAATAAAGTTAACGTTTTAAATTGAGAAAAGATATCTTATTAGAGATGTATTGGGGCAAATAACTTCATTTAAAATTTTTTTACTTGGGCCTGATTTTTTCAAAATTATATCATAGAAATCAGAACAGCAGTTGTCCATGGCAGAATAGGAAGAGGACTTTCTGGAGTAATAACAATGTTCTGTAATTCAATTGGGAAATTATTGACATAGATCTACTTTTTAAAGAAACTCATTGAATTGTACATGTAAAATCATATGCTCTGTAAATTTTCTGTCTTTAAAAAGGGAAATATATATGTGGTAGATCTCTAAGACATTAAATGAAAAAAGCAAACTGGAGAATGTAACACACAATATGGTATACCATTGGTTAAAAAGTAAAGTAGAAAAAAATTACCTCTAAATAAAAGTACTTTTGTGAATCCACACTCACGTAAATGAATCATGATTTTTGGATCAAAATAAAATTCTTCTTCTAGTGTCACTGTCAAAGTCATATTATCTTAGGGTTTCTTTCTAGGATACATACATAGAATTTTACATTGTGGCACCAGTAGCATAAACAATGATCACTGTAGTCACTGGTATGACATTCCCCAGTGAGCAAAGATACTCAATTTCTAGAAAATCTATCTTAAAAAAAGAATAAAAGAAAGGAAGAGATGAAAATGACCCACTTTAGATACTCTACCACTGAGATACATCTTCAGTCCTTTTTTTCTTTTGAAATGGGCTTGCTAAATTGCCACGGCTGTCCTCGAACTTGAAGTCCTCTTGCCTCAGCCTCCCCTGAGATCACAAGCTTGTACCACTACTCCCAACAAAAGTAGCGATGTTTTAAGAGGCAGCCTAGTATAATGGAACTGTCACTCGGAGGTAGTGAAGTGATTTGAGTTCTTCCTCTGATTTCTCTGCTGAATAGATGGAGATTTGGGGGCAAGCCATTTAATCTCTCTGGGCTTCAGTTTCCTTATTGGTTAAATAAATGAATTGGACTAATGGCTGAGTGTCTTCTAGGCCTCATATATAATGAACCCTGGCTGTTCACATGAACCTGACATGAAATAGGCCACTCAACCTTCAAGGCACATGGAAAGTAAGGTTTTTGGCTTTTCTTGTTTTTGAAACAGGTGACAACCAAAGCCAAGCAACTGAAAGATTCAGTTACCTGCTCTCCAGGTGAGTTATACCACATACCTTATCTCACTAATATATAGTGGTCTTCAAAATAAAGCATTTCTTATACTTCTTCAAATACAAGTGTGTGGTAAGTTTTGCCCAGTGAACTCCTTATCAGTCTTAACTCTAAAAACAGTTGAATTACATGCATCAACAAGCCAATCCTGCCCTGTATATACAGTTGGTGCTAAGATATATTTAATAAGTTTAAAAAATTACACAAGTCTTGTTCTTCTCTAGTATCTGTGGGACAGAGAACACAATAGAGCACCCATCTGCCTGGTACACAGATTCACTACGCACACTCCCCACACTATCCACCACCACACACACCAGCTTTACCCTTTAGGATGGATTAGCAGCTTTCCTGAGAATTTGTGTTTCTCAAAATCTGTGTCCTCCAAGATTAACTGGAATTGTATTAGACTCTCTATACTCTGCTTGGAACTAAGAAGTAAGAAGGTCCTTCCTAAATCTTCCCACCTACCTCAAATACAGGTTCTAGAAAGAGTAATGCAGACAAGCCAGAGATTAGCAAACCCTGAGATCTCCAGATCACCCCCAAAAAGGATTCCATTTGGTGCTCTCTGGGAAGTAGGATGTTTCCAGGTTCCTTTTCTACCAGTGAAGTTATCGGTCTGGACCTGGAGGCAGAGCTAGGCATTGGGATATTGTGTGAGAACAGTTTGCTTGCAAGATGGTCTCCACCAATGTGTTCTTGAAAAGCACTGCAGCTTAGAGTAAGCAACAGACACAGATCTTCCTAGATCATTGCCAGAGGAGCAAGAAGTATTATGAAGACAACAGGAAATATGTAGTTGAACATTTAAGGAAGCTCTGAGGCAACACCTGTGATTGGGAGAAGAGTCAGTTCGCCCTTTACTGTCAGTGGCACCAGAGGCAGCTTCATGCAGAGACTAGATCCTATGCGTGTGCCTCACAATTGGAGAGGGGAAAAAGTAAAAACCTATGTGATATTTAGCCATATCCAAATATCCTACAGCTCCTCTAAAAGTACCACTAGGTTTCAATCACAAGTATATTCACTGAACTCTGTATTTTATTTTCTAAGAGCCTTTAAATATCCACAGAATTAATGCTGGATATGGTGGCCCACACCGGGAAACCCAGCAGCTCGGGAGTCTGAGGCAGGAGGATTACAAGTTCAAAGCCAGCCTCAGCAACTCAGCAAGACACTATCTCTAAATTAAAATATTAAAAAAGGGCTGGGGATGTGGCTTAGTAGTTAAGTGCCCCCCGAGTTCAACCCCAGGTACCAAAAAAAAAAAAAATCCAAAGAATTTTGAAATTAAAATGTTTCTTTTAATTTTGTTCACTATTTTAAAGATTTCCCCATAAAATTATGCTTTCTGAGATATTAGAAAATCTGAAATTGTTTCCTAAGATTTTGTGAATGTCTTTCAAAGTAGAAAAGTTTAGAGAAATAAAGCTGGCTAATAGGCTACAAGGTAGAATAACCATCAGAAAGGTCAGAAACACAGTCAATTCAAGTATTTGATCTTTTCTCATTAGAGTTGTTATAGTGAACATGTGAAGAAATGCCCATTAATAGAAACTCAAGAAAATAAACAAAAGGAAGAAAATAAAAATCACATGTAACTTACCCATTGGTGTTATTTCCTCAGAATTTTACGGTATTTTATAAGAATGTGACCATCACATAATGGCTTTGTATTTTTTTATTCCATATGCCATATTTCTATATCATCATTTTAATGACTACATAGTATTCCATAATATAGCTGTATCATAGGTTATTTAACAAGTTCCAGTTGTTGGATATTTTGGTTCTTTACTCTTGTGGAGAGAAGGGGTGAGGTTCTCATGTTGCTCAGGCTCAAACTCTTGGTCTTAAGCAATCCTCCTGCCTCAGCCTCCCAAGTAGGTGGGATTTTAGGTGCATGTCACTATGCCTGGCTTCCCTTTATTTTTATTTTTATTTTTGTGAAGTAGTTGTCTCCAATGTACATAGACAAAATGATCTTTTGGAGTATAGGAGGACTACATTAAGATTTTTACCAATTTTTGGCGGGGGGAGGCGGTGCCGAGTATACTGGGGATTGAACCCAGGGTACTTTACCATTGAGCTACATACTCATTCATTTTTTGTTTTTCATTTTGAGACAGGGTCTTGCTAAATTTCGTAGACTAGCCTTGAACTTGCAATCTTGCCTCAGCCTCCCGAGTGCTGGGATTACAAGCATGTGCCACCACACTAGGCTTCTACTGTTTTTATTTTATTTATTTATTTATTTTTGTGGTTGTAAATGGACAGAATGCCTTTATTTTATTTGTTTATTTTTGTGTGGTTCTAAGGATTGAACCCACACATGCTAGGTAAGCATTCTGCCACTGAGCTACAGCCCCAGCCCCTATTTTTATTTTTATGTTAAAACAGTAGAGAATTGAATTAAGCTTCCTCATATTTAATATGTATAAGTCACACTCTTACTGTGTCCATTATAAAATGGTGCTGCTACAGAGGACACTGAGGTTTCCTAAAGGAAGAGTGGAAATTCCACAGTGCCAACAGGTTGGGGTGGTCTTATCCCTCACTCTTTCACTTTTAACATATTGCAAGAAAATATCTGGTCAAGTGGGTTTATGGATAACCCTAGAATCTCAGTGACACTTTTTAATAAATGGAGAGCAACAATATGACTATTGCATATTAAACAGTCTTCCTAATATTTCAACA
Organism: Geosciurus inauris; assembly: GCA_004024805.1. Lineage (NCBI taxonomy): Eukaryota > Metazoa > Chordata > Mammalia > Rodentia > Sciuridae > Geosciurus > Geosciurus inauris. The sequence goes on along the minus strand of PVHX01001388.1, from coordinate 94,077 downwards.
AAGTGCTTTAAAAAGATACTGAATTTAAATTTCATATTTTTTATCAAAAAAACTAAATTTGGTGCCAGATATTAAAATCCCCAGTGTTGCAAAAACAAAAAAACAGATATTTGAAAATAGTTGCTTTAATATCATGGTTTTTTTGTGGCCAAAATGATGTGACATATAAAAACTCTCATTTTTACAGATTAAAAAATGTTTACTGGCATGATGGCACTTGCCTGTAATCCCAGTCACTCTGGCAGTCAAGGCCCAAAAGATCTCAAGTTCAAGGCCAGCCTCAGCAACTTAGTGAGCTGTCTGAAAATAAGAATAATAAATTAATTAAAATGTTTAAAATAGATTTTAACCCATAAATTCTTCAAACAAAGCTCATTTGTTAAAATGTAAGTGTGTAACACTTTCCATTTAGTTTACAAAACAACTAATTGGTTTAGGGAAGATTCTATGAAAATCTCTATAATTTGGATTGCAAAATGTATACTAAAGTCTAGTAAAAACAGACAATGATATGCTGCACAGCAAACACTGAACATATGTATGATGTATGATGACCATTAAAAATCAGACACCAGGTCTGGGGTTGTGGCTCAGTGGTAGAGTGCTTGCCTGGCATGTGTGAAGCATTGAGTACTATTCTCAGCAACATATATAAAAAAAAATAAAGGTCTATTGACAACAACAACAAAAAAATATATATATATATTAAAATAAATCAGACACCAAAATAAACAATTTGGAACTAAACTGCTAATTTAGTATTTTATGCAATGTTAAACAACTTTTCAGTCTCTTTGTTTTTAATATTAATGATATTTTCATAATAATGTTTTGTTTCACTTAGTATTTTTAGAGCTAGGCACAGTGGCCCACACCTGTAACCCCAGTGATACAACTCAGGAGGATCGCAAGTTTGAGGCCAGCCTCAGCAACTTAGCAAGACCCTAAGCATCTTAGTAAGGCCTTTTCTCAAAATAAAAAATAAAAATGGCTGGAGATGTGGCTCAAGTAGTCAAGTACTCCTGTACCAAAAACAAAAGTATCCCCCAGTACCAAAAAAAAAAAAAGTAGGGGATATAACTCTGTGGTAAAACACTTCTGGGTTCAATTTCCAGTACATATATATGTGTGTGTATGTGGGTGTATATATATATATATATATATATATATATATGTTTAAAATTTATTTATTTATTTAATTTGGTATTGGTGATTGAATTCAAGGGCACTTTACCACTGTGCCACATCCCCAACCCTTTTTACTTTTTATTTTGAGACAGGTTCTGGCAAAGTTGCTGAGGCCATGGCCTCCAACTTTCTGCCTCAGCCTCTGAGTCACTGGGATTACAGGTGTGCACCACTGCACTCAGCCTCAAATAACATTTCCTGACAAGTAATAAAATTTACTTCAAATAGCATTTTAAAAAAATTTTAGATAACTATTTCTCATCTTTATCTTTAAATTGATTTTATTTTTGTGGGTATGCTTCATTATTAACATTAGTAATATATTAATATAATTTATGAATAAGTAAATATGTATATGTTAGAATTGTGTATTCAAAAGTGTTTTACTGATGGGACACGTGAACAAAAAGTATGGATATCATGCTCATGAAATGTTGCTTGTTTGTAGCAGTAAACACCAGACTGGGACCAACCTAAATATTCATCTGTAAGGAATTATTTAAGTAAGTCATGACATATTTACTCATAGCCACTAAAAATGATGTGACTGTACATGAACTGATACAGAATAGTCTCCAAATAGTATCCTGCCACAGACATAAAAGGGGGAAGGCAAAGACAGATACACAGTGTTCTTTACTGGTTCATTTCTAGACATTTATACACTCAACACATTCACTCTCTCATACCCCAATCTATTATTGCCTTGGAAGAAGGGACCTAGAACCCAGAGAATTTTTCATTGTATTTCTGCTTATACTATTTGAATATTTTTATTACATGCAGAATTTCCATTTATTTTTAAAAAGCTAACAAAAAAATAAAAAGAAAGAAACCAGCACTTCAAAATTTGATATAAGTAAAATAATACCTCTTAGTAAAGTAACTAGATCTTCTGTACAGTACATAATTACTTCCTCAGGAGAACCTCCTCATAGTCACAAGTAAATATATTTCAAGGTTTACCTACATTTGACAAATTGTCCTCCAGAAAGGTTACACTGTCACTGTCTAACACTAGCCACTTAGAGCTATTTGAAATTAAAGTTTGATTAATTTGATTTAAGTAAATTTGTTTATTGATTCATTTTTTGCAGTGCTGGGGATTGAACCCAGGGCTCTCACATGCTCTGCAAGCACACTACCACTGAGCCACATCCCCAGTCCCCAGGATTAAGTAAAGTTACAAACAGTTCCTCACTAATATATCAGATATTTAATAGCAACACAGAATGTTGTACTAGACAGCCCAGGGATAAGACCAGTTTCTGCTTCTGGTACCAGTACATGAATGTACCTGTTTCCCTACATCTTTACCAGTACTGAATGTTGTTATACTTTCTCATCTAAGTCTTGCTTGATTTGTTTTTGCTATGCTAATGGATATAATGAAAAGTCTGGATTGTAAAGAATATCCTTCCTTACCTAATAAATATCAGGTTGTCCTTTCTCAGAGAGATCCTTGTATTTGATCATAACCTGACTATCTATTATCCCTCAGAGGAAAGATAAGGAGCGAGTTGGAATCAGACAAAAGTGGGTTCTAATTCTACCTCCTCTGTTTTCTGAGATTTTCCTCACCTGTAAAATTAAAATAACGATACCTGTCTTTCTAGATTAGTATGAAAAAATTAGGTATACCTGATGGGTGGGGGACAGCTACTGTTTCCACTGTTGCCTGAGTTTACCTTGCCTTATCGTTTGTGTGGTATGGCCTTCTTTCCTAGGAATGGTCAGACTCTCTGAGCTTAGATCAACAGTTCACAGTTCCAGGCCCATCAAGATGGCCACAGCCTTGCTAGATGACATCATCACCCAGCGAGAAGATGCAGAGAGGGCAGTAGAGGAGGAAGAGCAGGAGGCAGACACTGAAATCCGGCCTCGGAGAAGGAAGCCGACCCGGCTGCTTGAGGCAGTAACAAAGGTTGAGCCAGAGGAGAAGTGTAGAGGAAGGAGGCAGAAGGACTTTGATGTATCAGAACAAAATGAATCCAGCGATGAGGAGAGCCAGAAAAGAGAGAGAACTCGCGCTACAGAGGAGCCATGGACTCAGAATCAGCAGAAGCTTCTGGAAATGGCATTACAGCAGTACCCAAAGGGAGCCTCTGACCGCTGGGACAAAATAGCCAAATGTGTCCCAGCTAAGAGTAAGGTGAGTGAATGGGGAGGAAGGTGCTGGCATGCTAGTATAGAATCCCACCAGCGTGGCTGCAGCCACCCGTACCTACTTCATTCATCTCATACAAATCTATCATCAACTGTGTGTCTGCTCTCATATTTACCAATCATCTTCTAATATATTTTTCCTTAGCATTTGAATCTGTGTGATCAGTTGATTGGTGGGTGTAAATGAGGTCAAGATGCTAAAATTTAGTCTATACAGACCAGCTGGTTTTTCTCAGAGACAATTCCATTTCGGAACATACACTTCACCTCTACAACCTGCCAAGCTCCTTAAGAATTTGCTCTACTCAGTCAGGCAGTTGAAGGAAGCATGGGCTGGTGAGCAGCATCCTCACCATGGAAGCACGGAAGCAGCAGCCAGGGGCCAGCAGGTCATGGTTGGGAGTGGGATGAGTCATAAGATCACAAGGCCCTCTTTGCTCTGTAAAAGGTGTGAAACCAAAGGGACATGTAGGATAGAGCTACTTTGCTAGTATCAAGATAACAGTCAGTTCTGTGATGTGAATTTGGACCTGGTTGTAGCACCTGGCCGCCCCTAGGCTCTGAGGCAGGACTCTCTCAGGCTGGGGTCAGTGTAGGACTGACATTTAGGTCTTGACCTGCCCTCTGTAACCTGGGCTGTTTATAATTGACTTCTTTCTGTTTATAGCTCTTGGTATCTGCTAAAGTGCACCTGCAGGTCATTTTCAAATAAAAACTCAGAAGAGAAGAAGGGGTGTCTCTTATAGAGAGCCAACCCCTGCCTTAGGCTTGGTGGTCTCCCTGTTGTGGGATCTGACAATTTGGAGCTATAGAGCTTCAGGGTGTGATCTTTTCAACATGCCCTTTCCCCACATCTCCTGGGGTGCTCACAGTCTGAGGCATCAGGAACGCAGAAAAATCAAAAGAACCAATCTCTAGCGCCTTCTGTGCCTATCACCCAGTAGCCTCTGGGCACACGGATGCTCATTTACATTCTTATTTTTTTTAATTGAAATTCTATGTTGGAAAAATCTAGCTTGTGGCCATGCATGTCCCTGTGTACACAGGTCTAGTTATCTATCACCTACTTTAAGATGATGAAGTTGAAAGTTCCTGGGGAGAAAAATAAACCATTAGCAGTTGATCTATTTGGGAAGCACAGATTCTCCTACCCTCTCCAACTGGTTTTCCAGAAGTAATTATTTCCCCTGAGTTTCTCTTGTGTCAGTCAGGAGCTAGCATTTACATGTGTGATGAATTGGCATTGGCTGGAAATAAAGTAGCTGGAACTGTGGATTCTTTGGACAGAACACTCAAATTCATTACCTGGGGGTTTGGAAGTGTCCCTGTTTTCAACCAGGCAAGAGCAGGTGCTCCCATAAGCCTTGACTTTAGGAGCAAGTCCAGGAGTGGCCTGCTCCCAGCGTGGCTGTGGAGGCTCCTGCCAGACCCCTCATGGGAACTTAGGACCCCTGGGCAGAGCCTTCCCACCTCCTAGATCAGGGCTCAGGCTCATTCTATCCTTCCGAGACTTCAGTTGATTCCATGCACTGGGCAGCTGGGGACACATGGCTGCTGAGGAAAGGCTGAAATTTTTAAAGGCCATAGGTGAATGGTATTTGCGGATACAGGAAGAGTACTTCCTGGAAGATACGTGTACAGCACTGCCATGCCGAAGACCACAGAAGGGAATGAACACCTGACCTATTCCCTGTCAAGGCACCTGATAATTCTGTTCTACTATAGAACAGAATCACTTACCCTGGACCCTAGCTCAACAAAGACTAGTGTTCTTTGAACAGAAACAGAATGAATTCTGGAAAGTACCTGGGGATCAACGTGAGAGTAATGAAGCCCCCCACCTCACCCCCTCTCTGCTTTAATCCCACCCGAAGGTGTGACACCTCCAGGCGTTTGAGCTGAGGCTAGTCATTCTGTAGCCTGGCAGAGGTGAAGCTGAGATGAGCAGGATAAAGTGTTCCAGTGCACTGAAGGCCAGTGTCCCAGGGACTGGCTGACGTGGCCCACCCAGGAAAGTCTCAGAAGCCCCCAGGGAGAGGTAGACACAAATTAGAATAATATTGTGGTAGCTGGGTCTCTGGTTTCTTGATTTTTCTGAAGTGGCAGGTGATAAAACAGTGGAATGTAACAGTTGTAGTCAGCAAGTTGAAAGTCAAATCATGGTAAAGATAATACTCCTCACAAACAGCCGCCCTGCGCCCCTCACCTTGGGCGGGCTTGCTTGCCACCAGTTTCTCCTTCACCTGTCTAATGTGGCTAACCAGGTCTGCCTTGTGACTAGCTGGGCCTGCCTAGGAAATTCCAGAAGGTGCTGGGACAAGGGAAGAGACACAAGGCCTCCTCACTAGCACTGGGCACAGGCCAACACACAGGCTGCAGCCTGATGATGTAGCTGCACAGACACAGGTCATAACTCTTCCGCCTCTTCATTTTCTTCCTGCAGGAAGACTGCATCGCTAGGTACAAGTTGCTGGTTGAACTGGTCCAAAAGAAAAAACAAGCTAAAAGTTGAATGTTCTGGAAGATGATGTTCATGTTCATTTTCCAAAATAAGTATTTCAAAAATCTTATGCAAAAATTTGCATTTTGTACCTCAGTATTTCTATACGTCACGTGCCTTAGTAAAAAATAAATAAATAAATAAATAAATAGATGTTGCGCTGCATTGTTGAAGCAAATCCTGTATTGGCGGGGGAAGAATTTGGGTATTTTACAGATTATTTCTCCTCACTGCAAAATTTACTTTTGGGGGAATGTTTCAAAAACTATGTTCTAGCACCCAGGCCTACATGTTTTTAAAGGAACATATGCATGAACTAATGTGTGAGATTCAAATTTAATGTGTTTTAATCTAAAAGGCATAACATTTAAGCCGGGCACAGTGTACATACCTGTAAATCCCAGCAGCTCAGGAGGCCGAGGCAGGAGGATTGCAAGTTTAAGACCAGCCTCAGCAACTTAGCAAGACCCTAAGCAACTTAGTGAGACCCTGTCTCAAAAAATAAAAAGAGCTGGGGAGATGGTTCAATGGTAAAGTGCCCCTGGGTTCAATCTCCAGTACAAAAAATATATATATATAAAATAAAAGGCGTAACAGTTGAGTAGCAGGATAAAGTTGCTTATCAGAGAAATAAGCTAGCTGGCTGGCTAAGAACAATGGGAAGTCATCTTAACTAGTTATGTTCATCTATGGGGGGAAAAAAGTCTAAATGAGCAAGGACAGGACGTAAGGGTGGTAAAGTCAGAAGTTTGGGCTGCTTGGTAGTAATGTGTCCCCAACTGATAGAATTGCCAGGGAACATGCAGAAAAGTTTTAGGAACTGATGGAATCGGGTCCTCTTTTTCCAGACCTAAGTTAAGTCACCGTTTTGTGTGCTGTTAATGTCTGCTGAGGCTGGTCTTATTATCCATGTTTGAACTGTCACTGCCTTCTGAGAATCCCTTTCTAAATCTGTTACCATCTGCTCAGTGCTTGGACACAGTCTGATAAATGCAGCATGCCTGAACTTGAAGAACATGAAGATAACCAGAGCACATTTCAGGGAAATGATGTGATCAGATACCTATAAAGGTGTCGATCTTCTCTAAGGATTGAAATGAGGCTACAGTTTTCTGAAGGAAACATTAGGGGACAGAGGTCACCACTGCACTTGGTGGGCGGTTGTTCACAAGAGGACATTGAAGCCAGGTAAGCCATCCCTGAGCCCCTTCGCAAGAGCAGATGACAAGAGATGCCTCTGGTGTCAGCTGACCTGGGCGGCACACAGCTCTCTGAGTGGAAATTGTGGGGAACTCACAGCTCAGAGTCCGAGTTGCCTAGTCCCAGAAAGAGCAGGTGACCAGCTCTATTTTGCTTTTCAATGAACCCCTGAGTTATGGGGAAGCTTCTGTGTCTGCCAGGCCGGGAGGGGAAAGGGAACAGGGCCTTGGCACTCAGCAGTGCTCACCTGCCCTCTTCCCAGTAACAAACGAGGCTGAGTCCTGGAGATGGCTCCATGGGAGAGTTCTTTCCCAGGGCTCCTGCCGTGCCGCTGTTCTGCTTCTGCAAGGACATCAGGCAAGGGCCCTGCCACTGAGTGGAGAGATGGTGGGTCCATGTGCACTCACAGCTGGCCACCTCCCACCTCCCCCTTATCCAGGGAAGCTTCAGAAAATAAAACCAGTACATAGGGAAGAACGGAGAGAATGTCCCAGCTGTGTTGCAAGCCCTGGGTCCCTCTTGTCTCTGGTCCAACCTCAGACCTATCTGCCATGCAGCTTGTGACATTCTGTAAACATTCTGCCATTAAATCACCCCTTTGATTTAAAGCACCTTAAACTAGATTTCTCTCTCTCTCTCTCTCTCACACACACACACACACACACACAAACAACCTACCCCAAAATCCCATTCTATTCTGTTTTCTGGGCTTCCAGAGCCAAAGGTACTTTATGAAATAGAGTTGATACTGGAATCCCCAAACTAACTTGCCATCTTTTCATTCTCCATGGCTCCCCCTCTTCTGGGGACTGTGGGAGTTGAGGGGTTTGATTGAAATAGGACAAGTGGGGGACATGCCTGGGCTCCTGGCTCCCAGAGGCACGTGAGAGGGCCCCACACACAGTTTTGGTCCAGTGAATCCGCCTCCAAAAGGGACATCCTGGGAACCAAAGCCTAGGCACCAGCTGTGCTCACTGACAGCCGTGGCTGCCCAGCCCAGGATGTCTTGGGGGCCTTCCCAGGGACCTTGCACTTCTGTCCTCCCTTCCAAAGCACTGGGTTCCCTGCACTCCCCAGCTGCCTCTGCAAGTAGCCTTTGCTTGCTTTTCTGTCCTGCCTCTGCAGGGACATCAGGCAAGTGCTCTGCCACTGAGCTACATCCCCTACCCCTTTTTTCTTTTAAGGAGTGGAGAGATGGTGGGCACTGTCGTGAATTTTTTTTTTTTTTTTTTTTTTTTTGTCCTTGTTAGCTAGACCTGCCTTACTACACATGAAGGTGGAATATCCCAGGTGGCGGGGGCGGGGGTGCTCCAGCCCTACAACACCATCCATGGACCTGCAGCTGCTTTGGGGTATGGTCTTCAGAGTCTGTAGGACATTCCCAGGAATATTCTCAACAAGGCCATTATTGAATCTTTTGAGGGTGAATCTGATCCTTGAAAACAGCCAAAGACCCATGAAGGACAGTTACTGAGCTGCACAGAGCAGCACTCTGGGCAGAATCCCCAGAACAAGGCTGCCATCTCCTGGGGCCTGCGCCTCAGAGGGGCTGCACATCTGGTTCCTTTGCAGTCCTGCTGTCTGTGGCCATGTCTGTTGGCACATGTGCAGCCAGACCCCCTCTGGAGGTTGGTAGATGGGGGTGCTGGCTCCCCAGTGTCTGCTGAGCTGTGCGATGTCAGTACTGTCATCTTTACTTAATTCCTCATCTGGAAAAACAGAATAATGGTCATTGCACTGGCTGTTGGGTGATAAATGAGATAATCTGTGTGAAATCTTCAACGCACAGCCCAGAGGGTCAAAAGCAATAGGTATTGTTTCTGCCCGACTGTCCAGGCCTCCATTACCATTACCCGTGTGGCTACAGACGCCGTTAACAGAGCTGATAGGTCAGCATCAGGTTCCCTCCATTCTCATTCCTAATCTCGGGCCAGGGCCCCTCTTGGGTCCCCGTGTAGACTCACCAGGTCTGCAAAATCTTCCCGTGTCTTGGACTGCCCTTCTCATGGGAGAAGCCCTAACCATCTACTAGGTGCCCCATGAGTCGCTCACCCAATAAGTCCAGCGCCTCTGCTGTAATGATTATTCTGGGGCAGCCAGGAGGCCAGTGTACGTAAAGATCCACCCGAGGCTGCACCTCAGTTCAGACCCCAGTGTGGCTACTGATGACCTGGGACCTGGACAAGTTACTTTAGCCTCTCACTGAAGTTTTTTTTGGTAAGTAAAATGCAGGTACTAATGTCTGATGGCCACCCTGAGACTAGTGAGGAAAGGGTTGGGACCAAGTTGTGCCAGATGGTTGGATCACGGTTTGGAAAAGGCACATGGTTCCTAAGGAGGCTGGGGCAGAGGACTGGCTTGGCAGCTGAGGAGATAGGGGCAAGGCCTGAGGCAGGAGACCCATTCCATCCAAAGTCCCCACTACTCAGACCCAGCAGGGCTGAGAGCAGCAGATGGCAGGTGTCTGGTTCTGTTGGATTGTTTGGACAAAGCACTGGGCAGGTCCTGGGCACTGGCTCCCTCCCTCTCCTGATGCCATGCCCGCTGGCCAGGCATCTGATCCTGCCTGGCGTCTAAACAGCCAGGCCAGTGGTTCTGCAAGGGAGCCCTGCCCTGGGATCTTTGCCCTCACCATCTTGCGTCTTTTATCCTTTAATGATTTAAATTCACTTTCCCCATTTTAGGCCCAAATCCTAGTGATATCATTTCTTTAAACCACTGATAGGGGACAAATGAGATGAGTGGGTTTTAAAAACTGGTGCTAAGACCTAGCGGGGCAAATAGGCCCTGGGCCGCCTGGCAGGGCCAACAGGCACTCCTGTGCAGTCAGGCTGAGCTGGGTTCTCTCCCAGCTGTGCCTTAGAATGCTGTGTCAGGAAACGGGGTGGGGAGTGGTCATCGGGAAAGCACGTTGCTCAGATTTTCAGCATGTCATCTGATTCTTCTGTGAAATTCACCTCAGGAACGATGCAGACCTCCTGCGCTCCTCTCTCACCTTGATCGATCTGCACGGGCCTGGTGAGCATCCCTGCCCGGCTAGGGCGCATTCAGCTAGAACATTGCGGCTCACGGCTTTACTCTTTTACTGGTGTTTGCAAACTCCCTTCTCAATTTTAAAATCAAAGCGTAAACTTTCCACTGGAAAAGCTTATGGAAGCCTTGAGCAATGCCTCTTGCTGGCCTTTTCCTTGGCATGTGCCACTCCCACTCCCAAGACCCCCCTCAAGTGGAGAACTGAGGAACTGTAAAATAACTATAGAAGCGTCTATCCCTACTGAAGCCTTCAGGGTATCTGTTCTAGTTATTGTTCATTTTAACAGATAGTCTTTTTCCTGAAATCAAATGGTGACACTTAAATCGTAATGTTCTGTATACACAGGGAGTCCGTATGCCCCACGTCATCCAGGACAGTTCCAGTTTAGACCCAGCTTGGGCCATATGGTTGGTTACCTGGCCACCCTGTAAATGGCGTATTGCTAAAAGATGGCCACTCCCTGCAGAAGCCTGCAGATCCTGGAGGGATTCTGAATTCCCCCCAGAGGAAGGATTGCTGAGAGACTTCAGCGTGTTTTGGTTTAGGAAGCCTGGGGATGGGTGGTGTGAGCTGACCTGACTCCCAGACCTTCTGAGGCACCCCGTCACTCGGGTGGAGACCCAGAGGCACCCCTGCGTCAGGATGCCTGCTGGCAGCACTGCCTGCACGTGGCCTTCATCCACACAGGCCCTCCACCGCCAGCCAGATGCCAGCCAGGGGGTCTCAGGCCTTTAAAACCTGGGCTTAGTCTCTGGTGGATAAGGAGGCAAGGGTTCAGGATGAGAACCACATGACTGCAGTGACTTCATCTGTCAAGGTCAGTCAGTAAAACTGATATTTCATCCTAAATTTTAAAGCCCCATGGCTACCCCCAATTAATGGTCCTAAGCAAAGCCAACTTCCAAATAATGACTAAAAAATGATTGGTGTGTATAACTTCACTTCTGAGTCTGCAGACACAGGTGCTGTGCCAGGTAGGGGTCAGCTTTGGGTGGTGGCTTCACAGACCAAACTCAAGGTTGTCAAATGAGTGGCCTCTGAACTAATCTGGCCCTTCAGGGTGCCTGCAGCCTTTCCATTTGCAAGGATGGGGAGGCTCACCAAAGTCCTCTGCAGGTTGTAATGGTGGTTGGCCGTGGCACTGGACTGAAGTTGAGGTCTAGGTGGGGCCTGGTCTTTCTAGTCATAGCAGCAGCAAGCAGTGCTTGTCCCCCTGCTGGACGGCTCCACCCTGGTATCACCTGTAGCTAAGCTGAGTAGGGGTAGGGCAGAAGCCCACCCGCTGTCCTGCAGTCATCCCCCTCTCCTGTGTGGGTGACCTTTTAGCCTGCAGCCTTGAACTTTATTCACTTGGGAGCTAAATGAGTATGCCACAAAACCAAGCAGCTGGTTGGTTCTCTGTGGTTTGGAAAGGAAGAATGACTTTATGTAGAACACAGGGACCACTCTGGCAGCCACTTCCTGTTGGAGGCCACAGAGAACAGATGTATGTCAGGGAAGGGGTGCTGAGAGCTCCCCTGCGGAAAGCCCATGGGGCTAGTGACGTGAGGAGGGCACTCATTCCTCCTGCCCTACCTGGGACACAGCCAGGAGCTGGCATCTGGGCCCGAGGAATGCGTACAGCTGCTGCAAAGAGAAGCCGGCGTGCACAGGCTCTCAGAACATCCCTCCCAGCAGGCCAAGTCATCGCCTCCCATCCTCACCTGTGTCACCTACAAGAACTGCCATAGGAATCTAATGTCACAGCGCTGGAAATGTCTGCAGGGAGTCGACTGCCTGCATTTGGCCTTTGCTGCCCTGAATGAACAGGCCCAAACCAAGAGAGTGAGAAGAGGTCCCCAGGCAGCACCTCCCAGTTACCACAGAGTTTCCTCAGGAAAGCCCGCTGGTGGACACCCTAGTGTCCTTTAAAATTATCCTAGTTTTAGAGAATGAAATTGACCAGGATTGGGGTAGCAAGGATGGAGTTGCTCTTTTATGTTTTGCATCCTGAGTAATAAAGGAAAATGAAGAGCCTCCCGTGTTTTATCATTACTCAGAAAGAAATATTGTGTAAAACCGAAGATAAATTAATCATTTAAACCAAATCCTCTTGACTGCAGTCTGTTTCACAAGATGTCACCATGGTTAAATAGTAGGTGTCTGCGTGTACTTCACCTCAGCTGTTTCCCTGTTTAAGAACTTGGTTACAAAATCCTACTGGAAATTTCTCCTTTGGCTACTGTAAAATCTGCCCCTGTATAATAAAGCTGGAATTAGGGATGGCTCTGGGGAAAAGCACCTGCCTGGCATGCATGAGGCCCTGGGTTCCACCACCAGCACAGCAAGAAATAACTCCTGGAGTTTAGAAAGTGGGTGTGGCCATTTGGGGCTGGCACAATCTTAACTGAGCAGGAAGGAAAGACACTGGCCTGGGTGGCTGGGTGTGCCAGCGTGCAGTTGGCCCACAGAACCCAACTCACTTCAACCCTGAGCCTGGACAGCCCCAAACCCTCCACCCAATCTGCCACCTACCTCCTTGCTGCCAAGGAACCTGCTTTTGTTTCTGGTGAGCTGTAGGAGCCTCGCCCACGTGAGGGCCAGGCTGCATCCATTGCCCACACTGTCTCCTGGGTGCTGCTTGGTTGCTTCCTCGGTGCTGGCAGTTGATGACTGGTACAGAGTGGTAGGCAGGCACATTCCCTGCACCGAAAGGGCAGGCCAGGACACTATCCCATCCATATTTTCTCTCTGACTTCCTATCTTGAACTGCTGGAATGCACAGCATTAGAGAAACCACCTTGACACCACGACTCTGGGGACACAGAGCCAGAAGAGGCAGTGGGGCCCAGCCACGGCCACTGTTTTTTTTTTTTTTCCTGGTACTGGGGATTGAACTCAGGGGCACTCGACCACTGAGCCACATCCCCAGCCCTATTTTGTGTTTTATGTAGAGACAGGGTCTCACTGAGTTGCTTAGCACCTCGCCATTGCTGAGGCTGGCTTTGAACTCGTGATTCTCCTGCCTCGGCCTCCTGAGCTGCTTGGATTACAGGTTTGTGCCACCGCGCCCAGCTCCGCCACTGTCCTTAAAGATGGGCTACCTGGTGGCTTTCCGGAGCTGATTGATGCCCTTTCCATCACCCAGGAGGGTGGGGAGGCTGGCACTGAGGTAGCCTGACACAGCCATTGAGGGCATCTGGTCATACCTTACTCCCTGGGGGCATCCCAGGCCTTTGCTGCGTCTTTTTCCTGGTCTTGGGGTTGGAGTTTGATTCCAAAATTTTAAAACAATGGTGTTAGGAAGGGTTATAGCAATAAAAATTAGTGTTGTGGAGACTGAATGCAGGTTATCCATCAAAATGAAGAAAATTCTTAAGTACCCAAGAGGTTACAGAACAAGGAAGGGTTGCAGGGCCATGGTTTATGAGGTCCCAACTCGTTCTTCTTTTCACTTTGATCAAGAAAATTAGGCAGCTTTGGCCCAGCAGAGCTTCCCTCATAGACCCACCACGAAATCCAAGAACAAGACTTTAAGTCTGTGTTTATGGTGCCAAAGTTTCACATTGGGATAAACCACAAAGCTGTTGCAGGAGAGGCTCTCAGGAACCATGTGTGCCCTCCCAGCGAAGGACAGTGAGTTCCAAAGAAAGGCAGGGCCAGGAAGAGATGGAAGAGACAGTGGGGAGGCCAGGTGGGATGCAGACCTGCCAGGCCAAGGGGTCTTAGCGCCCGCCCCCCCCCAACCACAGAGCATATTAGCACCAATGCCTGAGTTGTGCTCTTGAGGTTCAGGTGCTCTTGGTCCTGGGCAGAGAATCCCCACACAGTGGGACTCGAATGTTCAGGAGATTCCACTGGTTAGCCAAGGGAACCGCTGCACAGGGCCAGGAGTATGCAAAGAAAATGTACATCTTGTTTTGTTCAGAATCCTACTGAGGAGTCCCACTGCAGAAAACCCCTGCAATCCCAGCAACTTGGGGGGCTGAGGAAGGAGGATCCCAAGATCAAAGCCAGCCTTAGCAACTTAGCAAGACCCTACCTCAAAATAAAAAATAAAGGGGGCTGCAGATGCGGCTCAGTGGTAGAGCACCGCTAGGTTCAACACCCAGTACCGCAAAAAGAAAGACAACACCTGTCTGTGCTGCTGTGTTAGGAAATGGGACCAGCAGTGCTGGCCAGAAAGCCGCCTCACAAGTTGCCTGCTTGTCACGTGAGACAAGGGAAAAAACGCCAGATCCAGATGCATCAGTCAGAATTTAAGTAAAACCAAACAGACTTGATCAGCAAAAAAAAAAGATGAATTTCTTGTTTTCATTTGAAAATTTAGAAGGCACTATCAAAATTGATTTTACTACTGCAAGCCGTGAGGTAACTTCTATCTACTGGTTGCAACGAACTGAATGTGTCCCCCTCTCCCAAATTTGTGTGTTGAAAATCCCAGTTCCAAGGTGATGGTATTAGGAGTTTGGACCTTTGGGGGGCTGTTAGGGGGAGCCCCCACAAGTAGGATTAGTGCCCTTCTGAGAGACTGGAAGGCCAGCTCATTCCCAACACCTGCAATCTGGAACAGGTTGCACAACTCTGACCTCAGACTTGCAACTTCCAGAACTGTGATGAATACATTTCTGTAGTTTATAATCCAGTCTATGGTGTTTGGTTAAAGCAGGCCCAGCTGATGCTGGTTTTATACACTCATTGTACACATACTCGGGGACACAGGTTAGGAGATATCAGTCTCCCCCTTGGTGACCCTTACTCTTTGCCACTGTCATCTGAGCCCTCCCCACCACCATCACTGTGTCGAAGTGCTATGTCCAGGCGTTTTTCAGAGTCAACCTGACGCGTGTCATCTTTCAACTTGCCCAGCCTTGAAGTCTTTGGGGAATGAAGTGGATATAAATAAAACCTGGAATTCTGGTTCCTCCTCACAGTCCTTCCCAGGTGTGTCCTCCCTGCCTGCCTTTTCAGTCTTCACATCCCAGTTCCTGTCTAGCCTTCCTCCTCTTCTCTACACTTCTCCCACCCCAATGAGTTCAACTGTCCTTGCCCTACTTTAGTCTCAGAATCAACTTTCTGATTCTAGCGCCCCTTGTTCTAAACACAAACAGAATCATCCACTCTGTCCAGGAAATTTTGGTGCTTTGCTGAGAACCAAAAAAAGCCAGAGTGCTGACCCACAACTCTGCCTTTCTGGGTCTCCAGTCAACAAGTGGCTTTAAGACCCTCGTTTAGAGCTGATGCATGCAAACTGTCTCCCCCAGAACCAGGGACACAACTGTCCACTCCTTTCCCCCAACAGTCTCCATTTGATGAAGACAGCTCCTTCCTTTTCTGTCCTGTTGTACACAGTGGTCACTGTCCCCTGGGACTCAAATTTGCCACATCATTTTGATTCCCAGTCCCACCATGGTTTCTCCTGTATTTTTTGTTTTTTGCAGTGCTGGGGATTGAACACAGGGCCTTGTGTGTGCTAGGCAAGCACTCTCTGAGCTATAACCCCAGCCATCTCCTATTTTTTCACTAGTTCCTCTCTAGTCCCCTGTACCATCAGGCCTTGAATGCAGTCTGGGTGTGCTCCGTGGCCACAGCTGTGTGGCAGTGCTTGAGCACAGTGGGTCCAGGTTTGTACAGCTCCCACCCCTGCCCCATTGGAAAGGGCAGGTGAAACCATGCCTTGGCTTCAACTCACAATTAATGCAGAGTCAAGGACATCCCAGTTCCACTTGCAGCCACATCCAGGTCTTTATTTCTAGTTACTACTGGCGCCTGGGAAAGGTACAGGGAGAGAACGGGATAGCCTAGTTTTGCTACAGTGAGGGGGGAACTGTGCTAGGGGCTAAAGCCAGATATTTGGGTTGCACTCAAGATGGATCACATCCTCTGTGATTGCAATCTAGACAATACTGGACCTCTGAGCTATACCCCTAGCCCTCGCATTTTTAAAAGTGGTTGTGATACCAGGTGTGGTGCACACCTGGAATCCCAGCTATTCCAGAGGCTGAGGCAGGAGGATTGTCAAGTTTGAGGCGAGTCTGGGCAATTCAGTGAGACCTTGTTGCAAAAAAAAAGGGGACTGGGGATGTAGCTCAGCAGTAGAGTGTCCCTGGGTTCAATCTCTAGTACCACCAAAAAAAAAAGTAACTGCAAGTACAGTGTTAAAGTGCCCTGTGGTACAACTAGAACTCCAGACCCCCAAGCAACTGGAGAAATTCGAGTGGTTAAGAAGGGCAAGGCCGAGACCACAGTGAGGGAATCTGCTCCACAGGGAAGAGCTGTTCCCGACTCAAGCTGTTTGTGAACAAACTCAGTCAAATGAAATCCACATTTCACAGGAATCTTACAGAACTGTACATTGTCAGTGACGAGGTATGCAAAAGACATTTTCTTTGTTGCAAATAAGAATTGGATTGAACTTTTAAGAACACGAAAAATAATTTTAAAAACAGAACCTCCTGGGCTGGGGTATATGTAGCTCAGTGGCAGAAGGCTTGCTCACATAACACCAGAAAGCCCTGCGTTCTATCCCCAGCACCATAACAAAAATAATTAAAAAGATTTCTAAATGTGTATGAAAGTTTACAGCATTTGATTTTCAAAGGCCTAGTTTAATTTATACAATAGATAATGTTGAAAATGAAAGACTGACAAAAAAAAAAAAAAAAAAGAAGGGTATCTTGAGATTTCAGAAGTACATGACCCACTTATAAAAGCAAAATTCCATTTCCTTGTAAGGCACCTCTCCCGCAAAATTCCCAGGGGTTATCCTGCCTGTCCATACAATGTAGGGATCATTTCTTCCTTCCCTCCTCTGCTTGGTGACTCAGAATTAAGAATACAACTTGGTGGCTTGTTTTTCTTGGCCTTTACTCTTAGTGTTTCATCTTGACCCACAACCCAGCACATCCCCAGGCCCAATACACAGGAGGCTATTCAGGAACCAGCCAGTTCAAGACCCTCAGGTTGGGCTCTGAGCAGCGGCTCTTCAGGTACTTCTCCAAGCACAAGGCTCACTGAGAGCCAGCAAGCCTGGCAGCCAGGCCCACCACACAAGGCCACAGGCCAGTGAGCACTGAAAGCACACAAGTCACACCAAAGAGCTACTACTGATAAGGACCAGAATAAAGGACATGCTTGGGTTTTTTTGGCAGTGCTAAGGATGGAACCCAGGACTCACACAAGCTCCACAAGTGCTCTACCACCGACCTACATCTCCAGCAAGGATACATTTTTAAGAAGTTAAGAACTGCATAGCCAAGTAATATATTTATTGTCAATTACTTTGAGAGTTTGCAAATTAAAGAAGGAAATAATGGATGAGCCACCTGTCATTCTAGCAGATTAGAATCAAATGATTTTCATTTGTGTATTTAAAAACTCTCCAGGAGCTAGGCACAGTGGTGCATACCTGTAATCCCAGTGACTTGGGAGGCTGAGGCAGGAGGATCGCAAATTCAAAGCTAGCCTCAGCAACTTAGTGAAGCCATAAACAACATAGCTAGTCCCAGTCTCAAAAAATAAAAAGGCTGGGGGATGTGGCTCAGTGGTTAATTGCCCCTGAATTCAATCCCTGGTACCAAAGAGGAAAGAAAAAACAACAATAATTTAAAAAAAAAAAAAAAAAAAAAACCTCTCCAGGAACCTAAAACTCACTCCTTAATAAAGTTAGGACCTAGAATCAGTTTTTCTTATTCACTGAACTCTTAATTACCAGAAGCAAATTACACAGATCAGTATATTTTGATTCAATTAAGTCTGGGATAAAATCTGAGCATTTATATTTTTGAAAAATGCCACAGGCAATTCTGATGCTTCTAAGACCTAACCCAAGAACCATTAACTAAATCTGTACTTCTCTTTCAGGGAATGACCCTATTTATGACTAACTATTTAAACCAGACAAACAATCTTTACCAAGTATGAATGCTACTTTACTAATGGGCTATAATGAATGATCTCATCTGGAATTGATTTTCCTTTTAATCTCCACTGAGATGATTTCCCTCTTTATTGCATTAAAGAGAATGAGTACACTTTCTCCTCTCCTCATGATTTTCTAGAGCCTCTGAGTCTGGTTGCCTTACTCTGCACCCAGTTCTCACACTGTACAAAATCCACTCATGAAAAGAGTTTAGACAGCTCCACGGTAACATTCTACAGATCCCCCCAACACAAAGCCCACCCAGGCCTACTGGAATGCACCACATGCTACTGCTCCTACCAAACAAGAATGGCACTGGTTTATGAACATTATTAAATTTTATTAACAAAAACTTTGTACATTTTAATACATGTGGAATTTTACATCTAGGTAAAATAACAACACATTCAAAATTTACCATTTATACAAATTGTTACAGAATAACAACCAGTGGGTTAAATAAGTAAAATAAACCACACTGATTTTTTTAATTATCTACAAAAGGCTTGACTTTCTTTAAAATTCCCCTGAACATATAAAAATAAATTAATTTTACTTTTCAATTAAATCTACCAATTAGAAATATTACAAATCAAAATATCAATGTTATCTTATGAATTTTTCACAATACAAAACAGATTCACAAAACCTTATTTACAGAAATGAGGTAAGAACTGTGCAATGTTTAACCAAGAGACATATTGCAGAATTAACATGTTCTTCCAGCTAAGTACACAGTGGAGGTCTAATTACAGCTGGGTCTTTTCCACTAATAATTCACACATTTAAGAACAGATCAATGATTATGTCCCCAATTGTTAATTTATTACTCTGCCGTACTGTCACATCAAGAGCATGGCTACCTGAAGTGGAAGGGCTATAATACAGGTTTCACCTGCTTTGGGAACTGTAGTGGGGTGTGTGTGGGTGTGTGTGGGTGTGTGTGTGTTTGAATGGTCAGTAATGGGAAGCTGCTTAAATAAAACAAACATATACTCTTACAAAATCCACTCATTTTCTTGTGACTCATTAGTGGATAAATACCCAGGTAATAGTTTTGCCTGAGCTATCTACAGTGGCATAGAAAGTTTTCAATAAAGGCAAAAGCATGGGGAAGGCTGCTGGTACAAGTGCTGTTCCTTCTACTCACAGGGCTGGCCAGCTGGAGATCTGCTGTCTAGAGCCACTTCCACCCAGGGAGGTGCTAATAGGCACTTGATTAAGGCCAGACTCTACCAGCAGTTTCCAGAGTAGCCTCTCTTTCTGAAAGAAGTCTTTTGCTTTGAATTGATCTAGTTTCCCCAGCAGCCTTAGAACTCAAGGTCTCTTTAAAAACACTAAAGAAAAAGCATTTAGAAAATGAAAATTACCTTTAGCAGAAGCGGACATTACCATCCTAACTCGATTACCAAAACTGGCCAAATCTCATTAGAAAGGCGACTTTTTAAAGTTTGAGTAGGTGACCTATATAATTGCAGTACTGAATGAATAAAAACTCCAGGAAAAGAAAGTGGACAGTTCCTTGAAATTTAAGATCTGACTTACAGAGAGCAAGCACACTGGAGCCCAAATAAGAGATCACATTCCATATCCCAACTTGTACAAGACCAAGTAGCTTGTAAATGGAACAAGTGTTTAGTTTTGCTATTTGTATCTCTATAACAAAACTAGTTGTGCACCAACTACATTAAACTTTTCGTGGGTTGATAAACTCATTGCATGTAAATTATTTCATTGACAAAAGTTATTAAATTTTCTCTGAAAGTTCAAAAACTTTTGGGTGGGGGTGAGGGAGGTGGGAATTCCATTTCAGTGCAACAAAACAACAAGAAAATTAATCAAAGCCTTACAAGAAAGTCTTGTGGCAATCCTTTGTTGTGCAGTTTCTTGTTGCATTTCTTCATAGCTGTAGTCAAAGACTGCAACAGCAGCCAGATGAAGTGCCAGAGCAGCAGGATAGGCAATTTTTAGATGTTTCTCAAATGTCAACTTTTCTCTTGAGCTACAGGCCCAGTTTTATCACTAAGTCTCTGCAGTTAAAACAAATGAAAATATCAGATGCATTAGCTGAATAAATTTTGAACAACACTTGAGGTATTATCCTCTTAACTGAAATCGTAACAGATAAAATGTGGTACACAGTTATGCCTTTTCTTCTGCAAGGTGGCGTGGCTACTTTTCAGTATAATATAAAGCCATGAATTTAATAGTAAGTACTTTCAAAATATTAAATTCAGCAGTATTCCAAGACAAAAGAGGCAGTGTGCCCATCTGTGGAAGAGAACTCCCAAAACAAGAATGTAGAATTCATCCACCCAAATCAACTTTCCACAGAATCAATAACATGGTATTAAGCATATTAGATTTTTTTATGGACTAAGAAAGGCACAGGCTCTGATCTCACATTTGCTATTTGTCCTTTGAACTTTAACCTCTTTGACTCTCCTTTTGCCATCTATAAACAAGTGCAGTCACTACCTGTTCAAGGGTGAAAACGCACATGCCATGTACCTGACAAGGACACCAGGCACATGGCAGGGAAGTAATGAGCATGACTTCCCAGCCCTGCTCTCCTCGACTAGCTAATCAGTATTCTGTTTATTTTTATATTTATGATTGTGGTTCTTCCACTAGAAAATACATCATCTCATACTACATAACTCAGGAAACATTAGTTTATGATTTATTCACTTTTTAATACAAAAACTAGTGAACAAGAGTGGAAAAAAGAGTATAAAAATTTCTAAATTAATACAGAATCACTGATATTTCCCATGTTAGCAAAACAATGGAAAAGTAACAAGGTTTGTGATAACAGTATTCACAATCAGGAAGTTTGCAAAACAAGACAACAAACAAAAAGCATTACAGAGTTAATGAAAAACAATTATCCTGTATTTTCAACCAGTTCTCATTACTAAATAAAAACTATAGTTTCTGAAGACTAAAAACACAGTAAACAGAAAAAATTTTTAAAGTAATGGGAAATAGCAAACACTGTGACTTTTAACACTTTATTTGCCAAGTCTCCCACCTCATTCTTTCCCTTCTTCCTTTTCCTGATGTCCAGTCTCCATTCTATATCCCAATATCCTTCATCTAACAGGGTTCTGCCCTCAACTGGACTTTAGGGGACACATTTATACTCCAGTAAAGTAGACCTGATTGAAGGGGAGAATTAATAGAAAGAAACAGCCTTAAGAAGTGTGCCATTGTATGTACAGCATACTGTTCCTGCATCTATTTTTAATTTATCTTAACTTTTACATTGAAAGGATAAGATGCTATCACTTACATGAAATAAAATATTTAAATTCCATTAAAATGTAACTGTGACTTACTTTCTTTAAAAAAAAATACTTGGATTATCTGTTCTAATACTTATATAATAGTTATAATTCAATTTTAAAAAATACTTTTTATCAAAATAGAAATATTCCTAAAATATACAGACTGCTTCTATGTAACTAGGAAAATTAATAAGCAAAGTTACTAGGAAAACAACTATTTTCTTTTGATTGGACTGTCCCATACAACTTGCTAACTCTAAAACATTTTCATTTTGAAAATTATAAAACAGCTTCAAACCTACGTGCAGATTAAAATCAAGATCCTCAAGAGGAATATAAATTGATTTAGGTCCTTTTGTGTTTATAATATCCAGCTGCTGAAACAACTGGTTTATCAGGGGAATAATATATGTTTTTTAAAAGAGGCTAATCAATACAGGCCTTAGTACTTCAGTAGCTGTAACACAGAACACACACTTACTGTGACTTTCTGACTTGCACTGTCTCCGTGGATGGTGAGGAAGGGGTTGGTGGTAGCCGAGTGAAGTGGGGGCGCCTGAGTACCTGCAAGAAGGTTGTTGATGGGTATCTGTGCTGGGCCAGGGATCTGCAGCTGCTGAAGTTCCGGCGGGTGGTGCTGCTGGTGCTGCATCAGCTGATATAGAAAGGCCTGGTGCTGTTCCTAAGGCCAAATCACGGGGAAAAATGAGTTCCCAGTCGCAGAAACCAGCAGTCAGCCTTTTATATTTCTCTCTTTCCTTTAACATTAGATATTTAAATGATGTAAGTCACTTCACACTATTAAAGAAATCAAGAATCTAGAGAAAGAGGCTGCACTGGATAATCCTCATCTCCTATGAAATGTCAGTATCACCAGTGAACAGCTTTATTTTCAAAACAGGGCAAAAAAAATACAGAAGAGTTTCATTCAAAATAGGTTGCCCACACTGATCAAGGAAAAGAGCTACTTAGACAAGTCACAGTCATCTCTGATTCAGAATGTATCAGGTGGCTGGGCACAGCGCACACGCTTGTATTCCCAGTGACAGGAGGCTGAGGCAGGAGGATCTCAAGTTCAAGGCTAACCTTAGTAACTTTGTGTGAACCTGTCTCAACATAAAAAATTAAAAGAAAGGACTGGGATGTAGGTCAGTGGTAAAGTACTCCTGGGTTCAAAAGCACGCAAATGCACACACAAGAAAGGGGGGAGGGTGCATCATGTGAATCAAACCCTTCCTTTACCAGACGTTAAAACAACTTTGAAAGTTTCATGCCTAATGAAACTTAATGAAGTTATGAACTATGCTTTACAGCAAACATACAGTCTACTGCACATACATTTCCTGAGCGCTTAACTAAGAACAAGGCATTGTTTTTTAGAGAGACAGTGTCCCTGGCTGCCTACCCTGAGAGAAGAGGGAGAGGCAAATAGACAAAAATGTTACAATGTGATTATTGCTATGGGTAGAGGGAAACGGGTAGATGTGAGACAAAGTCAGCCAGGTTAGGGTGATCACATTGTAGTTTTAAATAGACTGGTAAATAGACTGGTCAAAGCAGGTCTGATTGAGAAGTTAACATCCAGACAAAGAGATGAGGCAAATTAACCAAGCAGATCCATGGAGTAAGGAGGGGATTTCTAGGCAGTGGCCTATGCCACAGCATATCCAGGACCAGCAAGGAGTTCATGGAGGCTGGAATGAGCAAACAGGATGTGGAAGAATAATGCAGGGTTCACAGTCCCACACCATGAAGACCCTGCTTTTACACACAGTAAAATGGAAAATCAGTGGAAGGTTTTCATCAGAGGAGTGACACAATCTGACTTTAGATTTCTTGATGGAGTCAATGTAGAGAGTATCAGAGAAAAAACAGAGCACAGGGTTTGGGGCTTGAGCAACTAGAAGGATGCTCGTCCGAGGTGGAGAAAACTGGGTGGAGCAGGTTTGTGGAAGATCGGCAGTTCAGTTCGGGACACACGTTTAAAATGTCTTTTCAGATTTGCAAGTGGAGATACTGAGTAAAGCAGATGGATTCAGAAATATGAAATTTCAAAGAGAGGCCTGGGATGGAGATGTAAACATAATTTAAAGATATGTGACCGAAGGCACTCACTGAATCCTAGGGTGCTTTCCAGGTGAGAGGCTGAAGAGCAGAGGGGAACCCAGGAAAGCAGGCAACAAAGGAAGAACTGGTTAGGTAGGGAGAAAAGCATGATGAGGGATCAGGGAAATCACAGGAGAGAATGTTTCAAAGAGCGAGAAGAGCGTCCAATGCTATTGCCAGGTGAGGTAAGATGAAGAATGAGAACTGTCCATTAGGCTTAGCAAAGTGAATGTCACCTGGGAGGAGATAAGAAACAGTGCTGTGTTGGTGGGAGAAGTGGGGTCAAGCAAGAGTGTGTTTTGTTTTGTTTATGGCGCTGGGGATTGAACATAGGGCCTTGTGCATGCAAGGCAAGCACTCTACAAACTGAGCTATATTCCTAGCCCCCAACAGTTATTTTTAAGTTGGAGATGTATGTGCCCTATAACAAAAATTTTTACCTACACAAAGGAACAAACTTCACCTGTCAATTTGGCTAATGAAGAAAAAGGAGCATTTAAACCCCTTTAATTCTCATGGTCTAAACCAATAATTTGTGCTGAAATTTCACTAACTATGTCTTAGAAATGAGAAATCTACACATGCTATTATTATTAAAATCTTAACAGGAAGAGATCCAAATAAATTGAGTTTTAGTACTTCCTACTAAGATGAGGCAAGAGGTAAGAAAATGACATTACATTTTAATATAAACGTGAGGTTTTTTTTTTTAAGAGGGTGGGGTGAGGAGTGGTTCTGAAGATTTAACCCAGAGGCACTTTTATCACTGAGCTACATTCTCAGGTGCTCCCCCTCCCCCGCCCTGCTTTAAATTTTTAGACAGGGTCTAAGTTGCTGAGGCTGGCTTTGAATTCATGATCCTCCTGTCTCAGCCTCCTGAGCCACTGGAATTACAGGTGTGTGCCATCATGCCCAGCTTTAGTATAAACATTTAAGAAATTAGATATAATCTATTTTTTAAATATTTTTTAGTAGTAGATGGAACAATAGTTTTTAGTTGTAGATGGACACGATACCTTTATTTAAATTTATGTGGTGCTGAGGATCAAACCCAGTACTTCACACATGCTAGGCAAGTGCTCTACTGAGCCACAACCCCAGCCCCCAGATATAATCTATTTTTCCACAATGTAAACCAGTGTCAGTTTTGATCCAGTCAAAACAAGTATTTTCAATGTATTTTTTTACTAAAGCAAGAAAGTACATATTTTCAAAAGAAACTACAGTCGGTCTAGCAGGCTGACATCCTGTATTAATTAATTAATTAATTAATGCATTCTCCAAACAGCACAACTAAATGAAGTGTGCTACAGAAATGGGGCTGGAGAAAAGTCATACAACTTGTTAGGTAGCTCTCACTTTATAATGGTGAACACAGCCAGCCAGCACTGCCCTTGCACTTGAGCTTCACAGTCCCACATGTGCATCAGTCAAGTCTTTTATCCTTCTCCAAGATACAAATTTCTCAGCTTTTCTTTCTTCTAATAAGATACACCCCTATCTATCTCATTCACTGTGCTAGAAACTTTACTTCTAATTAGGAAAATCAGAAGTCAGGTGCAGTGTGCACACCTGTAACCCCAGCCTGGGCAACTTAATGAGATCCTGTCTCAAAAAAATTGAAAGAAAATAAAAAGGGTTGGGGATGTAGTTGGGTAGAGCGCTCCTGGGATCCATCCCCAATATCACAAAGGTGAGAAACATGGTACACTGGGAGTGTGGCTCAGTGTTAAAGTACCTGTTTGCTGTGTGTGAGGCCCTAGAGTTGATCCCCAGCAACACAAAGAAAGAAAGAGGAAAAATTAGAAACATCAAAAGCAGAGTTTCCTCAGCTTCTTATCATAAATGACTAATGGCAATGCTTTTTGCCCTGGTATTCCACTGAAGTGCTTTATTTCCTCTTCCTTAACAGCTATGCTGCCCTGCTAGAATCCTTCCTCTCTCCTATACCAGGAAATTTCCCTTCAACATACAGAGACTGTAATATTCAAAATGAACAAAAACAGACCCTTATACCATGTCTTTTCTTCTTTTGCTGCCTATCTTCACTGCTTTTTTCAGTAAAAATGTCTTCGGTGCTGGGCACAGTGTCTTATGCCTGTAAGCACAGCAATTTGGGAGGCTGAGGCTGGAGGATTGCAAGTTTGAGGCCAGACTCAGCAATTTAGCAAGGCCCTAAGCAACTTAGTGAGACCCTGTTTCAAAATAAAAAAAAAAAAAAAAAAAAAAAAAGGACTGGGGATATGGCTCAGTGGTAAAGCACCCCTAGTTCAATCTTCAGTACCATGTAAATAAATATCACATCATTATTGGGTTCAAAACCCTCTCATTAATTCTTAAAATAGCCCCCCAAAAAACTGGAGTTAAACAAAACAAGATGGACAAAACCAGGGGCCATGTGCAGTGGTGCACACCTGTAATCCCAGCGGCTTGGGAGGCTGAGGTAGGAGGATCGCAAGTTCAAAACCAGCCTTAGCAATGGTGAGACACTAAGTAACTCAGTGAGACCCTGTCTCTAAATAAAGTACAATATAGAGCTGAGGATGTGGCTTAGTGGTTGAGTACCCTTGAGTTCAATCCCTGGTACCCTCCCCCAAAAAAAGACTGACAAAACTGGGATAATTATTAAAGCCAAGTGACAAAATGATGGGTATGTGAGGCTTCAGTACACTATACTCCTCTCTTTATGTATACATGAAAATTTCCAAAGTACAAAGGTTTTGTTTTGAAAAATCACCAATGGCCAGGCACAGTGGCATATGCCTGTAATCTCAGCTGCTTGGGAGGCAGATGGCCTGCTATTTTGGTATCAGCATAGGCAACTTATCAAGACTCTATCTCAAAATAAATTTGAAAAAGAGCTGGGGATCTGACTAGCATGTTCAAGGCCCTAGGTTCAATCCCCAATAACCTGCCCTCCCCAAACAAATTAAAACAAAACCCACCACCAATGGCTTTCTACCATACTTTAGACAAAATCTGAATTTCCTGCCATAGACAAATAAGGCAGCACATGATTTCTAGGCAGCACCTCCCTTACCTCTCAACTGCTCTCTTGCTGCCTTCCTTCTAGTAACACTTCCAGAATGTAACACATGCCAGGTCTTTCATAACTGCTTTGAACATACCTTCTCCTTCTCGAAAGTAAAAAAGGCATGCTCCTCAACTTTTGAGGTCTTTGCTCAAAAGTCATTAACATCCCCCTCCCTAAAGAGGCTGCCATAGCCTATCTAAAAAGGTCCTCACTGGGGCCAGGGATGTAGCTTGCCTAGCATGAGTGAAGCCCTGGGATCAATCCCCAGAGCCACCCAGATAGATAGATAGACAGACAGACAGACAGACAGACAGATAAAACAAGGCCTCATCTCTTTATTCTCTATCCCCTCATTCTGCTTTTTTCTTTTTTTTTTTTTGGTACTAGAGATTGAACTCAGGGGCACTCGACCACTGAGCCACATCCCCAGCCCTATTTTGTGTTTTATGTAGAGACAGGGTCTCACTGAGTTGCTTAGTGCCTCGCTGTTGCTGAGGCTGGCTTTGAATTCGTGATTCTCCTGTCTCAGCCTCCCTAAGTGCTGGGATTACAGGCTTGCGCCACCACACCCGGCTTCACTCTGCTTTTTTCTTCTCAGCATTTATCACTACGAAAAAGCACATATTTACTGTCCATCTCTCCCTTATGAAAATAAAGCTCCATGAAACACAGACTCATATCTTCTTAAAAATTTGTTCTTTTCAGGTATACATGACAGTAGAGTGTATTTTGACACATTATACATACATAGAATGTAACTTCCCATTCTTTTGGTTGTACATTATGTGGAGTTACACTGGTAATGAATTCATATATGAACATAGGCAAGTTACATCCAATTCATTCTACTATCTTTCTTATTCCCATCAGACTTATGTCTTAATGGTGTCATTATATCACAACAGTCTACAACAGTGGTTATTGGGGACTGAACCCAGGAGTGCTTCAACACTTAGCTACATCCCCACTCCTTTTAAAAAATGTTTTAAGTTTTGAGATAGGACCACGCTAAGTTGCTGACATTGCCTTCAAGCCTGTGATCGTCCTGCCTCAGCTTCCTGAGTTGTTGGGCATGCGCCACTGTGCCTGGCCCATGACACATGTTCTAATATTTGTAAATTAATGGCTGAATGAAATATCACCCCAGGAATACCAACTATATCAAATGGCAGGCAAATTTTTTGGATTATGCATTCAATAATGTTATTTCACAGGAGAGTAATCCATACCTACCTTAAATATCTATTATAGTTTAGACCGCTTGCTCTAATAAAAATCAAATGTTATCAAAAAGAAGAACTTACTGGTGTGAGCTGTTGAGAATTTAACAACTGCTGAAATTGCTGTTGATGAATTAGCATTTGTCTTTGCTGGTCAGAAAGTAATCCTAGTCCTGAGGCACTGAAAAATGATTAAAATTCTTACTCTCTACTACATACTTCTAAAGTCTTTTTAAAAATATAAAATGAAAGATAACTTTTCAAATACT
This sequence comes from Geosciurus inauris, assembly GCA_004024805.1. Taxonomy (NCBI): domain Eukaryota; kingdom Metazoa; phylum Chordata; class Mammalia; order Rodentia; family Sciuridae; genus Geosciurus; species Geosciurus inauris. The sequence goes on along the minus strand of PVHX01001388.1, from coordinate 66,170 downwards.
GAACAAGTAAATAAATTTTTAACCATAGCACTTTTTTTAAAAAAATTCTGTACAAATTATTTCTTCTCTATAATGCATGTATACAGCTAATAAGAATTCACGTTGCCAATAAGTGTTTGTTTCTTTTTTTTTTTATTACAAACCAAATAGGCACAAATGTGTTTTATGGAATAGAAATTTACATGTGTTTATAACAAAGCACATGTAACATCTTTGATCATTCAAATATAGCTTAACCCACATTAAGTAATACATACTCAAAACAAGGACAGAATCTGTCACAATTTAAACCTAGTTTGTTTTTTATTGTTGTTGTTGTTTTCGTTTTCTTTTTTCTTTTTTTGGGTTTCTTTCCCCAGCGCTAGGGATCAAATTCAGCATGGGCATTGTACATGCTAGGCAAGCATTCTACCACTGAGTCACATCCCCAGACCTTAACATATCTTTTTTTTAATGGTTCCAATAGTTAATAAAATCAAGCATAAGTGGGGGGAAGGGGAGAAAAAATGGCTTACTGCAAATCCATTCAAAATATGTTCAATAAGAACATGGCTTTATTACCCTTATTTTGAACTAACATTCAAATGAAACTCTTAATACAATGAAACTCTTGAGTCTCACTTCCTGGAAATTCAAGATAAATATTTGCCCTTAATCTTATATTAAAATATTTTATTTTGTTAACTTTCTATTCAAAGTGTTGAATTTTAAGAAACCAGTATCAGTAGTGATAACCACTATACTATTACTCTACTTCAGAACTTATGACACATATGAATGCAACATGCAAGGAAATGAGAAAAATTAACATTTAAAAACAGACATCACAGATCAAGACCGAAATTTGCAACACAGACAACACTTTCTTATGGACACTAATTTAATTTTAATTGGAATTACATAAGTTTCAAAAAGAAATATACTCTAGGTGTTATATACTTAGTTTAAATTTTTGGTAGACTGGCTGACTTACAGTACACCTACAAGAAACACATTACAAGTCCCAATCTAAAGCACAGACAACACTAGTACCATGTTGTATAAAAACCCAAAATATATTTAAGTTTCTTACCTGTTAGTCAGTGTAGCTGGCATGGGATGTGTTGCATTAGGTGGTACAGTTGTGTGGGTCAGGGGTGTAGGGTTCTGGGATATTGTCACTGGGGTCTGAATAACCCCATTTAAAGCTCCTACGATGCCATTAATTGCCAGTTGGTTCCCTGGCAAAGCGCCAATTATTCCACCTACTGCAGACACAGCAGGAATGGTGGATGTCACAGTCTGCATCCCACTAGCTAGCGCCCCTACTGTCACACCATTGACCTGCTGAACTCCACTAACTCCTGAGCCTTGTTGAGCTGGACTCTGCCCAGCAGGAGGAGGAGTAGAAAGAGCCGATGAACTGCTGGTGCTTTGTCCACTGGAGGTTAAGTCCTGATGGAAGAAAAATAAAAATTAAGTTGTAAAGAGCACAGCAAAGCTATTTAAAATAATTCTAAGCCATTTAACGTTATATACTACTGTTCGTAAACAGAACACACAAATAACTATAACCACACAAAAATTACCTGATTTAATACAGGAAGAGAATTATCAGGTAAAAAGCTGTTTCCTATATGAGGGCTCTTACTGCTGTTCAAGGAATCAGTAGTAGGAGCTAGAATAATAAAAGACAAAAAAAAAAAACAAAACCTTATTTACCCTGTTAAAATCATACTATGTGTAAGACTATAAGTTTATTTAAAAGCTTATGCTGAAGTCCATACTAACAACACTTGAATATTATTAAATCTTACTATGAATAGAAAAACTAGTTTAAATAGAAAATCAGTTTAAACAGAAAAATCAAAAAACAAAACTGTGTCTCTATGGAACATCATAGCTTTAAATCACTAATGAGATCATTACACAATTTAAACAGATGTCATCATTAAACTATGTACCTAGAAGTCAAAGTAACCAGTCATCAGACATGGTGGCACACGCCTATAATCCCAGAGACTCGGGCAGCTGAGGCAGGAGGATCACAAGTCCAAGGCCAACCTCAGCAAGACCTACTCAAAATAAATAAAAAGGCCTATGGGTGTAGCTCAGTGGTAGTGCGCCCCTGGGTTCAATCTCCAGTATTGGGAGGGAAAAAAACAAAAAAATAGTGAGAGTAAATCAATCAATCACTTAATAGGATTCTCTATGCCCTTCGAAAATAACTCATCATTCCTTTTCTACATCTTCATATGAACTGGAGAGCAATTATCACTCATTTATTGTGTAACTGACATTAAAAGTCTATCCTGTTTTCCTCAGATACAAAATAAATGTTTTCATACTCACCAGTCTGTGCTGAAAACGCATGTATCTGATGAGATGGACTAGGATTTGTTGTTATTGTCGGAAAAGGCACTGAAAGTTGTGCATTCAACAACTGAAGACGTTCCTTTTTGGCAGTCAAGTTTTTAATTTGTTCCTCTAATCTTCGATTTTCAACTTGAAGTTGGTGTAATGACTTCAGCATTCCTAAAACTAGCCAACATTTGAATGGTTTTTATGAAGACAAGTTCATACCCAGGAGTAAGTCTTTTATGGACACAGTGCCAATAACTTTAGAAATAAGTTAAAAATATAAAAATCCTGTAAAAATATTTCTAAACAAGGCTTATTTTAAAATTTATACATAGATACCAAAGTCATATTTATATCTGAAGGTACATAAGCATAAAAGGAGATTGTTCCTAAATGTACTGTCTAGAAACATTGTTGCCACATACCCAAAACCCCTTAATTCAGGTCATCTCTAGTCTCAAAGAAAAATGGTAAGTTTATTTTCCTCAAAATAAAAAGCCTAATTAAAACTTTAAAGTGCCTGTCATAACATTTCGTTAAAGTCATATTCACAATAGGAACCTTTTATTCATTGCTCAATTTAAGCCACACATGCTAGGGCTGGGAACATAGCTCGGTATTAGAATCCTTGCTTAGCTACACAAGGCCCTGGGTTCAAACCCCAGCGCAGAGCAGTGGGGGAAAAACTAAGCACACTACCAGATTCCTGGCGGGAAGCTTCCAATACCCAGCTGCTCTCAGCATGTTGCTACACACATGCCCCAGCAGGGAGCGCTGTGTGTGCACCCCAGCCACCTCTGTCCTCCTGGAGAAAGGTGCATCATCTGTCCTGCCTCATCTTCTCTGATACTTTGTCAATTCCTTCCAAGTCTCGGACGTTCCAACTGACAACACAGAGCCTTGCTGTTAGGCTATGGTTGATGGACACTTTAAAAACTCCACGTATTTAAGAGTTGTGTTTATTTAACATGACCTCAGGGCCTTCAAAGAACACAACTCTACTGGTAGAGACACATGTGGTCATTTCCCAAGGATTTAACTTTTATCCCTCCTCTTCAAGATCCCACAAAGAAACCCTTAGTGTGCCCAAATGAGATGCAATAAGACCCAGCTAAACCTGTCCTCCAGCTATCATGTTTAAAGGATTATCCCGGCATGAATTTCCTTATACTTAGCATTTTTTGGTCAGGGGACCATTCATAAAAATGCCAATTTATGGCCCCTGGCTCACTAGCAATGAAAGTTTTGTTTCAATAATTTAATAAATATATGATAAACATAATGTATACTAATTATATATAATATATACTAATGGTGTGTGTATATCTATCTACATACACACACACACACACACAATTTAGTAATTATGATTCTTCTACACTGTTAAATGGAGAAGGTAGCTGGCCATTTTTTTACTATATGCAGGTCTTTAAAAAAAAAAGAAAATTCTCCAGAAGTGAGGAAGTTTTTGTCTAACAACTAAGCTCAGAGAAGACAGAGCTCATTTATTTTTGTAAAATGGTAAGGACAAAGTGTGATGGAGAAATAAAACAATGTTATAATAATTATAAATACTAACCAGATAACAAAAAGTGCTTATGTGAGCCAGGCAGTGTTCTTTGTATTTTTCATGTCCTCATAACAACCCTAAGATATAAGTATATTCTAACTCCAAATTCTAAATGGAAGACTGAAGAACTTTAAGAAACTTACCTAGAACCATTTAATAGCAGATGAAGGCAGGATTCAAGTTAAAGCAGTAGAATCTATTAAACTAATACATTATACTTTCTGAATACATTATGTAAACTGTGCATCATAATTTCATTATTATTTTGGATAAAAAAGTGGCTTCTGGAACCACTTGCCTATTTGTTCATGCATCCATCCATCTTTATTTAGAGACAAGAAAATGAATACTTACTGTCACTGGGAGTACCCTGTTCTAATAAAAACTGTTGTCCTTCACTCCACTGCCTCTCCAAAAGCTGTTCTATACTGGCTGCTACTGGAGGAAGATTTTCCAAACTGCTGTTGCCTGGTTGATCATAGCGAATCTGTAAGCTGCTTACAGGGGATCTGTTGAAAACATTAAATCTGAAGTTAAAAAGAAGGGAATGCTTTTAAAGAAGAGTACATTAAGTTTCTTACCTTATGCTGACCTATTTTCCCTGTACAAGTTTTCTAAGACCAGGTTGCCTTGCCAGAGTATCAGATTCTGACATATATAAAACCATAATCTACCCTAAAATTGAGTAATTATTATTCTTCCTCCTCAAATTATAAGATCAAGGGAATAGCTAATTGATAATTAAAAAACACTAGAAAATATAAACATACAACCAATAATCTCTGAAATAAACTATAAAAGGAATTTGTATGGCTTTATAATAAAAACAAGGAAAAGACAAAATAAGAAAGACTAAAATAGTCAAAAGAGTAGAGTTCCACCATTCTACCTTAATATACATGATAAAAGAGTAAGGCCATACAATTAATTATAATACTATGAAAGGCATTTAAATTTATAACCAATAAAATCTCAACCAAAATCAATGGAAAGGAAATTTTTAACAATTTTGAAGAAGTTTTTGTTGTTGTTATAAATTCAAAGTCACTTATTCTGAAGTATTTTCAGTACTAAGGAAATTAATGTTCCTTAGACCCTCCCCTCAAAAAAATGTTCCTTAGAACACCCCCCCCCCCAAAATATATATTTTATATATTTGGTACTGGGGATTGAATCCAGGGGCACCTAACCACTGAGTGACATCCCCAGCCTTTTTATTTTTACACAGGGTCTCTCTAAGTTGCTTAGGATCTCATTAAGTTGCTGAGGCTTGTCTCAAACTTGCAATCCTCCTGCCTCAGCCTCCCAAGTCACCAGGATTACAGGCATGTGCCCCTGTGCCTGGCCAGCCCTAAACAATTGATTCCATTATACAAATATTTCTAAAATATCTTAGATCTCTACTTCAAATGATAATCATTTAATTTTTCCAAAACAAATACTATTTGTATTAAGATAAACATGCAATGTTCTTTTGTCCACATTTTGTTTTGAATTAGTAAATAGGAGGCAACCTCCATTCTACCACAATACATCAGTAAAGAGCCTTAAAGTTTCCAAAGTGTTTCTATATAATTAACTCTTGATCTTTACAACAACCTAGTGAGAAATAAAATCCTGGGGTTTTGGCTCCATTTTCAAATAAGGAAACAAAATGAGACTTTGGTGACTTGTCCAAAGACGCACTACTAGTAAATGACAACGCTGTGCTACAATTCAGGTCTTCTAACAACCCACTAGGGTTCTGAGCTTAGTTTTAATATGCTTCTCTACAAAAATCTCTTAAAATAAGAAGTTCAACAAATAAAGCTTTCTATTCCATATGCAAACATCATGTGCTAATACAGTTGGCCATCCCTCTCCAAATACATTATGCCAGGATGATGAGAGTCTAAGTTTTACATTTCCGGATGATTCATACACACCTCATCCCTACACTGGGGACTGAACCCAAGGACACTGTACTAATAAATTACATTCCTAGCCACTCCTGACCCCTGGCAACTTTTTCTAAATTCTAAGACAGAGGGTGTCCTTAAATTGCCCAGGCTGGTCTCAAACTTATGATCCTCCTACCTCAGCCTCCCAAGTAATTAGAATTACCTGGCTCAGACTGATTTTTTTTTTAACAACCTTTATTTTATTTATTTATGTATGTATTTTGTATGTGGGGCTGAGGATCGAACCCAGTGCCTCACGCATGCAAGGCAAGCGCTCTACCACTGAGCCACGACCCCAGCCTCAGACTGATTTTTTAAAAAGTATTTTTAGTTGTAGATGGACACAATATCTTTATTTATTTATGTGGTGCTGAGGATCAAACCCAGTGCCTCACACGTTGCTAGGCAAAGTGCTCTACCATCGAGCCACAATCCCAGCCCCAAAAGGTAATATAAAGTTGGAAATATACACTCAAAGTAAATTAGTACCATTTATCATGTTAAGTTCCATAAAAAATAAAGATTAAAAATGACAAGTTAAGGAACACTTAGGGATTCTGAATAATTCTGGGTAACTTGTGTGATATTTTAAGTTTAAAAGAAGGATAAAGAATATTTCCTCCACTAAAACATATGAGCAAAAATTCACTAACTTTCTTCTTTGAAAAGAAAAATACAACAGTATAGAATCACTTACAAATCAGTGACATAATTTTTTAAATTTTATATTTCAGATTTATGGTTTCCAAAGAAAGGACATTTAACTTTCTGCAGAGTTCAATCAGGAATTAGATGGGGGGAAAAGTATTACTAGAGGTACCATTAGGAAATATAAAAATCAAGAGTTATTTGACTAATGCTATACTGATAAAGATGGTCCTTTAGACATTCCCCAACTATATCAGCAACACTAATATTCATGTGTTATTATATAAATTTTTTTAGTGCTGCTAGAGATTGAACAAAATTTCACTTTTAAATAGAATTTCTCCCATACATGAAGAAAAGATCTCCGGTTTGAGCATTTTCCCTCCTGTTTTCCATTTTCATTCAATCTAATGTTTGAAGCAGAGTTTATAAAATAAGAAAACAAACTAGAAGGCATAGAAGCTGAAAAAGTAGAATAAAATGAAGACATGCATCACTTTAAAGTTCCATTCTCTTCTACATACTAACATACACTGCTTCATACCACCATTTTCCCCATTTAGAACAGAAAAAAACCCCACAGTTCCATAACTTACATTTATTGATAAGTTACATATTAATAAATGGTATCTGAATGCTGTCATGTGTCAGGAGAATTTTTTTTTTAGACATTGATAGGCCATTATTTTATTCATTTATTTATATGTGGTGCTGAGAATCGAAGCCAGTGCCTCACACATGCTAGGCAAGCGCTCTGCTACTGAGCCACAACCCCAGCCCTAGGAGAATTTCTTGAAGCATTTAATACATGTTCTATATTCTGCCTCAGACAATTTAAGAACCAGAAGGACTTATGAAACCTACCACAAGAGCTCCATTTGCTGAAAAAGGAATTACAGACTAAGGGTAAGTGTACTGCACACTACAAAGTTAAAACTGGAACCCAAAGTTTTAAGTCTTGGGTTTGCAGCTTTGAGAGATCTTAGGACTGTTTGATGTCACCCAAATCAATGCCTGATTAGTACTAGCAGCAAATACACATATGATAAAAACAACAGAGTTCTAACTGATTGTAAACCTAAGAAAAGATGTTCCTTTTAGTGCAGAAATCTAATCATGTTTTAATTAATATTCAAATTAATTCAGAATCATTTTTCTTGACTGTCTAGACAAGCTTCCTATCTACAGAATGCTTTTAGGGCTTCACAAATGCTCACTCTAACTCGAGATAAGTTTTCAAATCTGGAGTATTTCCTTTTACAGAGAGGCATGGGAGCCTAAATAGTGGTAAACAGTGCTTACCGTGGTGAGAGACTTCCTCTGGGTGAGCTTCCTCTGCCAACTAGGCTTCGGCTATTGTCTCCAAGATCTTGATCTAGAGTGTAAATATTTCAGAGCTGATAAAGTGACTCTCTCACTAGATAAGAGGTTTAAGCTCCTGCCCTGATTTTTACTAAAACACACATTAAACCTTCACCACTGTCTTTCCAGAACTATAAAAGGAGAAGACCTAGCATATCACTAGTTTGGAACTGCTGAACTGTGGCGTGTAAAGCGTTGTCCCTACACGTTTCTGTGGGTGGAGAAGGCCATGGATTATGTTCTGTTCTTTCATTCCTTTCAGTTTTACAGCACAGAAGCGTGGTTTGAATTTGCAGAACCCTCCCCTCAGCCACTTTTAATTTCTACGGTTAAAGTAATGAATCACAGCTGTGGACAGCTAATCTGTATGCTTATCACAGCAAATCCTTATGCTTTGTATTTTTTAACACTTTGCATCCCAAGACAAGTCATATACCATTTTATATCTTATACCAAGCTAAAGTTACATGAATCCTAACACCAAGAATATATTTACAAATTGACAAAAACAAATAGAAATCCAGAATTCTATATTTTAAAAAAATATATAATTTTTAAGACTTCTAAATACTCCGTAGGTAATAACAGAGTATCTCTGCTTCAAAAGTACGTACATTTCCCCTGCAGTTAGCCCCTTATAAAATAACCCTAACTGGCCTCTTTCAAGGTTGTCCTCCCCTTATTCTGAGTTGGGTCACCTCTGACCCTTGCAGCGTAAAGACATGACTGATCCATTCTTGGTGAACTGCTAAAGCTATTCCCTTCCCCCAAACAGGCATGACTACTTGGACATGTCAACAAATCCTTAAGGATGGAATGAAACAAAGCAAATCCAGTGGCTCATTAAAACAGTACAAGAGGCAAAAGCTACAAAATGTCAACTGGTAGAAATTCACAGGATTACTAAACACTGTAGAAATTCTCTAACAGGATTTTTTTAAAACAAGTTTGTGTAACGCAATTTCATGAATTATGCAAATAAAGGTTTAGGCTATTCACAGAAAAGCCTAGTGTTACGTTACTTTCATTGCATAGAACTGAGGACTGAACACATCAATCACAAAAGTCACAAGAGACATTGTTGCATTCCTGCCTCCTGATGGCTCTCCTTAAACATTTACATTTCAGACAGTTCAAAAAAAAAAAAAAAGCATCACTTCTGCAACACAGCACACGATTTGCTTCCACATGTGATTCTTTAGGTAAAACAACAACAACAAACAATCCTCTATAAACCACACCTCTAAACTTTTTCAAAGAAAATGAACCAATGAGGGTGGTAGTGATTATTATTGGAGAGAAAATTTAGAATATAATTCTTGAAACCTTACCTGTTTGATTGCTTTCAGACTGAGCTATGAGAGCTGCCATTGATGGATTTGGATTTAATCTATTGCCATACATATGAGACGGTGCCTGACTAAGAGAAGATCCAGATAGGGTATTGGCCTAGATGAAAAGAAGTACATTGATAAATAAGTTATATTTGAAAATATCTCAATGTTTTTCCTCCTAGATCTAATAACTACTCACTCCAACTTCATAATATAAGCAGAAGTTTCTGACTTTGTGAAAAGAAAAATTTCATTCCTCTTTCACAATTGCAACATGTCTTAGTCAACACTAAAACCCAGTGGTATGGTAACCATGTGGGAATACAACTAATTATTTAATCTTATTAAACCATTTATAAAATAAGAGCAAGGAGATAACAGATGCCTAACAAATGCTTCAGCCACTTACATCACAAGCTGGCTAAGGAGGTCAAAAGGTCCAACTTCCACTTTTAGTATTTTTGCACAGAGCCATATTTTCATTGCTTAACTCTGTCATTAGTAAAACCTGCACACTGTTTTGTTACTTCCTATTTTGGTAGACTTAGAAGCCTGCTGCTTTTTCTGTTTTGTTTTGTTTTGTTTTTATTTTAAAAGAAAGCAAACAGGCATCACAAGTATGTTTTCTATACAATGCAGGGCTCAACGAATCACAGCTCTGCCCTGACCCCTTATAAGGCACTGTCTTTTTGGCAAGAAGCCAGTTCTACTAACTGAAGAGCTCGTCCAAAGTTTGTAATTCATTCATGTTGCTAACCACAATTCTGAAGGCCTCTACTGGGACCTGTGCCAAACAAGCGAAAATGAACCCTTAAACAGATGAAGCTGAGGAGGCTGGCCAAAGTATTGCGTAATCCAATGTAATAAAAATGCCTTCTTTGATGTGCATACTCTGCTACTTTCCAAGAATATTATAAATTTAAAATGTGGCATTTTGGAAGCAAATCTTGTACACAAAATACTGTCACTTACAGAAGGCTATTACTGGCCTGAAATAATTTTCAGATTTAACAGAGCCACAAATTTTAAGTAAATATCTTATTGTTTTGCATGAATGAAGTCAAACTCAGGCTTTTATAAAATGAAATCACTGCATAGTTGTTTCAGAATACAAGTTTTGAAAGTAAGTTCAATGAACTACAACACTTCTAACAAAGAAGCTGAATAACAGCAGACCAAAAGATGTGGAACATTCTGACAAGTATTAACAGCACACAAGAGACTATGAGGATATAGTAGTTGTAACAAGCAAAGGCTACAGAGAATAAACTATTTCTGGATTGATTCATATCTGACACTATATTTTGGCCTTTAGCCAACTTAGTAAGCATGAAAATGTACTTTAACAATTCACAGAAATAGTTCATGATGCAGATCCCTTTCCTGTTTTCTACTGTTTCAAAGGGTACATTTTACAGCTTACACTTTAATGTGTAAATTCAATCTGTCAATTTCTGGATTTAATTTTTTCCTCTTATTAACTATATGCATACAGAGTCAATATATGTTTGTATTATAAAGTCCTCATAAAAGATAAGTAAAAACCTCAACCTAAAGATCATACTGAATACTTACCATGCATTTAGTATTATAAGATATATAAAATGCACAATTTATAAATTGGGATACTGTAAGACTTTTTCCTCTCCAAAACTCAACTATCTGGTAATTTCAGCTACTCATAAAATAACTGAGAACAAGACAAATACAAACAAACCATCAGAAAAGCTAGATGTTACCAGTCTCATGGGTTATTAAAGTCTCAGTTACCTAATACTTAAAAATGCCTTACACAGAGACAATTTACTTACTCTAGACAAAATTCTAAAAAAATCAACTAAGCATATAACAGATTAGAAATATAAATAAAGGGTTTATTAGGAAGAGGAAGAAAAAGTAGTTTCCTGAGACAGTCTGTTGGCAGCTGACAGCAAGAGAAGAAAGACGACTATGAGGAAGAATGAGAGCATATTACAGTATTGGTGGGGTGGTCCTTGAAGAACATGTACCTCCAGAAGACTTGGCTCCCGCAAAGCAAGGAAATATTCTTAGGGTTCTGACTCTCCTTTTTTATGCAGTCATATATTGGCTAAATCACAACAAATAGTTTAACAAGTGGAATACCTTTTTTAGTCCCAATGGTCAGTCCCATGAACTTCCTTTGTCTCCTGATAAGATACACTCTTTTAGGAAGGATTCCTTCTGCCAAAGGATTCATATCTACCCTCAGTAACTTCAAATTTCACAGGGTAAATTATCTTTAATTTCCCTATCATCCATTAGGCTCACCAAGATCAAAACAAACAGCAGTATAGCATAACCTATTTGCATATTGACCATTACAGAAAGAGAATAATGTAAACTATCTTTAAGATATAAAAGTCTATTTTTTAAAAATGCCTGGCAAAAGATAGTAATAGTGTAATAAAATAAAATGAGAATACTACGCTAAACAATTTCCCAAACTATCAGGATGACTAAAAAATAGCTGATACATGTTTTTTCTTTTTTAAAAAATATTAATCTAAACAAGAATCTTTTGTTTAAAAAAAAAGACATTATTAATTTTACCAGAGTTTTTTTTTTTGTATATTAAAACATTTAAATCAGTCTATATTAATTTCTGCCAGAAAACTCAAGTCATAGATATTTTAAGGTAGGCAAAGGAAGTTATCAAAGACTCCACTAACATCTGTAACAGTTAAGCCAGTACTTTGAAAATAATGTTGGCACATTGAGCTGGGAAATTTTGATGACTCTTTCTGTTGGCGCCTCCAGCCCCATATCTTAGTGAAAGTACCTCACAACTCATAGCAGAGAAGGTGGGTAAATGGAAGAGTAAAGAAAGACAACTTATTAAAGCATACACACTGTGTCTGGCATTCTGTAAACTCAAAGAATCTTTGTTGTCACTAATGAGTGAAAACACTAAGATTCCGGGTAATGAAAAGAAGTTTACATTAACCTATGGAACAAGGGTTATGAAGCAAAGGGCACTGAAAGTTTTTCTGCAAAAGAAATCTGGAACAAGAAATAAAGGAAACACTAATCTATACATACTTCTCTACAACATACTTTTGGGCATGGCTTTTTAAAAATGCACTGAAAGCAAATTACTAATGCACCATCAGTCCACTTCACAAGATCTGGTATAAAGATAAGAAATTATTTTGGAAGAAAGGACCTGTCTTATGACATTTCAATTTTCTCCTGCCCAGGTAAGAAGAACATCTATGGTTGATATATATCATCCTTGGATCTATTGGTACTCCAAGCATAAAAGTTTATTAACACTAGGAAAAGCTAAGTAAAAGTTATTCATAATATATACACACACATACTCCATACTACTCTTACAACTTTTCTATTCATTTAAAATTATTTCAAGATAAGTTAATATTGCTATGATAAACTTCTGCTTTAACCTGTAATCTTATTCTAACACTCTAGTAAAAACCTCATTAATAGAGAAATAATTGTTTTACAAGATGAACCTAAAGACCAGCAGATGAAAACTGAACTGAATGATTATTGAGGTAAATCTAGATCACTTTTAAACAAAATATGTGAAGGTGCCTGAAAACACCCTTACCAAATTTAGAATAACTTATTAATGTCTAGAAAAACATGCATGTCTTTATGAAGTCAGTATTGAAATTCAAAATAAATAAATTTAGCATTTCCTAAGTAGATTAACATACATTATGAGAATTATATTCCAGCTTGAAATTTCTGTTAATTGTTCACCTCTTATATTTCAAATGTTTGCTTATGTCCAAAGAGATGTGTGTAAAGAGCTCTTGCTGTAAAGTAGTAACTCTAACAAACTCCTAGATGCTTGGTTCATCAAAAGTTAGTTAGTTGGGCTGGGGTTATGGCATAGTGGCAGCATGCTCACCTAGCACATGTGAGGCATGGGGTTTGATCCTCAGCACCATATAAAAATAAAATAAAGATATTCTGTCCACCTACAACTAAAAAGTGAATATTTTTTTTAAAAAGTTCATTAGTTGTACACGGAGGAAAAGAGTAATGTTTGCTCAATTATGTTAAGACTTACAAGTGGGTATTGTTTGTCGTAGATTTCTCCCTGTCCTATGTTGATAAAGGCAGAATAAGAAAGAATGAACCAGAAAAATTAGATCTGAAGGGATCGTACCTATGGGAAACTTCAACTTTGGAAAGTATTATAATATATCATCTAGAGGTAGATTTGGAATTTCATACAATGAAAAGGTTGTAAGTGAGCATTTTCAAAACTGCATGATTAACCTGTCAATAAACATGAAAATCAAATGAGTCAAACAAGCTCTAAAATGAATTGACATATATATGTCATGGGCTTAGAAGAAAGCCTGGAACACGATATTTTAACTTAGTTTAAAACTATTTTTGTAAGCAATTATGGTTTCTATTTTTCTATTAACTACATTAGAGAGTATAATTTACTAATCTTATCTTGATAGTGCAGCAAATTTCCAAAATTAAAACCTATTTCTCAAAGAAACATGGTATAGTGTAGATGGTATAAATGTCTCATTACACAGTAATATTACCATCTGTTCTATAATAACATAGCAATACTACAAATACAAAGTAAGGACTCAAATGTTTTTAAATACAGTTTATATATTTTCTGAATTTTCAAACACAATGTTCAACCAGAAAGGTCTCCAGAAAAACATGAATGAACATTGGACAGGATTAGAGAACCAATGGCAAGTTTCATCTATGCTCCAGCTCAATTCAAACTTTACACTATGAAACACATTCTGGTAACAGAGCCCATTTCTGTGTCAGCTACCACCAGTAAGGCTTTAATACCCAGCGTGTGATGAGAGATGAAACCAAGTGTGAACAACTTTCAGGTCCCGTGAGTAGGCTGACTGTTGAAGCTGTCAGGTTCAATTGCATCACTTCACATTATTCAATGCCCCAAACGGCTCCCTAATTGTAAAGAACTTAATGTATTCAAAACCATTATTTAGGCTAATGCTGAAATGCCCCACAATTGAGTTCCCAAAAAGTAGTAGGAGGGATTAAAGTGTAGTTAAATCATCACTCAACACTCATGATTGGACAACAGGGCTGTACACAATAACCAACCAATACAAGCCAGGAGGCTTCCAAATTGGTTAATATTTTGTCCATTTATCCCTTATCTTTTGGGGAAAATTAAGTTTCTAAGAGAAAGACAGCTATTGAAGTAATTTTTGATCTGGAAAAGATCTTGATCCACAGCTGAATTCAATATATCCACATTAGCATGGGATTACGGGTTTTAACAAAAAATTTTCATACTATTTTTAATAAAGGAATCGTTTCTGTCCAATTTTTTTTTGCACTGGTAATCAGGCTGTTTTTGTAACAGTTGAAATTAATACCCATTAATTCTAATGTCCTTTATAGTCTGCATTTGGACTTCAAAACAAAACTATATAGCAGAAAAGTCAAGAACAAATATTTTTTATACAAGAAAAAACTGAGGCTCACAAAAATTAAAAGACCTACCCAAGGTCACATTCATGAATACTAAACCTCCTGGAACCCAGATATTCTGACTCAAAATTTCTGCAATTTTTGCATTCCATCACACAAATGGAACATGGTAAAATATTTCAAAGAGCTACCTGTTAGCATAAGAGGCACATATTTGGAAAATACATTTTTATAGTAACAAATGTTCATTAAGAGAGGTAAAATTTGAGCTATCTTGATTTCAGGCTTACTTTCACCACTTACCAGATATGCAAACTTGTGCTGTTACTTAATCTTTTCATTGTCCAATCATTGATATATAAATACATTATAAAAATTTATTTTGTTCAGAAAGGTAAGTTCCTTAAAATTTTAAGTCATTATGAAAGTATTTAAAAATATAAAGTATTTATTCTAGTAAACTCAAACACAGAAATGCCACCTCTCCTTCTCAGTCAGTTGACTCTGCCTAGGAAATGATCGTTATCTCAAATAGAATGCAAGTGTCATTATCAGACATCACCTGAGAACAAGCCAAAGGCTATATGTAAGACAATACATCCAACATGTGTGCATACACACGCATCCAGGCATGTGTTCTAGTACTGGAAACAAAATATGCAAAGTTGATTAAGGTAAAAGTGTCACAGAATCTAAGCTGCTTTAACAAATAAAAATATCTATATTTTAAATACCTTAATGTTTGTATTTAATAAGTATCACATAAACAAACACTGAAGGTTTTTAACTTTGAATGATTTTTAGACCTATATCATTCTTATAACAGTAACATGAAGTAGGACAAGGAACCATGATTATCTACATGGAGACTATATCCACAAGCAAAACTTAGAATGTAGGATATAATACAATGCAATTATTTTTCATTACATTCAGTCTTAAGTTGTTCTATTAAAGATATCATTCTTCAAACAAAAGAACTTGTATTAGTGGAATTTGAAAGGGAAAATGAAAAACTATTGGCATTCTTAGAGAAACTAATTTATTTCTCTACTCGTGATCCAACAAGGGAAGAACACATCATTTACAATCACATGGACAGGAGTTCTATCTTCCAATAATGTTAAGGACTATAATTGTAACAACATTACTAATATATCCTAGTATACAGTATGCAGATAGTCTGCCAATTATTTGTGAAAAATAATTATGCTAAAAACAAGTACAACATATCAAGTAACAAAAAATTAACACTAAGAATTTAAAATTTAGTTATCAGTTTTTTTAAATATTTTTTTTTCAAACTTGGGTTGCTAATCATTAGACTTCCCTCTCTCCCCAGCATTTTACAAGTTGTCCCCTCTCCGCCCCCATTAAAAGCCAAAGTGAAGTTATTTTCAGTTTATCAAGATAGTTTCAGTTTTTAATTTTTATTAGCCCTTCTTGATTTTACAACCTCTTCACTTTCCAGGAAAGAATTCTTATGACAGCAAATAAGTCAAACAAGAGGACTATATTAACTTTTTTATAAAAATGAGGTCAAAAAAGAGTAAGAATGGATCCCTGGATTTTTATCCTTAGTGGCACCAATCAACTCACTAAAAAATACTACTTTAAATTTTTAGAGGGGAGAGAGGGGAGATGATTGGTACAACATTAATCAAATTTTAAATTTCTATACTCATATTTTTAAGATTATTTGCTTCCAAGGATGATGTTTTTCTTGATGACTGTGATAAGACTCCTAGAATTACATTTTAAGTACTGGTAGTTTCCATTTACCATTTATCTAATCACACTGCTCTCTTCATTTTAAATCAACTACCTACAAGCATATCTAAAAAAAAACCCTAAGATGTGATTATTTAAACACAATGAATTGTATGGTTTGAAGACAAACAAGGCCTACAGAACAGTTAAACAGAAATGAACTTTGTCATTTGGGGACAAAAATTCAATTATCAATTTTAAGATTCCTATTACTTCCACCTAAATATTGAGGACTATCTTACTTTCCCTTTCACACTGCCTAGAAATTCTCCCATTTTTTTACATTCAACACCAATACTATTGTCTCAGGAAGCTAAATGGAAGTAGTTCTGCACTCAGTTCAATGGAGAGGTCAACGTGCCTCAGTTGCCTGGAGACTGATGGTTGCTACAGCAGCACCAGATAAGCCAAACTAAATAAGCTTCAGCTTCAAGGCAGAAGCATTTACTGCTAAGCAGAAACACAGATGTAGTTGTCTTTGCATGCAGCATTTGAATCTAACTGGATGATCATATTTATAAGAAATTCATCTTACTGAAACATGAAAGGGGGATAAAATGTAAAGATTTTAATTGGACTGAATCCTACATTATTTGCAACTATGATTTCTTTGTTTTTCAGTGAGTCACATGCTAAGTGGAATTTTTCCTCTAGCTATACATTTCTCTTTACCACCATACTTCCCCCATCCACCTCTCCCTAATGCCAGCCCCTAAACCCACAAACATAATGAATGACATGAGATTTTTGCATAATTCAGCCTGGAATTAACCAGAATAATTAAAACAGAATTTTGGAAACACAGAAACGAAAATGAACATTGAATACGTTCATGTATTAAGCATATGGTTACACTTAATTAAAAGAGAACAATCTATTTATAAAAGCCCCTGTTTCATTTATCCTTTCACCCTTTCTAACCCCAAACCCTTATGGCTACCTCGTTTTTCTAGTGAAATGAATTAAAGAAAAACCCTCCTAAAGTAATCAAACTCCCCCTTACTCAGGTTGAGAGGTTCACCAAATAGTTAACTTTCATATTCAAAGATGATACTAGTAATCATCATGCCACTGATTTTTCTATGCTGTCTGCTGTTCATTCTGACACTTGGCTTAATTATAATGGTGATTATTTGTACTATTATCACTCACTCACTCACATGCATTAAAGATAACCTAATGCTGAGCTTTAATCTACAGCTTACAAAAATACTGAAAAATGGTGTGTGTGTATATATGTATATACGTATGTGTGTTTACATACATGTATATGTATGTATTCCAAATCCCCATACAACAGGAATGATACACATATATTAAAAGCTCAAATTTACAGCAACTTATAAACAACTACTTAACTAGTTGTTTGTAATTAGATATTTACAATTATAATTATGCTATTACAATATTGTTGAAATGTTAAGACTACTTGAATTTTGGAGAAAAGCAAATAAAATGGAAATTCCAAATAAATTTTAAAAAAAAAAAAAGATTTACTGCAGTGGCACACACCTATAAGCCCAGCTACTAAGGAGGTTGAGACAGAAGAATTGCAAGTCTGAGGCCAGCCTTGGTAACTTGGGAAGACCCTATCTTAAAATCAAAAATTAAAAGGGTTGGGACTGTGGTGCAGTGGCAAAGCCTCCTCAGTTTCAATATGTACTTTAGGGATCTTAAATTACTGCCTTTGGAAAAATATGTCTACAGCTTTGCCTATTTACTGTCCTAATGATACAATTGAGATTACAATCCTTCCTTCTTTCCCTCTCTCCTTTCTTCCTTCCTCTTTCTTCAGTACTGGAGACTGAACTCAGAGGTGCTCTACCACTGAGCTACATCCCATCCCCTTTTATTTATTTTGAGATAAGGTTTCAATAAGTTGCCTAGACGAGCCTCAAAGTTGTGATCTTACTGTCTTGGCCTCCCAAATTGCTGGGATTACAGGTGTGCACACTACACAGGGTGATCACTCATGCTGGTTTTTAAATTTTTAGACAAACAGATTTTCACATTATTTGTGATTTTAAAGATTTTAAAACCCCACCAAGTCCCAAATTGGCTATACTTTGTCAGCATTATGTTTTTAAAGAAAAGAATTCAAAGCTCTCCTGAAAGTATAATTTTACATCATGAGGATAAAGTCAGAAACAAAGAAAGAAAAGAATCATTTGGTATCCACACAATCATTTGTCCTCTCTCATGAAGATCATGTAAAATTTCCTATTATTAACAAGTTAATATAAATTGAGATATTTCATAAATTGAAGCACTATTTAATTTGTCTCTCCTCCAACTACCCTTACTCTAAAAATTGGCAAACCCATCTGAACCTGACTTCATAACACTATAATATTTACCTGAGTTGTAACAACAGCAGGGGTTACAGATGATGCAGCTGAGGGGGAGAGTGCTCCCACTTGTTGCAAATGACCAGAGGATTGCTGAGGTAAATGCGAGCTGGAGACAGGAGTGCTAGATCCTGAGCCAGATACTACATTTGGAAATGATACTGCTACATCATTGCTGTTATAAATACCTGCAAGAAAAGAAATCTTATTTAAATATTTAACAACTTAGCAGTCATATTTGCCACAGACACACAAGATTTATTAATACATTAGAATACTTACATTTCTTCCTGATCCCTCTCCCAATTAAAAACAGTATTGTTGGTGTTGATATTGATATTTTATAAAATACTTGTCTAAAACAACCTAAATCATTTTTCTTTTGGCAAAACATTTTCAAAAAAAGACAGGGACCACACATCAGGAAGGCTTTTATTAAAAACACATTAAGAATTGCAGAAGTTCCTAAGAGCAATGAAACGCTGCTCAAACAGGAAAATAAAGCAATCAATAGCTGTGTAACAAACACTTGGTAAGTCTTTCAAAATGCATATATGCTCAGACCCCAGAAATAATGATTGAGAAAGTCTGAAATGGGAAGAAAATTTGTTCTAGAAAGCTACAACGTAAGCCGGGCATGGTGGCGCACACCAGTAATCCCAGAGGCTTGGGAAGCCGAGAAAGAATCGCGAGTTCAAAGCCAGCCTCAGCAACGGCGAGGCACTAAGCAACTCAGTGAGACCCTGTCTCTACATAAAACACAAAATAGGGCTGGGGATGTGGCTCAATGGTCGAGTAACCCTAAGTTCAGTCCCCAGTACCTCGCTCCCCCGCAAAAAAAGCTATACTGTAGGGGGAGAATAAAATAGAATGGAACTTGACTTGAAATTCAGAGAACAAAGACTCATGAGCCCTGATGACTTTCATGTGACACACCTGTGAGGATAAAGAATAAAGATGGATGTGAGAAACATTCAGGAGATAGAAGAGACCTTATGGTTGACTGTAGGGGTGTGTATATAGGGTAGGGTGAAGGAAAAGGGAGAATTAAGGCATGATAACGACTTGGAAGGCTAGGAAGTGGTATCATTCACTTCAGGAGATAAAACATGATAAGAGACTTGGTGAAAACACTTTCGGTTGCTCCATTGGGATAAAAGCCAGAAAGAAAAGCAGAAAGAAGGACATAGGGGCTATTCATTGTAGAAAAGAGAATGAGAAGAGAAAATGAGCCTAAATTAAGATCAAATTAGTAGTTACTGAGGGAAAGCAAGTTTGTTTTTTTTTTAAGTGAGCAAAGTTGCCCATTTATGCTAATAACAAAAAACACAGAGAAGGAAAGGCTCTTTGAAGATAAAAGAGATAAGAACATCTATAAAAGAGTAGTTCTCAATCTCAGTGATTGTGCCCCATGGGGACATTTGACAATGTCTGGAAACATTTTTGGTTGTCAAAAACTATGGAATGTTACTGGTACCCAGTGGGTAGAGGCTAACAACGCTGTACGGAATAGTACACCACAAAGAACAATCTGGCCCAGAGTGTCAAAGAGCTTGGAGGTTGAGAAATCTTGCTATAAACATGGACTTGCAGGAAGGAGGGAAGAAGGGAAGGAAAATCCAGAGAACTTGGGACTTAAAGAGAAAGAAAACAGCCTGGCACGGTGGCTCAAGCCTGTAATCCCAGCACTTAGAGAGGCTGAGACAGGAGAATCGCGAGTTCAAAGCCAGCCTCAGCAAGGGCGAGGCGCTAAGCAACTCAGTGAGACCCTGTCTCTACATAAAACACAAAATAGGGCTGGGGATGTGGCTCAGTGGTCGAGTGCCCCTGAGTTCAATCCCCAGTACCACAAAAAAAAAAAAAAAAGAGAGAGAGAGAAAGAAAACAGAAAAGAATGACTTTAGGGAGCTGCAGTGCCCCTCCCCACCCCCACTCCTACCCCCAAATTGTTTTTAGAAACTGTAGCCCTAAAAGACAACAATAATTACTAAATTATATAAACAGTTCAATTTACATTGAACGTAAATATTGCCTGGCATGATGGCATACACCTGTAATCCTAGCTACTCAGGAGGCTACGGCAGGAGCATCTCAAGTTTGATGCCAGCCTGGGCAATTTAGACTCTGTCTCAAAATAAAAACAAAAAGGGGTGGCTCAAGGAGCTAAACATTGCTCCCATTTTACATAAGCAAACAGAGGTTTAAAGAAATAAAGTTACTTTGTTGTTGATCTAATAAGAGGCAGAATCAATATTCAAACTCATATCTGCCTGATTCTGTAAATGAAACCATTTCCTAATACATTTTTTATTTTGTTTTTTGTGTGTGTGTTTTTGGTACACGGGGTTGAACTCAGGGGTACTTGACCACTGAGCCACAACCCCAGCCCTATTTTATTTAGAGACAGGGTCTCACTGAGTTGCCTAGCGCCTCACTGTTGCTGAGGCTGGCTCTGAAATCGTGATTCTCTAGTCTCAGCCTCCCGAAGTGCTGGGATTACAGGCATGTGCTACTGGGCCCAGCTCCCAGCCCTATTTTGTATTTTATTTAGAGACAGGGTCTCACTGAGTTGCTTAGTGTCTTGCTTTTGCTGAGGCTGGCTTTGAACTCGCAATCCTCCTGCCTTAGCCTCACTGGGATTACAGGCATGTGCCACTGTGCCCGGCTCTTTCCTAATACATCCTTGAGGTTCAAGATGATCACATTCTTTGAGACATCTGTGGGACATAGGACTCCTGTATACACTAGAATACAATGGGATGAGCCTGAAGCTTAGCAGAAAAATTCTAGACACACACACACACACAGGCAAAATAAGTTAAAGTAAACTTGCAAAATCAAAAACACCTTCTGCTGGCCTGCACTATGGCTGAAAATTTTACCTACTCATATGTAGAAATGTGGAAATTTGAAATTAAAAGTCTAGATTTTTAGTTTCTCTGGAAAAAGTGAAGAGCTGTCTGGCTAGAGCTTCATACAAGACATAGATACTTTAATCCACCAGAGTTCCCATTATCCTTTACAGTGTCACTCACCTTTTCACCCATGTATAATACGACCTGCCTCTGTAAGTATTTGATTTACCACTCCTAATATAGACAATGGTCAAAGCCAAGCAACACAAATGACATCACCCAGGGAAAGTTCTGGGAATGATTAAGAAAAGACAACCAAAGACAGGACCTTAGGGAATGACCACTTAAAGGGTAGACAAAGAAAAACAAAACCACCAAGGATAAACCTTGAAAACTGACATATTAGAAATCACACACACACAAAAAAAGTCAAAGGAAAAGGTCAATCAAAAACTGGTGAGCCTGGTGCAGTGGCACACACTGTAATCCCAGCGCTTTGGGATGCTGATACAGAAGAATCACGAGTTCAAAGCCAGCCTCAGCAACAGCAAGGCACTAAGCAACTCAGTGAGACCCTGTCTCTACATAAAACACAAAATAGGGCTGGGGATGTGGCTCAGTGGGCAAGTGCCCCTGAGTTCATTCCCCAGTGTCAAACCAACCAAAAACAAACAAAAAACTACTGGTGATTTAAGGCCAGAAAAAGAAGTCACTAAATGTGGCAATAAAAGAAATGTGGCTGTGAAAGACAAAAGTGACTACAAGCCAGGTATAGTGATGCACTTCTATAATCTTAGTGAATAGAGAGGCTGAGGCAAAATTGCAAATTTGAGGCCAGCCTAAGCAACTTACTGAGACCCTGTCTCAAAAAATAAGTAAATAAAAAGGATTGGGGATGTAGCTCAGTGGCAAGAAATCCCTGGGTTCAATCTCATTTTTTGTTCAAAAAACAAAATTAAAAAGAAAAAAAAAAAGCACATCAACGAAATTAGTATTTATAAACTTTATACTGCAATGGGCAAGCACATACCCAAGAAAAGGATACGTATTTTTAAAAACTGATTACTCCAATGGTTCATTCAATCAATATTTATTGGGTTTCTATTACAAAAACAAAAAAGGGTACTAAAGATAGCAAGAAAAAAAATCTGCCTTCAAAGAACTTCAAGAGTCTCACAGCTAAGGTAATCAGTTTTCATAAGCTACTAAGATTCAGGAGAGAAATGCTAGGATATAGGAATATAGGATAAAGGATATAGGAAGTTCGAGGAAGATTCAGATGGACAACTATAGAACTACTGGACATTTCTCAAAAGTGCTGATCACCTTATTTTGATGGTAAAAGCTTACCTTTTTCTATCACTAGGATGAAACCCAGGGGTGCTCTACTACTGAACTACATCCCCAGCCCTTTTTATTTTTCAATGAGACAGAGTTTCACTAAGCCACCAAGGCAAGCCTTGAACTTGTCATCTGACCTAAGCCTCTCAAGTCTCTTTTTAGATATTTATGACAGTAGAGTGTTCTGGTGGTGGTGGTGGTGGTGGTGGTGGTGGTGATGGTTATTTTGGTGATGGTTATTTCTGCGCACAACCCCAGCCCTTTTTTATAGTTTATTTAAAGACAAGGTCTCGCTGAGTTGCTAAGTGCCTCACTAAGTGGCTGAGGCTGGCTTTGAACTTGCAATCCTCCTGCCTCAGCTTCCCAAGCTGCTGGGATTACAGGCATGCGCCACCTTGCCCAGCCAGTAGAGTATATTTTGACACGTGGATTCTCCAACTTCTAAAACTAAAACAAAAGTTATCTGTAAACAGTATGCTGCCATCAAAACAGCTTTTGACTGAGACAAAACTGGATTCAAATATGGACTTTGCCAATTATGAGATCTTAAATCATTTCTTTTCTGAGCCTCCATATTACTGTATTTATATAATAAAAACCATAACTACCTGACTTTGAGAATATCTACTTAATATCTAGCAATGCCTATCTCACAGTAAGTTTCAACAAATGGTAGCTATAGCTATTCAGTATTTTAAATTCTAATTAAAAGTCAAACAAGTGCAGGGTATAATTGTCAAGTCCTCTAATGTCCCTACTATACTTTGAAAGCAGCAATAACTATTACCACATGCAGTAATGTATCATGTATGTATAATATTCAGAAACAGAACTGTGGTGACTGAAGACTTTCAATCTTGAAACTTTAATTCTGTTTTGATATGCACTAATGTGTGATTAAATGGGAAATTACACAGCCAAATGGACAATGCAATGATGACACTCTGAAACTTTATGTCACACTCAGGTTTCTACTACAAAATACAGCATATCAAAATTTTCCTTTTCTTTCAAGGCAGAAGAGCTTAAAATTCTAAAATGTTTTTTTGGAAAATAAGAATTGCTGATAGCCCTCAACTCCAGCGCATCTTAGGTATGACTGGTATGAACAGTGAAATAAAACCTCTCAATTTTCTTTCACAGGGCAAATAATCCTTATTAAATTGTTCTGTATCTGCTTTCTATTTAACTTCATTCTGTTTCCATCTTCTACAAGTCATACTATTTTAACCAAATCAAGGTGACATTCACTCAAACAGAACTAAATCCTATAAAAATGCTCAAGCTCTAGGAAAATACTCTGAAAGGTATCTGTTCAGGATAGAGAAATAGAAACAAAGATACAGAATGATACAGAGGATGGCAGTGACAGACTGATTCATATTCATTTATCTATTCATCCATCCTCTATCCTTCCATCTGTCTAGCAAACAAATGTTTGAGAAGCTACTAGGAAACAGGCAATGTGCAAACAGCGGGGAATAAGCAGGGAACAAGACAGACAAGATAAGCTCTCAAGGAATTTACAATTTAACAGGAAGGTGATCATTAAAACAAATACATGAATATAAATGCCAATACATACTATGATGAAGGAGAAAAAGGTAGTATGAGAGTGAAAAATTAGAAATCAAAAAAGACCAGCCAGGCACAGTGGCGCACGCCTGTAATCCCAGCACTTTGGGAGGCTGAGACAGGAGAATCGCTAGTTCAAAGCCAGCCTCAGCAATGGTGAGGCGCTAAGCAACTCAGTGAGACCCTGTCTCTACATAAAACACAAAATAGGGCTGAGGATGTGGCTCAGTGGTCGAGTACCCCTGAGTTCAATCTCCAATACCAAAAAAAAAAAAAAAAAAAAAAAAAAAAAAAAAAAAAAAAAAAAAAAAAAAAAAAAAAAAAAGACCTATCTGAAATGATACAGAGCCAAGATCTAAAAATTGGGTAGGTATTAACCAGACAGAGTAGGCAAACAAAGCTATTCAAAAGACCTGAAATATTCAGTGATGAAAAAGTAGGTAACAGCTAGAGGATAGTAGAGAGCACTGGAAGGAAAGATTGGAGGGGGTAAGAGGCAGATCTCACACGACCTGGTAAACCATGTAAAGATGTCTAGAATTTATGCTATGATCAATAAGAACACACCAAAGGTAAGTAGCATGACTTACTGTTTAAAAAGATAATCCCTCTGACTGATATGCAGCAACTGGACTGAAAGGGAGATTAGTGGAAAAGAAACAGGTTTTAGAAGACTATTTTATAAATAAGATGAAAAATTACGCCCCTCAGGACTAACATGGAGGATCTGAAGTACATCCAAAAGCTAGAATTATCTAAACTTGGTGATAAATTACATTTAGTAGGTAGGATAGAAAAAAACATTAATGAATGAATGACAGCTTTCTGCATACTGATTAAAAGTGTAATTTACTGAGGAAGTGAAAACTGGAGCACAAGGAATGAAACTGTTGTTAGCGATCAGTCTAGCTGGTGGCATACACTTATAATCCCAGCTATTCAGGTGGCCAATGCAAGAGGATCACTTGAGTTCACAAGATCAAGGCCAGTCTTGGTAATACAAAAGACTCTGTACCCTCACTCCAAACAAAAAGCCAGCGTAGGAATAAGTCTTGAGGACTTCCAATACTTTAAGGACAGTTCATAGAGGAGGAATTTGTGAAGAAAGATAAGATCTGTAAGAGAAGGAGAAAAGCACAACTGTGGTGTCACTGAAGCCAAGCCAAACAGCCTAAAGAAAGGGAGGATATCAACTGCACCAAATGTTTCTGAGAAGTTCAGTTAAAATATAGATCGAAAATACTCATAAAATTTGGAAACATGGAGACAGATGGTGATCTTTAGAGTAGGATGGCTCAGGGCAGTAGTACATGCCTGTAATACTAGCTACTTGGGAAGTTGAGACAAGAGGATTCCAGTTCAAGGACAGCCTCAGCAACTCAGCAAGACCCTGTCCCAAATTAAAAATGAAAAAATTAAAGCAGGGACTTGGGGGTGGGCGATACAGCTCAGTGGTAGAGTGCCTAGCATGCCTGAGGACCTGGGTTCAATTCCCAGCACCAAAAAATGTGAATCCTAGCCTGTTAAAAATTATTTCATTACCCACTAAGGGGTGGCAATTTGCAGTATAAAACCCACTCCTACATACATAAATCAAAGCATCATATTGACTTTCATTTAAAAAAAAAATAGGATAGTAAGGACAGAAGCCAAGAGAACATTGCTTAAACCCAAGTTTTAATAAGCATGTCCAATGCAATAACACAAAACTGATAAAAAACTGATAGATATCTAAGACAGACATGTATCTGCCCAGTGACAGAAATACTAGTGTTCACCAACCTGAGTTTCTGCTTCCCAGTTTTGAACTACCTAGATCAAATCAGTACCACGCTGAGTTGCTTGTTCAGCAAAAGAACCAGAGTAAACGAACAGGATCATCTTAAGAAATAGTTAAAGTGGGGATGGTACCAATGATTTCACAGAGTTGGTACAATAATTAGCTTTGCATATATTAGTATGTAATATGTGCATATACATTATATTTACACATTAATACTGAATGCTAAAATTAGCATGTTTCTACCACACAGTAAGCATTTGATAAGTAATAACCATATTATTAAACATAAAGGAGAAATAACACCCACTTAGTTGCCTTAACAGCCCTTCCCTTTGGCACCTAATAAACAAACACAATATTTTTTATCTTTGACTCTCCCTTTCTAGATTATGTAATATGTCTCCATACAACTAAGGCATTCAAACTCAGAAAGGATAAAACAAAATTATGTTAGAGCTTTGTTTCCTGAGACTCTTGGCTATCTTGATGGAATACAGTGTTTTGTAAATCTATTTAGGCAAGCATTAACTATTTTACTTTTTAAATATTGCTTCTTTTGAGATTAACTATAAAAGTCAGCATACTCACCAAAATTTGAAATACATAGAAAAGTAGGGAAAAAACTACAAATATTGTTGATACATTGGTATATTTTCAAACATTTTCATATGTAGTTGATAGTTCTGTTTTGCCTGCATATTATAGGATTTTAATCCTTTATACACTTAACACACAGCAGTCCCCCTTTTATCAGCAGGGATATGCTTCAAGATCACCAGGTGATACCTGGAACCACAGACAGTACCAAGCCTATCTATTTTTTTCTATTTCCTGAAGAGCATTATCACATAGTATCAGATTTAAAATGTTCTTCCATGCTTTATGCCCTGGTTGCCTCCTCTGCATCACTACTCTGGGTGCTTTGGGTCCTTCACTAATTAAAATAAGGGCTATCTGAACACAAGCACTGCAATACCATAAAAATCAACCTGACAACCAATGCAGCTGGTCAGTGACTCACAGGTGTAGTATACACAGCATGGACATGCTGGACAAAGGAACAATTATCATTCTGGGTGGGGCAGAGTGAGATGGTGTGATATTTTATCACAATACTCACAATGGTGTAAGATTTAAAATTTAGGAATTATTTATTTCTGGAAAGTTTCCACTTAATAACTTCAGACCACTATTCATACTGGATAACAAAAACCACAGAAAGTGAAAGCGCAGCTAAGGGATGACTACATATTTTCCTATTTTATTATCCATTTACTCAATAGGATATTGCCTAGTTACCTTTCTCTTACAGTTGCACATGGTGGTGCATGCTTGTAATCTTAGCGACTTGGAACGTTGAGGCAGGAGGATCACAGTTTCATGGCCAGCCTCAGCAACTTAAGACTGTCTCAAAATTTTTTAAATATTTTATTTTAATTATTTATTTTGGAGGGGAGGACCAGATATTGAACTTAGGGGTAATTTAGCCACTGAGTCACATCCCCAGCCCTATTTTGTATTTTATTTAGAGACAGGGTCTCACTGAGTTGCTCAGCACCTCATTTTGCTGAGGCTGACTCTGAACTCAAGATGCTCCTGCCTCAGCCGCCCAAGCCATTGGGATGTACTCCCATGCCCAGCCAAAATTTTTTAAATAATCTTTGTATTCATGATGCTTAAAGTAAGGTGAGATAGATATTAAATGAATAATTATACAAACATTTGTAGTATGAGGAAAAATGTGCTATGACTGAATAAGAGATACTTTAATTGAGATAAGCAGTACAAGGTGAGTCTTTATGAAGTGTCAAATAAACTAAAAGAAAGTCCTTAGAGATAATTTCTGTTGTTTTTACCTGCCCAAAATTCTTCCCCATTTCTCTTCCAAATACCATCCTATTTTTCCATATAGGAAATACCTCTCCCACATTTCATCATTATTGGCCCAGGATGAATGTGGGATGCAAGCTGAGATGATCGACTGTCTCATGAAAATTTAAATCCTAAACTCAAAAGGATAGAATATAGTCAGATCCAGGTTAGTCTAATGTCATGGTAGTGAAATAAGGAGCCTATTGATTAATTCTTGTTTATCTAACCATTGAAACTACCCTTATAATTCTTTCCTTCCAGAGGCATGGGACAAGAGGATGAGGGTTTTCCTTTAATTCTCTAAAATAATAATGTATATCTAATAAATCTTTTGCTTAAATTAGACAGGCTTAGATACCATGAATGTGTACGACTTCCCATCTATGGCTTATACACCATGAATCCTAACTGACAGAGCCAATATGGTACATTAAGCAAAGAAATATAATGCTCAAAGACGGAGGTTGTGGAGGTTGTGGCTAGCGTGGGTAGAGCCTTACAAGTCATAAGGGATCTCCTTTTTTTTTTTTTTAATTATACTGGGGATTAAACCCAGAGGTACCTTAGCACTGAGCTACATCCCCAGACCTTTTTTTTTTGAAATAAGATCTCACTAAGTCACTGAGGCTGTCCTGAAATTATGCTCCTCCTGTCTCAATGTTCCAAATAGCTAGAATTACAGGCATGCACCACCACACCTGGCCATAAGGGACTTCCTAATTTCACCCTAATGGAAAGAAGAGATTCTGTTTGTTTCCTTTTGCAACACTAGGAATTGAACCCAAGGGTACTGTGCCAGTCCTTTCTATTTTATTTTGAGACAAGGTCTTGCTAAGTTGCCCAGGCTGACCTCCAACTTGCTATCCTCCCACCTCAGCCTACTACTCCCAGCTCATTGCAGAGTAACCAGAAGAGTGGCATGACCAGAATAACAATGTTATAAGGTCACTTTGGCTGCAGTGCAGACAATGCCCTGAAAATAGAATTAGTAAGATCATTTTAGTAGTTATTCAATATTTCAGACCAAAAATTTTAAATAGCTACAATTTGATGAGAATCGATGGAGAAAAAGAGAGTCTTAAAGGACAACCAAGCTAAGGAAGCACGTTTTAAAAGTAAAACATAAAAAAAAAAAAAAAAACACTTAAAAAGTGTTTCTAATTGTGACGTCCTAACAAAAACAAATCTGCTAAGAGATCAGATAGGATGAAAACTGAAAAATATTCATTCGATAACATTCCTGACCTGAGTGAGTGGAGTGGCAGTTGTAGAAGTCAGTTATCAATGGAAGAATTCCTATATCTGACAACAGGCAGACTAGAGAACCTAAAAACCCTAATTAAAGTTACATAAAAATGAATACCTGATCCCACAAGAAAGGAAAAGAAAGTCTTAGGGGTCAAAAATGAAAAGGAAACTTAAAGTCTGCTGGCTGCCCTACAGGAGTCATCCTGTCACAGTAAAATGCGAGTTTTCATTTCGGTGCCCGCAAGGAAAAATAAATGAGACCTTGATCTTCTAATGGATGGAAGACTGAAACTGATGAGACCCTATTTATATTTCTGAGACTTTCAAAGGGCTATACTTTCAATGGAAGAATAGGCCATTACACACACACACACACCCCAAAAACCACAGCATAGGAAGAAAATAAGGAAGCCTGTCAAACTTGGTCTATACTTTGGTGAAAACCTGCCCTTAGGCACAGGGTGTGGATTGAGAGGATGTGCCTGGTTTAGTAAACAAAATATGAAATGAATGTGAGGAAGGGTCAGGTGGGAAAGCAAGCACAACACTTCTATGAAAGTATATACACTAGAATGAACTTGGAAGTGGCTTCTTTCTGGAGCCTCCTGATAAAAGCACAGCTGGCCATCACCTTGATTTTAGCTATATGAAACTCTAAACAGAAATATCAGCCAGCTCAACCCAATCTACTTAGAAAATAAATGAAAGCTAATAAGTATGTGTGCTCTTAAGCTGCTAAATTTGTGGTAGTTTTTTTAATGGCAGCAATAGTAAACTAATATATTTGCATGCCAGAAAGTAAAGAATCATTCAAAGAATAATAGGAATATGTCAAAAGGACATGGAACTGGCAAAACTGTGAACAATTTCAGTTTCACAATAAATCTTGAGAGCTAGATTATAAACATACTAATGCGTAAACACACACTGATAGAAACTGAAAGATGAGCAATGGGATTTTCACATAGTCCCATAGTTTATTCCACAAAATAATAAATACTTATAAAGGGAAAAAATAAAACCTTTGCACTAGAAAAATCTGATTGTGTGCCATCTGTTAATATGCAATGAAAAGATCCATTTCTGTGATATTCCTGCCTCAAAAATATAACCTAAACTTTTTTAAAAATCTAATAATGAAAAAACCCAAAATTTAATTTGTCATCTTCAAAAACATTGAGATAACCATCAAAAATACTAAATGATAGTTGTTTCATTTATACTTGCAATATTTCTTCTCTCTTTTTTGGTACTGGGGATTAAACTCAGGGATACTTGACCACTGAGCCACATCACCAGCCCTATTTTGTGTTTATTTAGAGACAGAGTCTCACTGAGTTTCTTAGTGCCTCGCCTTTGCTAAGGCTGGCTTTAAACTCGCAATTCTCCTATCTCAGCCTCCCAAAGTGCTGAGATTACAGGCATGTGCCACCACACCCGGCTTATACTTGGCAATATTTCTGTAAGTTTAAGATTGTTTCAAAGCAAAAATATTTTTAGATGTGGAAAAGAAGTACATACTTTAAAAAAGAACAAAAAAGTAAACCAAACTAGGTCCATTTTAAAGGGAACCACAAAGATTTTATAAAATTGAGAAACACTCAAATTCTTTTCTTAATAGTCAGGTGAAACAATTAATTAAACAGAACGAAAAGCAGGGCACATGCATGTAATCCCAGCTACTCAGGAAGATGACGCAAAGTGGAACAAGAGGTCGAGGTCATCCTGGGCAACTTGGCGAGACCTTGTCTCAAAATAAAAAGGACTGGGGATATATCTCAGTGGTACAGCATTCCTGAGTTCATTCCCCAGAACTGGGGATAGAGAACAGTGGTAAAAAGAGCTAAAGACATGATTACCAAATTAATTAAAAGTAGAAAATAATCCAGATCCAGAACAGAGAAATGAAAAATATAAAAAGAACTTAAAGGACATTAAGGGCAGAAATGTACTCCCAATGTGTCTAACAAAAATTCCATACAATAGACTGGAAAAAAATGAGAAAAAGTGATTTGTAAGTATAATGGTAAAGATTGTGTCCAGAATTGAAGAAAGAAATGGATTCTCCCAATCAGGAAGCACAAGAAGTCCCAAGAAGAAAAAAGTCATGTGCAGACATGTCACAAAAACAAAGAAGGGATCGCACATAAAAGATCAATGGCAGAAGTTCAAGGGCAGACAAATTGGAATACAGGATTAAAAGAGTTTGGGGTTGTGGTTTTTTCTTTGCTTATCGCTTGTTATTTCTGTGGTGCTGTTGTTTTCAAGAGCAAAGAGAGAGTAAAGAGATGGGAAAAAACAAGAGAGCATAAGAAAGAATGAAAAAACTAAAATGACGAAGTCTGCAAGAAGGCAAAAAAAGACGAAATCTAAAGCACACTTAAAGACTAGCTTTTGAGGGGCTGGCGTTGTGGCTCAGTAGTAAGACCACTTTTCTAGCATGTGTGAAGTATTGGGTTCAATCCTTAGCACCACATAAAAATAAATTAATAAAATAAAGATATTGTGTCCTTCTATAACTAAAAACAAATTTTTTAAAAAAAAAAAGACTAGCCTTTGACTATAAGCATAACTGAGTGAAAGGGATGGATAACATTAAGCTCATTGGCATAAGAAGATAAAATTTTCTGGGAGTAGAAGTGAAAGACATCTAATATATTGAGGATGGGGAAGGAAAGGTAGGTGGAATTAAAAATACATCACTGAGCCAGGTGCGGTGGCATGGGCCTGTAATCCCACCAGCTCGGGGAGGCCAAGTCAGGAGGATTGCAAGTTCAAAGCCAACCTCAGCAACTTAGGGAGGCACTAAGCAGCTCAGTGAGACCTGTTTTTAAATAAAATACAAAATAGAGCCGGGTGCAGTGGCGCAAGCCTGTAATCCCAGCACTGAGGGAGGCTGAAACAGGAGAATCACGAGTTCAAAGCCAGCCTCGGCAACAGCAAGGCGCTAAGCAACTCAGTGAGACCCTGTCTCTACATAAAACACAAAATAGGGCTGGGGATGTGGCTCAGTGATTGAGTACCCCGAGTTCGATTCCTGGTACCAAATGTTAGCTGGGGTTATCATGAATCTATAACAATATGAATTTATACTACCTGGTGTGATTTTTTTTCTTGACAAACAGTTCAGATAAGTATAAAAGTATGGGTAGTCACATTAATGAAAGAGTACTTGAACTGAGGTGAGACATACTAAAATGAACAACAATCAAATGTGAAACATCAAGAAATGCTATTATGCAATTATTCCTTTTTGCTGTTATTTAAATTTAAGGGAGTGAAAGGAAGATTTAGGAAGGGGTGAAAGTGCCAACTAAAATGAAAAACAATTTTATTAAATATCATAACGATTAAAACAATTCTCTATTCTTTATGAATATTTTCCATGTTTTAAATAAAAATACACAAGCAATGACCATCTTCAATTTTAAGAAATTGAGACAAGAAAAAAATTTTCTCTGTATACTTTAATTTTAATATAACCACTATAATTTTCTTTAACACTTTATTCTGCAATTATTCTTTTTTATTTCTGAACCTTCCAATAAGAATTTGAGCACCATAAAAACAAGAATCATGCAAGAAGTTTAAGAGTCCTTTGTTATGCATATATTGTTTCATGTATGATATACAATTTGGTGTTCTGGGTTCGGTGCTTTCTATAGTTTGGATCCTTTTCCCTCCTTTCTTTTCATTGGTGAATTATAATTACACCCAACAATAGGCTTCACCATGATATCTTTGTACTTGCACATAGCAAAAATTAGTCTACTTCATTCCCCCATATCTCCTCTTCTCTCTTCCTCCCTCCTACAGTTTGCATTTTAAATGTCCCCCAAAGGCCCAGGTATTAGAGGCTTGCTCCCCAGGAAGGTACTACTGGGAGGTTAAAACCTTTAAGAGGTAGAACTTAATGGGAGAAGTTTGGGTCGCTGGGGATATGCCCTCAAAGGGGAAAATGGGACCCTAGTTCTTCCTCTTGTCTTTGGCTTCCTGGCAATGAGATGAGTAGTATGCTCCGCCTCATGCTCCTGCTATGATATGCTGCCTTGCCACAGGCCCAAAAGCAAGAAGCCAACCATGTGTACACTGAAACCTTCAAAACTGTGAGCCAAAACAAGCCTTTTCTCTTTATAAGTTTATCATCTCAGTTATTTGTTATTACAACAGTTAAATGTCCTAGAAGTGTATCACGGATACATTTCCAAGTCGCTAGACTAACTTCCTAAATATTACTTGATTATCAAATCCAGAAGATGCTACAAAAAATGACTGTACTCTTTGCATTCCTAGTACTTTCAATTCTTTGCTATGATAAATACTTCTGCAGGGCTAGCCTTTTCATATCATGTACATTTCCTTGTGACAAAAGTTTGTTTTTGTTTTTGTTTTGGTCTATTACGTCCTTTTAGATTTTTCTCCCCAAGGGAAATTTCAAAACTAATAGTTCAATATTTTAGAATTCTCCATCTTTAATAATTTTAAATTTTTCTGCCAGATGCAGTGGTACACAGCTATAATCCCAGTGACTCAGGAGGTTCAGGCAGGAGGATCGTAAGTTCAAACCCAGCCTCAGCAAGTTAGTGAGGCCTAAAGCAACTTAATGATACCCTGTCTTGAAGTAAAAAATAAAAAAGGCTAGGGATGTAGCTCAGTGATTAAGTGCCCCTGGATTCAATCCCAGTAGCAAAAAAAAAAAAAAAAAAATTAATTTAATTCAATGTTTAAGATGAGGATTTTTCCTTCATTCTTTTCACTGGCACTGTATGGGCCACTTCAATCTAAGACTTCTTTTTTTTTTAACTTTGCCTCCTTTTTTGAATTATTTTCTCCTCTCCACTTTTATTTCTTTCCCATCTCGGGCTTCTATTATCTGGATTCTACTTTTGTCTTCTCTATTATTACATAGTCTTTATTTTAAATATATGTGCACAAAATCTTGGTCTTTTTTCTTTCTAGGATTTCCTTCATCTAATTTGTCCCTTGATTACTTTGTTCCTTCGCTGTCTATATTCATTGTTACTTACTGTATTCTCCATTTCTTTTCTTTTTTCTTTTTTTTGGGGTGGGGGGGTACTGGGGATTGAACTCGGGTACTCAACCACTGAGCCATATCCCCAGCCCTATTTTGTGTTTTATGTAGAGACAGGGTCTCACTGAGTTGCTTAGCGCCTTTGCTGAGGCTGGTTTTGAACTCGCGATTCTCCTGTCTCAGCCTCCCTAAGTGCTGGGATTACAGGCTTGAGCCACCGCACCCGGCTGTATTCTCCATTTCTATTGCTAAAGTTTTTAATACTAAGGTTTCTACTTGTTTCTTTTTAATACTTTGTTTCAAATTACTATTCTCTTTTTGTATCTTTTATTATGTTACACTGGTTTATTTTCTTTCTAAAATTGGCATGGCTGCACATGCCTATAATACCTCCCAGGGACTCCAGAGGCTGAGGCAAGAGCATTACAAGGTTCAAGGCCAGCCTCAGTAATCAAATGAACATTCCCAAAGAACAGGCTTTACTATCTTTTTTTATCAACTCAAACACAAATACTTCTTACTTCTTGACCTAACCGCCAAGGCTGGTTTCTCAAATATTTCATATCAAATGTAATTATCACTGTCACTTTACAGCCTGAGTATTCTCAGGTCTGTACCACTGGCTTATACCAATTATATACCTAAGATGGGGTATATAATTATATACCTGAGATGCCGTCCTTGTATCTAATAGTTAAATTCTATACATGATTAAGAATCAGGTTAAATGATTCATTCTTTCTTTCTTTTTTTTTTTTCTTCCCCCTTGTGCTAGGGATTGAACCCAAAAGGTAGTGCCATGACCATATTTCCAGCCCAGCCCCTATTATTTTTATATTTTGAGACAGAGTCTCATTAAGTTGCTTGCTAAATTGCTGGAGTTGGCCTTGAACTTTCAATTCTCCTGCCTCAGCCTCCTAAATCTAGTTGCCGAGATTACAGGTATGTGCCACCAAGCCTAGCAAAAGTTAAAATTCTTTAGACATCTCATTCCTTCAATAGGAAGTAATTCTTCCTCACGCTGAACTTCTTTTTGTACTATATAGAGATCATTAAAAATGCTTTAACTCCATCCCCTAAAATTGCTAATAATAAACATATTTATCTTCCCTTTTTTTGTTGTTCTTAATTATTTTTGGTACTGGAAGTATAGTCCAAGGGGTACTTCACCCCTGAGCTACATCCCCAGCCCTTTGCATTTTTTATTTTTAGAAAGGGTCTCATTAAGTTGCTTCGGGCCTTGCTAAATTGTAGAGGCTGGCCTTGAACTTGCAATTCTCTTGCATCAGCCTTCTGAGCTGCTGGGAATACTGGAGTGTGCCCAGCTCTTCCTTTTAGATTGTGTATTTCCTAAAGGTAGGATCCATTTGTGGTATATCCTTATTTCCACAAAGCAACTAATAATCTTACACATGGAAAGAATTTAATATATACTTGTCAAAAACAACAACAACACAGGCTGGAGTGGTACAGCACTTGCCTAGCATGTGTGAGGCACTAGGTTCAAACCTCAGCACCACATTAAAAAATAAATAAAACAAAGATATTGTGTCCACCTACAACTAAAAATATTAAAAAAAAAAAAAAAAAAAAAACCACCAGTAAGATAGTCTTGAAAAGGAAAGTTACACATTACAAGTTTTCACAGCCTGCAAGATTAGTGCTGTCTGTATATGAAAACTTAAGAATTTTCAGGAAAGAAGTGGAGCAGATGCATATATTAGTTGCATAAGAGTAGTGAATTCCATTCTCTAATTCAAAATACACATGCTCATTCTCAACTGATCCAAAATTATCTGAGAGACACATTGAAGAATCAGGGATTTACTACACATCAAACAATAAGGCCTCAGATTCTTCCTTCTTTTGACACATTATATAGAAAGCAGTCTTAATAATCAAAGACCTGGGCACCTAGACCCATATGAGTAACAGTTTTAATAATTCTAAAATCCATCTATTATGTCTTGAAGTTATATAACAAATCCAAACAAGTGTAACAATAAGAACGCAATAACATAGTCCATCCCACCTACCATACAAGACTATGGATAAATCCTTTCCAGGCATCGTTTTTCTATCTACAGATCCTTAGCACTGCTTTATCTAGGAAGGTTTCTAAGCCACCCTGGGATTATTTTACATTATTACCTTTAAAACCATGCTTCAGTTTGGTACATACCTATGAATTTAAGTTCCTGCTTTGTTAGTGTAGAACTGTCATCTCTGTCTGAAGAAAAGACACACTTTAATTTCTGGTTTTTTTTCCTTTAATCATCAGTTTCCAAAAATTACCACGATAGATACAGAGGAACTTTAGAAATTATGGGGGTAGGGGTGGGGTTGTCAATAAGGTTAAAGTAAAAAACAAAACAATGTGAATTTCAAGTTATTAGCAGCACTCTAAATAAGAGATTATTAATGCATTACCACATAATTAATTTAAAAGAACCTCTCATATAATTCCTTTCCATTTATATTACTTTCTTCACTGAATAAGGCCTCTTTTGCAGTTTAATGAGACACTC
Organism: Geosciurus inauris; assembly: GCA_004024805.1. Taxonomy (NCBI): domain Eukaryota; kingdom Metazoa; phylum Chordata; class Mammalia; order Rodentia; family Sciuridae; genus Geosciurus; species Geosciurus inauris. Next base: position 29,185 of record PVHX01001388.1, on the reverse strand, counting down.
ACAAATTCATTTTGCTTTATAGCAGTTAACGTGCATATTGAAATATAATCTACCCAGTGGCTAACTCAACAACTGAAGTGATAAACACAGTAAGTTATTAACATAAATAGTCTTTGAAGCCTATTTTCCAGAAACTAATAGTGACAGAATAATGTAGAAAGGGGAAAAGTCTTACTGTCTTATCTATAATATATGTCTTATACTATTTACTAGCAAGGTTGTACAGTATTGGCTGAATTTTTTGCTACATAGGCTTAATCATGACCCTGTCCATAGCTTAATACCATTCCATTACGTGTCCTGTCACCCTCAAACTCATCTTAACTCCTTAAGAAGACACAGCTTTATCCTACACTTTAGAACTTCTATCAATAAGCATATTTCTCTTCATTTCAAATTGTGATTCAAGAGAACAATTCTAAGTTTTGACTTTCTTTCAGGTAACTCTCTCCAAGGTTTCATTCAAAACCTCTACCAGTGTTCTTTGCAACCTTTTAATATGCTCAAGGTCTAGATCCCATTTTCCCCTAATTAACCCTTATTGAATGATTCACAATTCATGGACATTTGAACAAACTTAGAGGGCTGGATTTAGCTCAGGGGCAGAATGCTTACCCAATAAGCATGAGGCCCTGGGTTCAATCCTCAGTACAGGGGACTGGAGGAGGACTTAGCATTTGTAATATCCTGGGATATGATGATTTATTGTATAAGTGTACATTATGTAAGCATCAATGGGGATGTGGCTCAGTGGTAAAGCAGCTCTGAGTTCAACCCCCAGTACCAAAAGCACAAAATGAGAAACTAATCTTTCTATACATATTACTTATTTTATAATTACAAGTATTTAAATATATCTAAGTTTAACAGAAGCTAAATTTATAGTTTATTAGTATCATGAAATCTGTATTTTCTTAGTCAAACTGCCTAGTTCTAAGGTACCACCACAAAATCAAATATTGTGAAATGCAAGACACTTTGCTTCATGACATCTATTTAAAGTTCACACTCAATACAGTTTTTCCTTTCAAATATATTTAAATGACTACTTTGCCTTTCCAAACTGCCTTTGAATAAGTTAACAAATTTCCTAAAAGATTTTTACAGTACTAACTTTGCTAGTTTTTAAAAATTTGTTTTGTTGTGGTATGTATGTGTTATGCAGGAGATGGAACCTGGGGCCTTGTGCATACAAGGTAACAGCTCTACCATTAGGCTATATATTCCCAGTCCATATGCTTTCTTTTTATTTTGCTGGTTCAATAACTTTAATATTACTTAACTTTTAAGTTCCTTAAACTTCTCTCATCATCTAAAATTCATCCCACTGTGTCTCATTTGATAATTGAGATCAGCAAAGTATCGAAGTATTTTTCTTTGTACTGATTAATTCCTTACCTGAAAACACTTATTTCAAAAGTTTATGGAAGATATCACATACCCCCAAAAGCACCACTACCACTGAAGTTCTAAGATCCTCGCTGAGAAACATCAAATCAAGATGTCTGCTTAAAATGCAATGTCTATGACTATTTTTTCAGAACACATTTCATTGTAATAAAATTTAATTTATAAAGTTCTATATAAAACACAATACATCAAATGCTAGAGAGTAGATGATAAAAAACAACCAGAATCTTAACTGTCTAATAAAACAGATAGTTTTAAAGTTTCACAAATTTAAGGTAAATACAAGTAAGATATATAGATCACAGAAACGTAATTGTCAGGAAGAATAAAGACAGATGAAATATTAGAACACCACTACAAAAATATTAAAAAGTTAATTCCAGAAAAAGGAATAAAAATGGAAAACTTAGGAAATAAAACTGTTTTAAATGCTACTGTTTGCTCGGGTTTTTTAAAAATATTTTTAAAGTTGTTGTTGGACTTTTTTTTTTATCATTTATTTATATGTGGTGCTGAGAATCAAACCCGGTGCCTCATGCATGCTAGGCAAGTGCTCTACCACTGAGCCACAACCCCAGCCCCGTTTGCTCAGTTTTAAATGCTACTTTTACTTGATACAAAAAACTAGAAGGCCACACCAGCAGATACAACCAAAATCTAAACCACACATTTTGCAGAGAATAGTATAGTATATTAGGAAAATTATAAGGAGCTTATACTAATGCTAGTTGGATAAAAGAGATGAGACTGGAGAATTAGGTAAGAGCCAGGTTATGAAAAACTTCATATGCCATGTTAAAGACTTTGAATTTTATCCTATAAGTACCAGAAAATCCTTTAAGACAGTGTGAAATGGTGTGGTTTGCATTTTAAAGTATTTTGTTGTTGTTTTTTTTTTTTTTGGCAGTACTGGGGATTGAACCCAGGACCTCATGCATATTAAGCAATTGCTCTACCCCTGAGATACATTCCCAGCCCTTTTTACTTTGAGACAGGTTGCCCATGCTGCCTTCAAACTTAGAATCCTCCTCCCTCAGCCTGTTGAGTAGCTGGGATTAGAGGTATTTGCCACAGCACCCACCCTGATTCGCATTTTAGATAGAACATCAATTCACCAAGCATCTAGAGAAGGGATTAGATAACGGTGTGAAGTTTAAGTTACTGAAAAAGTTCAGATGACAAATTATGTTCTACTTAACTAACTTATTTAAGTGATTTCACTGCAGGAGCAGTGAAAAGAAGAGAAAAATGTAAAACTGATAAATAATAGGAAAAACTTTTTTAAGAAATGATCAAGAAAATAACAAAGGAGGGGCTGGGATTATGGCACAGTGGTAGCGTGCTCGCCTAACATGCATAAGGCACTGGGTTCGATCCTCAGCACTACATAAAAATCAAAAATAAAGATATTCTGTCACCTACAATTAAAAAAATAAAAAAATAAAAAAAAAAGAAAATAACAAAGGAGAGTTTAGGTTAACTTTCTAGTCTATGTCTGGTTTCAGTGGCTGAGTACCACACAGAGATAAGAAACACAAGAAGGTAACAGATTTAGAGTGGAAAATAAGAGCTAAGGATTATTAGTATTTTGCAAATATGAGTCTAGAATTTAGGGGAAAGTCTAACCAGGAGGCACAGATCTGGAGAGCTAATGAGTACAGCTGACAGCTGAAGCTGAAGGACATATATTTCTGAGCTGGGTATGGCCGTTTACCTGTAATCCCAGCTCCTTAGGAGATTGAGGCAGGAAGATTGCTAGTTTGAGGTCAGCCTTGGTGACATAGCTAAACTGTCTCAAAATAAAACAGAAAGGGGCTGAGGATGTAGAACACCTGACTGGGTTCACAGTCCTGGGGGTGAGGTAGCAGCAGGGGAGCAGGAGAGGGAGTATGTTTTCCAATGGAATGTGAGTGGGATAAGTAATAGGAATAGTAGAAAACACTAGGGGAAAAAACAATTAAGGAGTAGGCAAAGAAATCCTAAGTTAAGTTTTATTTTTTAGTACCAGGGATTGAACCCAGGGGTTAGTCACATTCCCAGTCCTTTTTTAATTTTTTGAGACAGGGTCTGGATTAATTGCTGAAGCTGGCTTTCAACTTTCAATTCTCCTGCCTTAGCCTCCCATGCCACTGGGACTGGGATTATAGCCATGTGCCACCTCACCTGGCATAAAAACCAACTTTTAGAAAGACCAATGATCTCAAATCAACAATCTAACTTTTCATCTTAAGAAAAAGCAAACTAAACCAATGTAAGCAGAAAAGGGGAAATAATAAACATTATTAAAAATAATAAATTAATAAAACTAGGAAATTAATTAAACTAGGAAATTTAAAAATTAATAAAACTAGGAAATGATAAAATGATTAATAAAACTAGGAAATGATAAAACAAAATCACAAATTGGTTCTTACATTAAAATTGATAAACCTTCAGCTATACTCAAGAAAAATGGGAAGACGACTCAAATTACTAAAATCTAGAATAAAAGGAGGTTATTAGTACTATCCTTACCAAAAATAAAAATGATTAGAATACTACGAATAACATATGCAAAGTAATTAGACATTTCAGATGAAATGGGCAAATTCTAATAAACATGAAGAGATAGAAGAGATAGAAACTCAGAATAAACCCAAAACAAACAAAAAGATTGAGTCAGTAATAAAACTTCCTCAGTCTAATAAAGGACATCTAGAAAAAACCCACAGCCAATGTATTTATGATTAAAACCTGAAAGCTTCCTCTGTAGAGGAAAGGAAAATACAAAGGTATGTACTCTCACCAAGTCCAGTCAACACTATACTGAGGTTGGGAAAGGAGGAAGATGGGGAGATGTTTAATAGCTGTATCATTTCAATATTGCAAAACAGAAAGATACTAGATATTTGCTGTAATTTTTAACATTACTTAACTTAAAAATTAAGATCAATGAGTACAATTATAGACAGGAGCAAGTTCTGCTGTGCTACCAAACAGTAAGATGACTACAGAAAACAATAATGTACTATACTTAAAAGCTAGAAGAAAAGATTTTTTAAAGTTTGCACCATAAAAAAAAGATATGTTTGGGGGCCCAGATATGTTTAACCCGGCTTAAACATTACATAATGTATATAGGTATTAAGACATCACATTACTGCATTAATAGATACAATTTTCTTTATTGGCTAAAATAATATGTTTTATGTATATTTTAACAATTTTTTAAAAAATCTAACACTTGGAAAAAAGGGGAAATCACCCACAAGCTAAATATCATTCATTGGTTATCAATCCTATACTTGGCTTTACAATAAAAAAAAATGTTAAGTCCATTACATTTCTTTTCTCTGTATTATGTGACAGAAAACACAAACACCTGACTACACTATTATAGTCTTCTCACAAACACAATCTTCTAAAACTCAAAACTTTCATGTCACTCTGTAAGTTATATAAATTAATGTCATAGAAATAACATCAGAAAATCTTCAAAATTTTGAGTTTTAGAAGACTATTTGAAATAGTATAGTCAAGTGTTTGTCAACTGTCCTGTTGAATTAATACAATCCAGTACTTTGTAAGTGAATGATAGCATCAAAGGATGTATGTGAGTTCATTCACAAGTGTTCCCTACAATGTTCATTTTCCTTTGCCCTAAGTATACCAAGGCCTCTAATATTTCATCCATCAAAGAATAAGTCTAAATTTATCTATACAACTGAGAAAGATGTTAAATTCCTTCAGCTTTTATACTTCTCTACCCAAAAAAGTTAACATGTTTATTCTCAAGAATATGTTCAATCCCTTTTTCCTCTAGACACCTAATGTTCAGAACTTCTTGTTATTCATTATCTGAGCCTCTTAGAGGCTACATAAGGCTGTAAAAAATAAAAGTAAATATATGCTTTAACAAACTGATCACTTACAAGTTTTCCACCTTGACTGCCCACACACTCAGAGCAATCTATGGATGCTCATTTTGCCTTTGGTTTCTTGTTTACTGTTGATACAATAAACTGATGATATAACCCAAACAATGCAAACAGGCCATAAATTAAACTACATTAGTAAAACATGCAATATTTCATGAAGTTACAGAAAATGTATGAAAAACTTCTTGGAATCATTTGTAATCTTAAAGAAATAAAATCAACAAAGGGAGACACTAGATTCAAAGGAGTATTTCTGAGGCTCAAAGGATAAAGGAAGGTACCTGGGGGTGCTAAAGAAATCCTCCCCCGTTTTTACAAGATTGATCCTTATAATTTACGAAGATGAGAAGTGACAGTATTTGCCTTACATGCTGATTCAGAATTCAACCCAGGAAAAGATGCAACTCCACCATAAAATCTGACTCACACTAGACACAATTTAAAAGCCTGTCTTCCACTTACATACTAAATGAAATATAAGGGTACATAATAAAAGTACAATTCATTAATAAATCAAAATTCTAAAAAATAAAATTCACATTCCAAATGGGGGTGAGATGTACCAAATTCCAGATGATATTAATTACTAACTGCACTTGCAAGAGATAGCTCAAAGAACTAGAAAAACGATTTGCACACATAAAAAGACTTTCAGAAACTTAGAACACTTATAATTCTGCCTTATAAAGAGACAATAAAAGTCAAACTGATGAACTACATTGACGTATCATCCTCCTATAGGCAAACTACAAAGTTTTCACTGAGGTGTTGAACAATTGACTCACCACAGCACTGGATTTCAAGTAAACAATAGAACATGCTAGCTTTCAATTTGGATTCTCTACAAAAGGCAACCTTTGTGATTAATCAACCACCAGAGTTTTATTAATCAACTAATAAAACTTACCATTGTGTATTGCATTCAGCAACTCTGAGAAAGCTTTTAAGTGAGGAAAAAAGGACTTCAGGTTAAGATCATTTTCAAACACACAAAAGAAATAACATAGGCATAGACTGAATCAGAATAATAAAATTTCAGTGTCTCATGTACTACTATTTGCTTAAATTATTAAAACTGCCAGCTTCACTCAGTTTTTATATAGTATAAATCTCTATATACTGTATTCTATTTGCCTATATATTACCTACTAAACTAAGATGTTAGATACATTGCCTTTATGGTGACAATTTCCTTAGTGTAATAAGTATATATCTTTAAATCATTTTTTAAAATATGCTTAGTTATCTATACAATGTCTTGATAAAAATGAGTCTCTAAATTGTAATTCTATACAGGTAAATTTACAGGACACGTATAACAGTATTTATTATAATGAAAAATCTCAATATATCATCTAACCCTATCAAACATTCTCATTTCCCAAGCTGCAGTATAAGAAGTCACAACAGAGTCTAAGCAGAGTCTGTGCAGAGTCTAAGCGGGAAGCTAGCTAATGCCAATGTGCAAATACTGAAAATTTTTATTAAAATTAAGATTAATGAAAACCAAAATACTGAAAATATTTTATAAAAGGGCAGAAGTCACAATTCTACAATAAAAGCACTTTATTAAAAGGCTAACAATAATTTAAATTTGCCCACAATTTGACTGTAATGCTATACTGAACACAAAACAAAGCTGTATGTTAAGATATCTTTGTAGAAGAAACAAATCTATTAAATTAAGAACTGTATTTTGAAAAATAAAATTCAGAGGTTCAAAGGTGGACAAATATACTAGAAAAAGCACTGAAGTAAGAGTCAAAAAGCCAGGGTTACTAACCCAGTTGGACAACTTACTAGTTGTTGGACAAGCTCCATCATGCCGATACTGCATGGAAATTTCTGTTGGGAAGGAGGAGAAAAGAATCAGCCAAGAAGTTGCCAGTGACTCAAGGGAAGAAAAAGAAACACCAGAAAAACGTGGGGAATCCACCTAAAAATCTAGCTAAGTGGGTCAACGCAAACTGCAAAAATTTTAAGCTAATAGGATATGAGAGGCAGAGAACCAAACATAATGGAATTTATTAATGTGTATGTACAAAGGGTAAGAAAAAGGCAAAAGAGCTCATAAATGAAACTGTATAAAAAGTATCTGATAACAAATGACTTCATTAATAAAAGAGAATAGTTAGCAACGAGATATGCTAATGCACTTTAGATAATTCATTAGATGGCAACAATTTATCAAAAACAGTTTAATACTGTGGCCGACTGGAAATTACAATGTAAGACTTACAGTTAGTTTATACATAAACAGAAATCCATTATGACTTATATAACAGTATAAAACCCATTAAATTACATTTAGTTCACTTCCTTATATCTTTCATTTTTGACAAAGATAGTGAATAAATGAGATATTACTCTTACTCTTTTATTCCACCCAAATGAGGAAAACAAGCAGGGTGACCTGAAACAATAAAACAATGCTAAAAGTAAAAGCTGCTCAGAGTATGGAGAATTTCAATATGGCATGCTAAGGGAAAAATTAATGATAAAACCAAGATCAAGACAGTGAGTAATTCAAAAGATCTGGCTTGCTAGGAAGAACTGATATTCCCTTGAGGCTAACAATTGGCAAAAAGTTTAATATGAGGGATACCTGGGAATTCCCTGGATATCACTTAACCGAAAGCATGTCCCCTAGAAGCTGCATGTACAACAGAGGTTCCCAGGAAACCATCACTCACACATCTGCCTACATAATCCTCAAAAATCTAGTCTAATCATGGTCTACCCTGAATAACTTGAGGTAGGAAGAAAGACAAAGCAAGGTTAAAAACAAGCCAGCACACACCTGTAATCACTGTAATGTTGTTTTTTTTTTTTTTTTAAGTTACATGAAATGCTATTTAAAAAATTCAAACATTTAGTCCAGTTCAGAACAATCATCTAAAAACAACATAGGCTTTGGCTTAACTCCTTTCCAGATGACACTCAAAAATGACACATGGTGGGGAATTCTCTACCTTAATTCCTCATTAACAAATATAATACAAGTGAGATTTAAAGGGGTGGGCAGCTGCTGAGGTGTTGACATGGTCCATTATAGAAAAAATAGCAGCTGTTTGGAATGGTGCTAAAAAATAATCAAAGGACATTCATAACAGCAGAAGTATTTTATTGATGGGAAAAACTGGAATATGGCTATTCTGGCCTTTGATCTAGCACTTTTATAACTGTTGTTGTTATTTTGGTACCGGTGATTGAACCCAGGGGTACTTAACCCTCTGAGCCATATCCCCAATCCTTTTTATTTTTTGAGATAGGGTCTAAGTTGCCCAGGCTGGCCTCAAATTTGCAATCCTTCTGCCTCAGCTTCCTGGGTCACAGGGATTACAGGCATGTGCCACCATGCCCAGCCTGATCAATTTAGCACTTTTTAAAAAAGGCAGCCATGGGATAACACTAACAAATACTCAAATCATCAAAGACCAAAATAAAATCAGGAAATTTTCCAAAAGAACAAATCCCAAGTTATATCCTAGTCTCAGCAGTATGTAATGTGCTATATAATTTTCATTTATGACCCCAAATAATCATTTGTAAAATCGTGAACTTGAGTGAGTAAGATACACTTAAAATTATGCTCACAAACTGCCCATAATCCTTAGTCTACTGTTAAAAGAGTTTATTGGACTAATATTTGTATCTTTATAATTCCCTTATTTGTTTACAGAATCAACACCATGAATGGAAATACTTTACCAGGGTAAGACTTTCCAGTTTCATTTTACCAACCTAAATAGAAATGATATAGAAGTATGTTTAGTAAGGAAACTGACTGACAGTTCTAAGGGCTCACACTAAAACTCCACAACCTTTAATTTCAGTAGAAGCCGTAGTAGTCTATGAAACTGATCTCAATAAAAGAGTATCTTTCCAAAATCTCCTTTTGTAGCATTTATCACCACTAAAGAATCTCACCCCTGAAATACATTTCCAAACAGCTTATCTTGGGAACAATATGGCAGGCAGTGCTATATTTAGAACTTAAGTCTTAGGTTTTTAAAAATGGCAAATTACACACTTAGAAAAGACACAGTACGCTGCAAGAAAAGAAGTTAATGCTAAATACACAGACCTCTGTTTAATGAATAAGATTTTTCTCAGAAAAAATAAGATCCTGATTGTTTAGAAAACAATACGTTGCAGAACTTTCACTTTAGTATGTCATAAATTCTTCTAATGTAGCGGAGATAAACTGGAAAGAGGAAAAGGACAAGGTCAGCCTGTCAACTCTTCCAAATGCTATACTGATTTTTCCAAAGACTGGGTACCTAATTGTTCAGATCCCAAAAAAATATCTGTAGGAAGAAATTCAACCAAAACTTTAATATAATCTAGAAGCCAAAAACTTAACAACCTATAGCAGTCACTCAAAACAAAACATTCATAATCATTTTGTACAAGTCATTGTCAAACAGGCTATTTATCAGGATGTACTTCAATTCTAATCAAAATGTTACAATCCAAACCCTTTAATCAGACAAAATCCCTGTAAGCTCCTTATTTGACCAAGGAGTTTCTATTCTAATTTTATCTAGAACTTCTAGAATAAATATCTATCTACACTTTGCTACAATTAGAACTCATGAAAGAATTAATCGTTGTTAAAACTCATGCTTTTAACAATTCCAAGAGACAATCACATCATTAGAACCTGATTCTACTTCTGCTTTATGTCCTAGTTTATGATAAAACAGGAAAAATAGTAATACTAACACAATAGCAGCTATCCTACCTGGAATGAACAACAGCATCTAAAAGTAAGTGTTCTTTAGGAGCCTTCAATTGCTCAAACAAGCTATTACACCATTACTATAAGCTAAATGAGGCAATAGTTTTTCTTTTCAATTAAAAGAAATTCTTAAATAATGGTAAGTCTCCAAAATTAAGCTCAGAATGCTTACTGTAGGAGAAAGACCACCACTAGATGATTAGTCCAATTTCTTCAGCCTGGAATTCAACTATTCATGAAACCATCCTACCCTATTTAACCATTATTACCTCCAACTATGCTAAAAACTCAGGCTTCTTATTCCTACTAGGCTTATACCCCTAAACATACATTTATTTCCTCTTCTGATAATATTGTTGAACTTCATTTTCTGCTATTCTGAAGAAGAATTCAATCTCTCCATGGTTTTTTCGAACTTAATAATACTTCTTATCCTCATAGACTATGATGCCATACAAACAGCCTCAAATAAAATAGTTTAACTCGCAGCCTAACTATAAACACGTGGAAGACCAAATACAAAATCACATGGGATACTACTACTCACATGAAATGCACTCAGTGCTTAGTAATAGTATTCATTCATTCTTTTTTTCCAAAGACATGTTTAGTGTTTATTATCTTCAAAGCACTGTGCTGGCAGCAGGGATAGAGCAGTGAACATGATAAACATAACAGAGCTAGTATTATCGTGGATGTTATGGTGTAACATCATGCCAACATGTGATTGAAAGGGTCACTACAACATTAATAAATTATCAACTTGCTTGACATTAAAGCAAATCAATCTTACAGGAGTTATCATGAAAACAATTTTGGGGGTGGCGAGGTTCTGGGGATTGAACCCACTGGCACTTAACCACTGAGCCACATTCCCAGCGCTTTTTATTTCTTATTTTGAGATAGGATGTCACTAAGTTGCCGAGGCTGCTTTGAGTTTATGAACCTCCTGCCTCAGACTTCCTAGTTGCTGGGATTACAGGCATGTGCCACAGTGCCTGACATGAAAACAATTTTTGATGATGCCATACACAGTAGACATTTCCTCCTTTATACTTACTTACATGGGAGAAAGATCCCTGCTCTTAAATTACTAAATGCCTTCTCAATTTAAAATTAGTCCAATGGAAAAATTAACTTTTTCATATCAAAAGGAAATACTGTTGCTAAAAGTTAAATTACTCGTTCAAATTTACTCATAGATCCTCTTTACTTAAAATATAAATGACATTATACTAGTGTGGATTTTAGACCCTCAACAGCAAACGTCTGTCAAATTTCCTAATTCAGGGAATATGCATACCTCCACTACTTAGAGCTGCAATATCTGTCTCAAGTTACTTGTTCAATATAATAACACTAAATGTTTCTTAAGTGCTTAAGACAGTGTGTGTGGCACATACTGTCTATTAGTAGACAGTAATTCTTAACTTATGGTCAAGAAGGCATAAATCCTAAATATGCATGGCAGTCGCCAAGCTTCTTCTAGATAAGAATAGTTTTTGTGTTTTATTTAGAGACAGGGTCTCACTGAGTTGCTGTTGCTGAGGCTGGCTTTGAACTCGCAATTCTCCTGTCTCAGCCTCCTAAAGTGCTAGGATTACAGGCATGCACCACTGTGCCCAGATTAGATAAGAATACTTTTTAAACTGAGTTTTATCAGTAAGAAAGTACTTATTGATAATCTAATAACATATATAGAATTAAAGAATATATTATGTCAAACAGCTTTGAGTGATCTTATTCCATAATTATAGCTTTAACAAAACATACAATCTTCACAGTGGTTTTAACATAATTTTCAAAAATTCTTGGCAAGCTCAATTTGTTATTTACTTTTGTGAAATAACAGTATCTCTGAGAATGCACTCCTAAATCAACATGACCTAATAGTTAAGTAAAGGAATTACAAAACAATCCATTTTTTAATGCCACAGATGTACCACAAACACTGACTTCTAAAAGCAATCATCCCATAAGAAACAGTTTGCCATGCCTAAAATCTCCCCTAAATCTGTAACAGGTAAGAAAATCTTTTTAGGGATGTAAATTGATATTGAACCACACTAATTTGAAGATGTGTGGTAAAATTCAGGAATTTTCAGGGGTGGGGATATAGCTCAGTTGCACAGCACTCTCATAGTCCATGCCCCTAGAATCCAGTCCCAGTACTGCAAGAAACAAAAACAAAACCAAACAAGCAAAAATTCAGGAATTTTCAAACTGAAAATTCAGACTATGCTTCAAAACTACAGAGAATTATTGAAGATCACTCTCCACTAAAGCAAATTTAGGCTTAATTTTCTCAATAAGATACTCAAATTTGATTACTATGCCTCTTGCTAAAAATAATATGAACCCAATTTTTCCTGAGTAGATTTATTTAAAATTTACTTTTTGTGACAAGGGGCTAAGGCTAACTGTCATATAGTTCTGGTCTCACAGAGGGAGAAGCATAGCATTGGGCATGTTCTGGCCCACAGGTTCACCACAGGCACCAAAGCCATTTATTAGACATAAAAAGAAACCCCTGGCTGTGTAGTCCTGGACAACTCATCTACCTCTCAAAGTCTCAGTTTTATCAGCTATAAAATACAGACAATAATAAACCTATATCGAAAAGTTGTTAAATGAGATAGTAAATATAAAGCTTTTAACAAAATCGAATATATCAAAAATGATAGTTACATTTACTATTTGTCACATCTCATCTTTACCTATAATATTCCTTTCTTTTTTGACACAGCCATTCTTATGTTTGTTATTAAGGTTTGCATATACAAGACTAAAAAAATTCAAAATTGTGCATTTATAAAATATATAATGTGAAATATAATGACCATTCATTGAATTGTATTGGTTCCTCTATACTATTTCCTATCTCCAGTCCCCACCAACAAATACTATAGACAATAATCCACAATATCTTAGCTAAAAATCCCATTATTTCAACAATAAGAAATGTAAAACCAGAAAAGATAAGTTCACAATCAATATGTCTTAAAAACCATTTACCTCATATTCAAGATCCAAGTTAAAAAGGTAACATTGACACTCCAGTTGATATTAAAACCGTTAAGTGTCTGTCTTAAAAACATGCATTTTCAATAATTCTTTTAAAAACTGAAAATACTCATAAACAAATTACAGGTAACAGAAGCATCCCAATGATGTGAATACCATAAACTCAAACTTGTACTATAATAAAAGTAATGATAAAATCACTAAACATACTTGGAAACAAAAATTAAATCATTAAGGTATCTCCTGAAATGTGATTGTTAAAAATATTCCAGATAAAATAATTCACAATATTTGTGTGAAAAATTATTGAGACAGTGAAGATGAAAAATGAAGTTTAGAGAAAGTGAGCTAAAAACACAAACACTAGACCGCCTAGTCTTGATGGGTAAGCCTGCTGCTCCTCTCTTAGGCAGTATACTTTTGTTTCAATAAATCCCCTTTTACTGTCTCAAAAAAAGAAAAAGGGAAAAAACAAAAACATAATGCCAAAACTTTCACATCTTAAATATGAATTCTGAGTTGATTTTTAAAATATTGAAAAGGTAAATCAAAAACAAACGTAGGAAATGGATTCTAGGTGTTTCTAGGTAATAGATGACCAGGTAAACTATTCAGCCTACATTTAGATAAGCAACATCAAATTAGTACCAAACATTTAAATACCAAAAATTGTATTTCTAAGATTGTAAGATATTTTTACTTTCTTCGTTAAGAAATTAAAAACTTAAGAAATGTCACACTAATTAGATATCACTTAGTAATTCAAAGTACTATCATAATACCTGTTGAAAACTTTTGGGGGTAGAGAAGTGGGTTGTAGTAAGATTGAGAGAGAACAATGATGGGCAAATCCCTACCTGAACCAACTGGAGATGAGCCAACACTAAGACTCTGTAAACTTCCATTCCTGAGCAATGTAGGAGATTTCTGGAGACTAGAGCTTGTTACGCTTCCTGCAGCTGAGGCTACAGATGATGTTGGTGAAGCAGAAGAAACTGAGAGATGAGAAACATTCTCTTGATTTTTGTTTCCTTTGGGTCTACCAGGCCCATGCTTACTTTGTTTATTTCCTTTTCTTTTCTTTTCCTTTATAGTTTCTTCTTCTATGCCAGAAGTTTGAGCCCGCTTATATCCTGCTGTAGGAAGGCTGGAACTACCCAAATCTCCAGGTGAATTTTCAAAGCTTTTAGGCTGTGAAATAGCTGAGGTCGCAGGGTGACCAATTAAGGAACTAAAACTATTTACCCCCCCTTCCTGGCTTCCAGACTCTCCTTTATGTACATCTTTGGTTGATGATGACTGTTGGGAGTGAGTATAACTGTCATTACGTAGATCTGAGTCTGTAAAGCTCAAGAAATCCTGGGGAGACTGCACTGAACTTCCAGAAGATGATTTTACACTGCCTGGAGTTCCTGAAAAACTGCCTGTAGTAAAAATAAAAAAATAAAAAATAGGGGAGGAAAAGAAAAAAATTGGATGCAAAAGTTCCCATGAGTAGTAGGTGTGATACAATCATCAAAAAGAGAGAACTTTTTAAAAAATTAACTGTATAATTTAGGACATCGCTATTATAACAAAGCAAGATTTGAAAAGGGTTACTGAAGGAAAGTTTATCTAAAATTATCTTCATAAAAAACACTTGTCATTTTATAGGTAGTATTGAATATTTACTCTTGAATTGCAAGCTATCATTTATACAATTACTAAGACATAAGATATGCTTTATTTAACCTACCTTTTACCACAGCATTCCTCAGTTGTCCCCCTACCCTGCCCCCAACATCTGAGGTAGTCTTGATGACGACTAAAGAACAAGCAGAGTTACCTTCTGACAGTCAAGCAAGACCCAACAAGGCTACAATTGACCTTGCAATGTCTGGCATACCTAACTTTTCAAATACTTAAGATATAATTGTAAATGTTCCCAAAATACAATAACCATCAAAATACGTTTCCTAGGTTATAAATTCCAAGTTTTTACTTTAAGACAGAGATCAGTGGTTGCCATTATTCAGCTGAATCTACCCAAACAAAACATGGATATGGTAAAATAATGGTCACAAGTGGTCCAATTTAATCGTACATTCTCTCAGTCTACTTTCCACGAAACCACATAAAGAAAAACCCACCACTAACATTCTTCTATTGCTTTTAGAAGGAAAAATAATGGGAGAGGCAGCTTTCATGAACTTCTTTCACACTTCTTATTCTTTCCTCACTATCCAAAGAACAGTTCACCATGGCATTATGCGATATAAGAACCTCAAGGTTCTTATTTGCCTGGTGGAAAATTAATATAGCCTGGAATGAAATAAAAGTTTGCTTCACCGAATCATTTTACAAAACCCTCTTCCATGCTTGCCAAATGAAGTAGGCAAATGTTAGACTCAGTTGTGACTGCACATATTATGTTTCATAGAACTAAACTATATTGTGTTCCAAAAGAAAAACTATTTTATTTAAGTAGAAAAGAAATTTTAAGCTAAATATTAAATTTTATTGTAGAGTATATTCCTAAGTAATCTCACACAAATCAACCTCAATGTTTACAAAGATTTTTTCCCTCACATACAAAAATTTCTTTTCAAGTTAAGTCTCAAGGTTTTGATTTTTTAAATTTTAACATCCTCTGAAATGGCTGTTTAAAAAGTAGCAATAGTTCTAAAACTTAACTATTTTAAGAATACATCTGGGGCTGGGGTTGTAGCTCAGTGGTAGAGTGCTTGCCTAGCACGTGTGAGGCACTGGGTTTGATTCTCAGCACCACATATAAATAAATAAAGGTATTGTGTCCACCTACAACTAAAAATATTTTTTAAAAAAGAATACATCTGTTGTATTAATTTATAAAATTATTTGTACTTACATGGGCATTTTCAGGCATCTGTACAGAAAAACAAACTTAGTAAGAAGCCATTCACATTACATCAGTCATTTAAGGATTACTACAATTTGCCATGTAATTAATTAGCAGCTATAAAAAAGTTCTTTTTGTTTTGGTGGTGCTAGGGATCGAACCTAGGGCCTTGGATAAAGTTTTTATACATTCTGATTTGTTACCATCTTTCTTCAAAAACATTTTTGTTGTTGTTTTTATAGATGGTATTAAAAGCTCACTGCCATACAGTAAATACATTAAAACAGTATATGTAATACTTTAAATGTATGTTTTCTGAAATTCATATACTACCTGCTATGAAGAAAATCAACTAATTATCTTAAGTACCTTCTTTCTAAATTTCAGTGTTTAAAACTTTTACAGATTATCTTAGATATAACATATAAGACATTCTCAACCATGTCTTAACAAATACTGAAAAGAGTCTTCTCTTTTCAAATATTATAAAGTTCTCCCAAGAATGGGTGATTTCTTTTCCAAATAGGTTTAGTACTTCATAGATTATAAAAACTTGAAAATGTAGGCTGGGAGTTGTAGCTCAGTGGTAGAGTGCCTGCCTAGCACATGGAAGCAGTAGGTTGGATACTCAGCACCATATAAAAATAAATCAATCAAATAAAAAAGGTATTGGGGCTGGGTTTGTGACTCAGTGGTAGAGCACTTGCCTAGCACATGTGAGGCACTGGGTTTGATCCGCAGCACCACATAAATAAATAAAATAAAGTTATAAAAAAAAGAAACTCACAAAATACTGATTTGGTTCAAAATTAATGCAAATGTTAAAAAATAAAAAAAAAAGGTCTTGTGTCCATCTACAACTTAAAGAAAAATATATTTTTTAAAAAATGTGGGGCTGGGATTGTGGCTCAGTGGTAGAGTACTCGCCTAGCATGTGTGAGCCACTGGGTTCCATCCTCAGCACCACATTTAAAAAATTAAACAAATAAAATAAAGGTATTGTGTCCATCTACAACTAAAAATAATTTTTAAAAATGTAGGCTGGGTTTAGTAGCACAAGCCTGTAATAACAGGTATTTGGGAGGCTTAGGCAGGAGGAGCGTAAGTTCATGGCCAGCCTCTACAACTTATAAGACCCTGTCTCAAAATTTAAAAATAAAAACAGGGGTGAGGGTAGGGTACATGACTAGTATGCATCAGGCCCTGAGTTCCATTCTCACTTCTGAAAATTAAAAACTTAAAAATGCAATTTAACAGTGGAAAATAGGTATTAACTGTAGAAATACTGACTGAATTCTGCTAGTGTCACCTTCAAAATGAGAATGAAGTTATTACATGTAAGGTTAATTAGGGTTTCACTAATTTTTTCAAGGTAGTACACAAATAACAAAAAAAATGTTATATTTTACTAAAATAAAATAATAAATCTGGCACTTAATTTTATTCTCTCTCTCTCTCTCACTCACACTCACTCTCTCTCTCACACACACACACACACAGTCTGGGACTTGAAAATCTGTGAGTCCCCAAATTACTATTTGTATAAATACATGAATATACTTTTTAATGAGAGGTCAGCAAACTAAGTAATCTGCATATTCAAATAATGTTCGGCTAGATTTTCTTTATAAGTTTATTATTAGCAGAAGCTTCAAGAGGGACAAAGAAAGGGTCAATTTTTTTTTTCGCATTTACTTATAGGTGAACAAAGTCCTTTGGGGACACTTATGGTATATTTTCCTCCTACATTATTAATGTTTCTAATTCTCCAAATTTTATGTTCATATGAAAAATTACAAAAAGCAATCACATAGAGTTGTTTTCTAAACAACTGTAGCAGGGCGTGACACATGCCTATAATCTGAGTGATTCAGGAGGCTGAGACAAGAGGATCCAAGTTCAAGGCCAGTGTAGGCAATTTTGCAAAACTCTGTCTCAAAATAAAAATTTTTAAAAAGGACTGAGTGATTACGTACTATAATTAAACTAATGAAACCGAACTTTCAAAGAAGGGGGACTGGTGATGTAGCTCAGTATTAAGAGCACCCCTGGTTTCAATCTCAAGTACCACAAAAAATAATTAATTTAGCCGACTTATTCTTTTCTCTCTAAAACTGTATACCCAGTTAATTCTGACCTTTGGTTAAACAATGAACAGTATTTGTGACATACTATCAGTTTATATGAAATTCAAATTTAACTGGATATCCTATAACAGCCTAACCACAGAAGGTATGAAAGCTGAGTAAAATTTTACTTTAAACTTCGAGTTTCACAATAAATGCACTATTGATCAACAGTTATCATGTACTGAGACCTACTTCGATTCCCTAAAAATTGTTCAATCCCCTAACAATTGTTCTAATGTTTAACTGTTCTAATGTTTAATTATAGTTCTAGTGTTCAGTTAGGAAAGGTAAATAAAAACAATTTACAGAAAAGAATGATTGTTCTACAGAATAGAAAGAAAAAAACTCCTGTTTTTATTGTTTCTTTCCCCTGTCTTAACCTTTATTCTACAACTCAACATAAAAACTACATTTTGAATTTGGAAGCACAAATTATAACATAAAAAGAAACCAAAAGTTCCAGGAATATTTTAACAAAAAATACTAGACTTCAAAGTAATCTTACTATACCATCTAATTAAATCATCTAGAACAATTCATTAATTATAAATAAAAAATAAATTCTTTTACAAAATAAAAGTACTATTGACCATATCAGAACAAGTGTTTTAACTAAAATATCGATTAATACCTTGTGGAAATGGGCTAGCTGCTGACACAGTTGTTCCTGGATTTCTTCCACCACCAGGTTTCCTTCCCCTTTGACCTGAGCTGTGAGCTGAAGATTTCTTCCCTTTGCCCTCTGACCCTCTAGCCTCTGAAACATCTTTTCCACTAGAGGTGTGTGCAGAGACTTCCTGGAAATTTGCATTTGTAAATCGTGCCGTAGTATCTTCCAAGCGCTTCAATGATCCAGATATAGAGTTGTTGCTAGTGCTTGTGTAAGTCTACCATTTTCATTAAAGGAAGTAAAAAGGAAAAAAGAACTGATTACATTTAGCTATAAAAAACAATATATGGCACATTAATAAAAATTACTCAACTTGTAAGATAAACTTAGGAAACTTTCAGTACTATAAATACGTCCCTCTGCTGAAGAAAATCATGTAAAAACAATTCTAGTATGCCCCCCACCCCCAATGGTAGACCTGAGGCTGAAAGCCAGGGCTTCACACACACTAAACAAGCACACTACCCCTGAGCTATATCCCTAGACCTGTTATTAAAAACTATAGGTAATGTTTTGCTCTTTGAGGGCCAGACTGCAGCAATTAATAAAGGTACATACTAATCATATTTATTAAGTGACACCAAAGGTACTCACTTCTAAAGCAACAACATTTTTGACAAGAACATATTACCTCCTAGACACAAAATCATAATAAGCTTTAGTGTTCAAATAGGCAGGCAATAATTAGAACTAAGGTGCTACTAATCCATCAGAGGACTATATCCATTATATGGCTCTTGCATAGTATGAAGTTAAGACTTCTTAAAGCATTCAGATGAAGTCTCCTTTGAAAAAAAGAGAAATGACTAAGTCTTTTTTTTTTTTTTTTTTTGGTACTGGAGATTGAACTCAGGGGTACTCGACCACTGAGCCACATCCCCAGCCCTATTTTGTGTCTTATGTAGAGACAGGGTCTCACTGAGTTGCTTAGTGCCTCACCATTGCTGAGGCTGGCTTTGAACTCCCGATTCTCCTGTCTCAGCCTCCCTAAACGCTGGGATTACAGGCTTGCGCCACTGCGCCCGGCTACAAATGACTAAGTCTTCGAAACAAATCATTTCTTCCCAGGTATTAGTTTGAGGGGAAAAAAAATCATAATTACAGAGTTAAGATTTTTATTAAAAAATGACTCTCAGGCTGAGGTTATGGCGCAGTGGTAGCGTGCCCACCTAGGACGCGTGAGGCACTGGGTTCAATCCTCAGCACCACATAAAAATAAAATAAAGATATTCTGTTCACCTACAACTAAAAAAATAAATATTTTTTAAAAAATGACTCTCAAACACCCCTGCTTTGATCAAGATATATGATTGGGGAAAAAGCAAGATAAAGATTCCTTTGAACTACTAGTTTTTAGTAATCATTTTAAATACAAGGTGTGTATAATGGCAAATTAAATGACTATGAAAATGTATTACACCAGTTGTACATTAGCCGACATGCTTCAAAAGTCTTATAAGGTCCACAGGGGCAAGAATTTTTTATGTCATAGTTAAATTCACTCAAGTATCTAAAGCACCCAGTACACATTTAAGTTCATTGAGTGCCTTGAACAGAACTGATCCTAAATGTGTGTGTGTGTGTGTGTGTAAAAGTCACTTATATATATAAATATATTTCATTTTTATTTATTCACTTACATATTTTGGGGTACTGAGGATTGAAACCAGATGCGCTTGACCACTGAACTACATTCCTAATCTTTTCTTTCTTATTTTTAGACAGGGTCACCTTAAGTTGTTTAGGGTCTCACTAAATTGCTGAGGCTTTCCTGGAACTTGGAATTCTGCCTCAGCCTCCTGAGTCTCTGTGATTACAACAGTGGGCCACTGCACCTGGTTAGTATTTTTCATTTTAAATCTTCTCTAAAAATGGGGGGAGGGACCCCGCACCTGAAAATACACAAATGTGCATTTCCCACATATAACCATGACTCCATACAAGCAAGTAGAAGAAATTTTAAAAATGAGAAAGTAACAATAAAATCAAGTTTCAGGATGGCTGATGTTTTTAACAAAATTAATGTTCAAAAAGAAGAAATATCCCCAGCATCATAGGAACCAAAAAATAAAAGGACTATGAGAAATCATCCAATGTTTTGAAAAGAAACCTTTACTACTACTACTATTTTCCTGCTACTTGTGCCTAGTTGCCACTCTCAAACCCCATCATCTCTCTCCCAATAACAGATTTCATCATCAAATACAAAAAACATTAGCTCATAAAAACCAAACATTCACTATTCTAACAAACTATAATCCACAAATAAGAACAAAGGTTTCAAAGTAAGTTTGGCCACTTAAACAAACCAATCACATTAAGCTGATGAAAATTCATGGCTTACTTTAGGAACATGAACCTTTTCCATGCTGGGTAGGTCAATTTGGAAACTACCCCACTTCATTTTTCAAATATTTTTTTTCCAATTACTTGAACTGATCATGAGGTTCTCTATCCTCTCACATATGATCCTTGTATAACCTATGAAGTTTAAAAGTCATCTAAGAAAACACAGTGGTGTTCTTTACTCATGTATTTTATTCAAGTATCAAATAAAGGCTAAAGAGAAAATTTGTTGGAATACTATGAATGGAAATATATTAGTCACTTCCACAAAACAACCTAATTTGAGTTGGGAAATTTACCCATTTATTGAACAGAATATCAGGGTGGAAACTCTGAAATTTAAGTATGTTCATAAATTCAATAAAAATATTACATTTGGAAGAAAAGATACTAACTTTCTAACACTGAAAGTAGTGAATAAAACAATCAAAATTTGGTAACATATCACATTAAAGCCATAACGGAATACTGTTTTTTTGTTGTTGTTGTTGTTTTTTAATTAATAGTACTGAACCCAGGGGCATTCTACCACTGAACTATGACCTAGTCCTTTTTTTTTTTTTTTTTTTTTTTTTTTTAATTTTTAATTTTAAGACAAGGTCTGGCTAAGTTGTACATGATAGCCTTGAATCTGCCATCTTCCTGCCTCAGCCTCCAAGTGGCTGGGATTATAGGTGTGCACTCCTGCATCCAGCTGAACATTTTACTTTAAAAATAGTTTTCATACTTTTTAAGTTTCCAAAGATATCAGAGACTTCTTAATATGGGGGGAGGGAAAGCTAGCTGAGGATGTTAAGGGAAAAAAAATTCACATAATGAACCACCCCTCCAAGGACAGATAGGTTTCAGAGGAATCCTGACCTTAACTCCATATTGAAAGTTAATTTAAAAGTACTTTTTCCAATAATGTGCTAAGATAATTATAGTACTAAGGAATTCTACTACAAACAAAAATAATCAACTCAAAATCAAGAAGATTAAAAAAAAAAAAAGTAAAGGGAAATGAAGAAAGTAAAGGGAAATGATCAAGCCTGAGACTAAATTCACAAAACTACCGGTTCCTCAGATTCTCATTCTAAATGCTTCTCACAGTGTAACTCACTACTGAGGATGATCTTAATGCATAAAAATACGTATTTTTCCATGCTATTTGGACCATAAAATGCAAACTACTTCATTTAGTACTTGCTACAGTTTAGACTGGCAAGTCCCCCAAAGAAGTATGTGTTTGAAGGGTTAATTAACTGCCAGCCTATGGAGCTACAAAGAGGTGGTAGAACCTTCAGGAAGTGAGGCCCAATGAAAGGATATCAGGTCAATGGGAACACACCTTCAAGGAGACACTGGGATGGTAGACCCTTTCCCCCACTCTCTCTTTGCTTTTCTGCCACCATGAAGTGAACAGACCTCTTCTGTCATTTTCTTTGCCATGATATAATGTGTCACAATGGGGCCAAGCAACTACGGACTGAAACCTCTGAAACTAAGCCAAAATAACCCTTTCTTGCTTATGAGTTAACTAAGTTAGTTTGTCACAGTGATGAAAAACATAGTACTCAGCTAAAGAAAACAGTCTTGCCCAGCGCAATGGTGCATGCCCGTAATCCCAGTGGCTCGGGAGGCTGAGGCAGGAGGACTGTGAGTTCAAATCCAGCTCAGCACTGGTGAAACCCTAAGCAACTCAGTGAGACCCTATCTCTAAATAAAATATAAAAAAAGGGCTGGGGATGTGGCTCAGTGGTTAAACACCCCTGGGTTCAATCCCGGCTATATGCTCCCCTCCTCCAAAAAGAAGCAAAGCCTATATTGTGATTTGCAAGCAACTTAATGAGTAATTTAGAAGGTGTATAATTTTTGTTTAGTGGCTAAGTACAATTTAGTTCTCTGAGAAGATACAACCCCAATAAACCTACTCAATAGCACTAATGAGAAAAAAAATACTTCCTACTTTAAACAAAAATTTTACATTACATTTAGAATCAAGTAATAATTCTGCAATAGGTAACCAAAGACACACCAGTTGTGATTTTTTTAAAAAGGTACAGTTGTCTCAGATTATTCTATAAGGCTGTGTTATCTACATTGTTGAAAAAGGAGGCAAAAAGAAGAGAAATGACAAGGACTGTGCCTTCAATCATAAGTGAACAGAATATGGTGCTTAAAATTAAAAAATAAAATTATGTACTATTCAAGCGGGTCCACAAGTTTTTAATTAGACCAAGCCCGAAAACACAGTACATAAATTATCTAATACTGAAAGAATGAAGACATTTTAAACAAACAAACAAAATCAGTGAGTTGTGGAGCAATTTTAAACATCCTAATCTACATTATATTGGAATACCCAAAGAAAAATGGGAAGGGAGAAATAATCCCAAGGAAAAATCACAAAACTGATGAATATATTAAGCCCACAGATTTATGAAGCTCAGCTAACCCTAATCACAAGAAACAAGAAGAAAACTACCCAAATCCAAATCATTATCAAACTGCTGTTGTTAGGTAGCTACTCAGCCATGAATTCAGGAGCAGGGAAAAGACAATGAAGGGCAACTGAAAACCACAGGGAGCCTAATGGAACAGGCAAGGACCTGGAAGATGGGGGACTGGTATGTCAAAAACCACCTCTGCCATAATTAATTACATTCCTTAAGAAAATTATTTTAAGGGGCTGGGATTGTAGCGCAGTAGTAGAGTGCTTGCCTCGCATGCATGAGGCACTGGGTTCGATCCTCAGCACCACATAAAAATACATAAAATAAAGATATTGTGTCCATCTACAACTAAAAAAAAATTTTTAAAAAGAAAGAAAGAAAATTATTTCAAGATCATGTCATACCCTATCAGGTGGCCAGGGCCCTCCCTTATAACTGAAATTATGACACAATTATCCCTCACAAAAAACTTTGCTGAGGTCTACTCAAAGGGTAATGAACAGATTAAGGGGGTATGAGAAATTAGGGCAAAAACAATGGGACCTGGAAATCCTTAAAAATCCCTGACTTGGTGAGGTCATTCTTACTCTTCTTGTCCATAGAAACCACTTTCATCCATTCCTTTCTTCCTTCTCCCTTTCCTCTTAATTAACTTTGCTATTCTTTTACTCAGTCTCTTGTCTTGCCTAGAATCCTCTCAAGTAAGAATGCAAGAATCCAAGGTGGGGATATCATCAGCTGCCTTGCTTGGGCTCTGCCAGAGGGTCTCCTCTGCAACATTTATCACTAAAAAACCAATGGCAGAGAAAATTTTTAAGAGAAGTCAGGATTTTGGTTTTTGGGATATCATAAGCACTACAAAACAATGATAAAGATGAAAACAGCTGGGTGTGGTGGTGCACACCTGTAATCCCAGCTACTAGGGAGGCTGATGCAGGAGGATCACCAAGTTCAAAGTCAGTCTTGTAACTTGGTGAGACTTTGTCTCTATATAAAGAAATGTTAAAAAGAGCTAGACTTGTAGCTCAGTAGAAAAGACCACCCAGTTTGGATCTCTAGTACCTCCAAAAACAAACCAACCAAAAGCAATCTCCATGGAAACAAAGCACCTAGAAATAAGAGTAGTTAAAGAAACAAACTATCAACCTAGCATTCCATAGCAAGCTAAAATATCTTTCAAAAACAAACTCAAACGTTTATTTTTTTGTTTATTTTTTGGTACCAGGGATTGAACCCAGAGGCACTTAACCACTGAGCCACATCCCCAGCTTTTTTTATTTTTCTTTTGAGACACAGTCTGGCTAAATTGCTGAAGCTGGCCTTCAACTTGTGATCCTCCTGCCCAAGTCTACTGAGTCACTGGGATTACAGGCATGTACCACCATGCCCAGCTCAAAATAAAAGCTTTTTTAGATGTAAAAGTTATCAATAGGAGACTGGGCAGAGCCAAGGAAAGAATTTTCTGAGTTTGAGGATATGACAATAGAACCCTCCAAAATTAAAGAGCAAAAAGAAAAAAGACTGAGAAGCCAAAAAGAAAAGAAAATGAGGAAGAGGAAGAGAATAGGCTCAGCATGGTGATACACGCCTGTATCCTGGTGACTCAGGAGATTAAGGAAGGAGGGTCACAAGTTCAAGGCCCATCCCAGCAATTTAGTGAGGCCCTGTCTCAAAATAAAAAATAGAAAGAGCTGGGATATAGTGCAGCAGTAAAGTGTCCCTGGGTTCAATCCTCAGTATAAAAAAGGAAAAAAAAATCTCTCCCAAACTAATGGCAAAAACTGAACCACAGATCAAAGAAGCTCAGAGGACATCAAGTAGATAAATACAAAAATAAAACAAAGCAATTCTACACTTTGGTATAAATTCAAACTGAGGAAAATAAATAAAAACATACAGAAAAAAATTCTTTAAAGAAGTGTATGTAGGAACTGGGGTTGTAGCTCAGTGGTAGAGTGCTTGCCCAGCATGTGTGACTCTCTCTGGGTTCAATTCTCAGCAACACATACAAATAAATAAAATAACTAAGAAAAAAATAATTTTTTAAGTGTATGTGGGGGAGGGGAGACGGACATGGACACCTTACCTATAGAGGAACAAGGATGAGAATGACATCTAATTTCAGCTCAGAAACCATGGAAGCAAGAAGAGAGTAGAAAAATATTTAAAGTATGAGAGAGAGAGACAGAGACAGAGAGAGAGAAGGCCAACTTAGAATTCTATACTCTAGTGAATGATTCATGATTCTTCAAGAGATGTTTAAAAAGTTCTTAAAAGACAAGGGATACAGGCTAGAGTTGTAGCTCAGTGGAAGAGTGGTAGCCTAGAATGTATGAGGCACTGGGTTCAATTCTCAGCACCACATATAAACAAATAAAATAAAGATTCATGGACAACTGAAAAATATTTTTTTTAAAAAAGGACAAGGAATAAATACGTCAGGGACTTGGACCTACATAAAGAAAGGAAGAGCATCAGAAAATAAACAAGTTAAGAGAAATTTTAAAACATTTGCAGCTGGCGGGGGGTTTGCCCTTTAGCACTAAGCTGGACCCTCAGTTGTATATTATTTTTAAATTGATTTTGAGGGGATGGGTCCTGAGGATTAAATCCAGGGACACTTTATCACTGAATAATATTCCTAGCCTTTTAAATTTTTTAATTTGAAACATGGTCTCAATAAATTGCCCAGGCTAGCATCGAATTTGTGATTCTCTTGCCTCATCCTCATGCATAGCTGGGTTTATAGACATGGACCACTGATCCCAACTGATTTCTATTAACAAGTACTAATTGTTCAAAATAATAACAGAAACAATGTATATGATTAGTTATATACATGCAATAATTAATGTATGTGTGTGTGAAATGAATGGCAGCAATGACACCAGGAACTGAAAGCAGAACATTGGGTACATTTGTTATTATAAATTTCTCACACTAGTACTTACACTTCTGTGGACTAGATTAGTTGTGCTGCAAACTCTAGAACTACTCGAAAAAAAATTTTAAGTACAATTGATTTGCTAAAAAATGAGGAAAACACAAAATCAAGTAAAATGCTCACTTAAAATTACGAAAGGCAAAACAGATGTGGCTAACAAAAACAAGGCAAGGGGCTGGGCTGTAGCGCAGTGGTAGAGCGCTTGCCTAGCATGCGTGAGACACTGGGTTCAATCCTCAGCACCACATGTAAATAATAAATGAGTAAAATAAAGATCCATCAACAACTAAATATATACATATATGTGTGTGTGTGTGTATATATATATATTATTTTATTTATTTATTTGTTTTTTTAAAGGCAACAGGGCTGGGAGTGTGGAGCAGTGGTAGAGCGCTTGCCTCACATGCTTGAGGCACTGGGTTCAATCCTCAGCACCACATAAAACCAAATAAATAAAATAAAGTTATTGTGCCCATCTACAACTAAAACAATATTTTTTAAAAAAACAAACAAACAAGAAAACAAATAGAAAAGACTAAGAAATACAGTTGCTACTGACCCAACTATATCAATAATCACCATAAACATCAATTCTCTAAATACTCCAAAACAAAGGTGATCACAGTGCATAAAAATCCAAGAACCAATTATATAGGATTTGTTGTTACATATTCATATGAGCAATTATCTGACAATATAATTTGATCAATATCATTCCACAGCATTTCCGTTCTTGGTCTCCTCCTCCTTCCCTCTGGTCCCCTTCCTCTACTTTACAGATTTCCCTTTGATTTTCAGGAGATTTCCCCACTACCTCCACCTTTTCTTGCCTTTTTCCTATCTTCTTTATATGGAGAGAAAATGTATGACCACTGACTTTCTGAGGTTTGGATTATTTTGTGTAACAATAATATTCTCAGGTTCCATCCATTTTACTGAAAATGCCATAATTTCATTTTTCTTTATGGCTGAATAAAATTTTACTGTGTTATATATACTACATCCTTTATCTATTCATTGATTGATGGACACCAGGGCTGGTTCCATTATTTTGGCTATATTGTGAATTGTGCTTCTATAAACAATCATGGGTATGCATGTATTACTGCAGTATGATGACTGGGGGAGGGGGCGCACAAGCCAGTGAACCCAGATGTGCTTTGCCACTGAGCTTCATCCACATTTCTCTAATAGCTCAAGAAGTTGAATATTTTTCATGTATTTGTTAGCCATTTGTATTTCTTCCTTTGAGAAATGTCTGTTTAGTTCATTTGCCCAACTGGGTTGTTTGGGTGTTGTTTTTTCTTTTCTGGTAAGTCTTTTGAGCTCTTTGTATAATCTGAAAATTAATCAGAAGAGAAGCTAGCAGAGATTTTCTCCAATTTTGTACATCCTCTCTTCAGGAACCCTATCTAAATATAGACACACATAGTTTGAAGAAAATATATAGAAAAAAATATACTATGCTACCACTAATCCCCTCCTGCCCCCAAAACAGGAGTCCTTAATATCAAATATGAACAAACCAGAGTGAAGAAATTTAACAGGGATAAAGAGGGACATTACATCATAATAAAGGTGTCAATAATTCAAGTGTATGTGACTATATAGGCGAGGCAAAAACTGATAGAATTCCAAGGAGAAATAAATGAATCCACTACTGTAATTGGAAACTTTAACACTCCTCTACAAAATGGACAGATCCAATAAGCAAAAAATCAATTAAGGGCATAACTGAATTGAACACACATCTTAGATTCAGTTCCAAGATGGCGGCCTAGACAAACTTCGCAGTGCTAGTCTCTCCAGAACCAGAGTTTGAAGTAGTAGAAATACCATCTCCCAGCCAGCTTATTCACATCATCCTACAGCTCATCATCCCCCGCAGGAATTTCACTCGCCTGTGTACACAGGGCCACCAGGCAGCAGCAATTGCCACAAGCAGCATGACTTCAGAAGCGAGCAGCAGAACTCAGCTGCCAGCAGCTCGGAGCCCCAGCCCAGGGCTCTAGAACAGGATTCACCCGGGCAGGGCCTGCCTCTACACCCAACCACCCTAGCAGTTGCTCCTGTGGACACACGGCTCACATGCCCTGCTACTGTGCTTTGTGGATCTCCATCTATCAGGGCAAAACTTCCTACACCAGGGGACACTGGGCAGCATCTGGGGACAAACTTTCACTTCAACAAACTGCTTCAACACAGCACACCATGAAATTGCGTCTCCTCTGTATCCAAGACCACCAGCGGTCCAGCCCTTCACCCTGTTGCTAAAGCAGATGGCTTCTTTGTGAGACCCCACCTACAACATTCTTCACCGGAGAAATTCCAGTCAGCAACAGACAACTATACCTACTGGAGGTGAAAGGAAGCAAACCTGTTTATTAATTGAGACTTCTTATTTTTATTTTTTTATTCTTATTTTTTAATTTATCCTTTATCTTTTTCTCCTAATATTCCTTTTGTTTAATCTCTTTATTTTCTCTGCTCTTTTCTTCTTTTCTTTTTTTTTCCTTCCTTCTTTTCTCTTTTGTTCTTTTCCCACCCTCTCATCCCCAACATTTGTGAAACCAAGTATTTGTTATACAGTAGGATACGGTCCATGGAGAACCTAAACTCAGCCGGGCGCAGTGGCGCAAGCCTGCAATCCCATCACTTAGGGAGGCTGAGATAGGAGAATCGTGAGTTCAAAGCCAACCTCAGCAA